>JAEIFK010000381.1:0-101442 GCA_018901825.1 Drosophila funebris | reverse complement strand
ACAAATTTGGTGACAACACTCTTATAGTGTGCAGGCAGATCAAGTTTGTTTTTCCCCTCCCCCTTCCGCCATTTTCCCCCCCCCTTCCGCCCGGAAAATTGAAAATAACATATTATATGAGCTACAGGCTTGGCACACTTGGCAGATTTGGCACACATCGAGTGTGGCCGCGTGCGAACGTTTTCCGAAAATTTCATCACGATCGGACTATAAGCAAAGGAAATTTTAAGGAATGAATGACTATCAACTTTATGAGGGCTGAGCAGCAATAGAGCAACAACAACAACAAGACACACTGCGGGTACGCGAGTTCAAATCACGCCGCTTACCTTTACAAAATTGAGTATTATTTTCAATTAATTAGACTCTGTATTCTAAAAGTAGGCATGTGCGTCTGTCTGTCCGTTCCGTCTGTCAGTCTGTCCGTCCGTATGAACACCTAGATCTCAGAGACTATAAGAGCTAGAGCTACCAAATTTGCCCCAATAAAATCAAATCGGACTATAAACAAAGGAGATTTTAAGGAATGAATGACTATCAACTTTATGAGTGCTGAGCAGCAATAGAGCAACAACAACAACAAGACACACTGCGAGTACGCGAGTTCAAATCACGCCGCTTACCATTACAAAATTGAGTATTATTTTCAATTAATTAGACTCTGTACTAAAAGTAGGCATGTCCGTCTGTCTGTCTGTCCGTCTGTCAGTCTGTCCGTCCGTATGAACACCTAGATCTCAGAGACTATAAGAGCTAGAGCTACCAAATTTGGTGACAGCACTATTATAGTGTGCAGGCAGATCATTGTTTTTTTTTGTTTTTGCCCCGCCCCTTCCGCCACCGAAAATCGAAAAAAACCCTATTATAAGAGCTACAGACATGGCACACTTGGCAGATTTGGCACACATCGAGTGTGGCCGCGTGCGAACGTTTTCCGAAAATTTCATCACGATCGGACTATAAGCAAAGGAAATTTTAAGGAATGAATGACTATCAACTTTATGAGAGCTGAGCAGCAATAGAGCAACAACAACAACAAGACACACTGCGAGTACGCGAGTTCAAATCACGCCGCTTACCATTACAAAATTGAGTATTATTTTCAATTAATTAGACTCTGTACTAAAAGTAGGCATGTCCGTCTGTCTGTCTGTCCGTCTGTCAGTCTGTCCGTCCGTATGAACACCTAGATCTCAGAGACTATAAGAGCTAGAGCTACCAAATTTGGTGACAACACTCTTATAGTGTGCAGGCAGATCAAGTTTGTTTTAGTTTTTTGCCCCGCCCCCTTCCGCCACCGAAAATTGAAAATAACATATTATATGAGCTACAGGCTTGGCACACTTGGCAGATTTGGCACACATCGAGTGTGGCCGCGTGCGAACGTTTTCCGAAAATTTCATAACGATCGGACTATAAGCAAAGGAAATTTTAAGGAATGAATGACTATCAACTTTATGAGAGCTGAGCAGCAATAGAGCAACAACAACAACAAGACACACTGCGAGTACGCGAGTTCAAATCACGCTGCTTACCATTACAAAATTGAGTATTATTTTCAATTAATTAGACTCTGTACTAAAAGTAGGCATGTCCGTCTGTCTGTCTGTCCGTCTGTCGTCAGTCTGTCCGTCCGTATGAACACCTAGATCTCAGAGACTATAAGAGCTAGAGGTACCAAATTTGGTGACAACACTCTTATAGTGTGCAGGCAGATCATGTTTGTTTTAGTTTTTTGCCACGCCCCCTTCCGCCCCGAAAATCGAAAAAAACATATTATAAGAGCTACAGGCATGGCACACTTGGCAGATTTGGCACACATCGAGTGTGGCCGCGTGCGAACGTTTTCCGAAAATTTCATAACGATCGGACTATAAACAAAGGAAATTTTAAGGAATGAATGACTATCAACTTTATGAGAGCTGAGCAGCAATAGAGCAACAACAACAACAAGACACACTGCGAGTACGCGAGTTCAAATCACGCTGCTTACCATTACAAAATTGAGTATTATTTTCAATTAATTAGACTCTGTACTAAAAGTAGGCATGTCCGTCTGTCTGTCTGTCCGTCTGTCAGTCTGTCCGTCCGTATGAACACCTAGATCTCAGAGACTATAAGAGCTAGAGGTACCAAATTTGGCGACAACACTCTAATAGTGTGCAGGCAGATCATGTTTATTTTTGTTTTTTGCCACGCCCCTTTCTTCCCCCGAAGATCGAAAAAAACGTATTTTAAGAGCTACAGACATGGCACGGTTGGCAGATTTGGCACACATCGAGTGTGGCCGCGTGCGAACGTTTTCCGAAAATTTCACCACGATCGGACTATAAACAAAGGAGATTTTAGGGAATGAATGACTATCAACTTTATGAGGGCTGAACAGCAATAGAGCAACAACAACAACAAGACACACTGCGAGTACGCGAGTTCAAATCACGCCGCTTACCATTACAAAATTGAGTATTATTTTCAATTAATTAGACTCTGTACTAAAAGTAGGCATGTCCGTCTGTCTGTCTGTCCGTCTGTCAGTCTGTCCGTCCGTATGAACACCTAGATCTCAGAGACTATAAGAGCTAGAGCTACCAAATTTGGTGACAACACTCTTATAGTGTGCAGGCAGATCATGTTTGTTTTAGTTTTTTGCCACGCCCCTTCCGCCCCCGAAAATCGAAAAAAACCTATTATAAGAGCTACAGGCTTGGCACACTTGGCAGATTTGGCACACATCGAGTGTGGCCGCGTGCGAACGTTTTCCGAAAATTTCATCACGATCGGACTATAAGCAAAGGAGATTTTAAGGAATGAATGACTATCAACTTTATGAGGGCTGAGCAGCAATAGAGCAACAACAACAACAAGACACACTGCGAGTACGCGAGTTCAAATCACGCCGCTTACCATTACAAAATTGAGTATTATTTTCAATTAATTAGACTCTGTACTAAAAGTAGGCATGTCCGTCTGTCTGTCTGTCCGTCTGTCAGTCTGTCCGTCCGTATGAACACCTAGATCTCAGAGACTATAAGAGCTAGAGCTACCAAATTTGGTGACAACACTCTTATAGTGTGCAGGCAGATCAAGTTTGTTTTAGTTTTTTGCCCCGCCCCCTTCCGCCCCCGAAAATTGAAAAAAACCTATTATAAGATAGCTACAGGCTTGGCACACTTGGCAGATTTGGCACACATCGAGTGTGGCCGCGTGCGAACGTTTTCCGAAAATTTCATAACGATCGGACTATAAGCAAAGGAAATTTTAAGGAATGAATGACTATCAACTTTATGAGGGCTGAGCAGCAATAGAGCAACAACAACAACAAGACACACTGCGAGTACGCGAGTTCAAATCACGCTGCTTACCATTACAAAATTGAGTATTATTTTCAATTAATTAGACTCTGTACTAAAAGTAGGCATGTCCGTCTGTCTGTCTGTCCGTCTGTCAGTCTGTCCGTCCGTATGAACACCTAGATCTCAGAGACTATAAGAGCTAGAGCTACCAAATTTGGTGACAACACTCTTATAGTGTGCAGGCAGATCAAGTTTGTTTTAGGTTTTTGCCCCGCCCCCTTCCGCCACCGAAAATTGAAAAAAACATATTATATGAGCTACAGGCTTGGCACACTTGGCAGATTTGGCACACATCGAGTGTGGCCGCGTGCGAACGTTTTCCGAAAATTTCATAACGATCGGACTATAAACAAAGGAAATTTTAAGGAATGAATGACTATCAACTTTATGAGGGCTGAGCAGCAATAGAGCAACAACAACAACAAGACACACTGCGAGTACGCGAGTTCAAATCACGCCGCTTACCATTACAAAATTGAGTATTATTTTCAATTAATTAGACTCTGTACTAAAAGTAGGCATGTCCGTCTGTCTGTCTGTCTGTCCGTCTGTCAGTCTGTCCGTCCGTATGAACACCTAGATCTCAGAGACTATAAGAGCTAGAGCTACCAAATTTGGTGACAGCACTATTATAGTGTGCAGGCAGATCATGTTTGTTTTAGTTTTTTGCCACGCCCCCTTCCGACCCCGCTAAGCGAAAAAACCCTACTATAAGAGCTACAGACATGGCACACTTGGCAGATTTGGCACACATCGAGTGTGGCCGCGTGCGAACGTTTTCCGAAAATTTCATCACGATCGGACTATAAGCAAAGGAGATTTTAAGGAATGAATGACTATCAACTTTATGAGGGCTGAGCAGCAATAGAGCAACAACAACAACAAGACACACTGCGAGTACGCGAGTTCAAATCACGCTGCTTACCATTACAAAATTTAGTATTATTTTCAATTAATTAGACTCTGTACTAAAAGTAGGCATGTCCGTCTGTCTGTCTGTCCGTCTGTCAGTCTGTCCGTCCGTATGAACACCTAGATCTCAGAGACTATAAGAGCTAGAGCTACCAAATTTGGTGACAACACTATTATAGTGTGCAGGCAGATCATGTTTGTTTTAGTTTTTGCCACGCCCCCTTCCGACCCCGCTAAGCGAAAAAAACCTACTATAAGAGCTACAGACATGGCACACTTGGCAGATTTGGCACACATCGAGTGTGGCCGCGTGCGAACGTTTTCCGAAAATTTCATAACGATCGGACTATAAGCAAAGGAGATTTTAAGGAATGAATGACTATCAACTTTATGAGGGCTGAGCAGCAATAGAGCAACAACAACAACAAGACACACTGCGAGTACGCGAGTTCAAATCACGCTGCTTACCATTACAAAATTGAGTATTATTTTCAATTAATTAGACTCTGTACTAAAAGTAGGCATGTCCGTCTGTCTGTCTGTCCGTCTGTCAGTCTGTCCGTCCGTATGAACACCTAGATCTCAGAGACTATAAGAGCTAGAGCTACCAAATTTGGTGACAACACTCTTATAGTGTGCAGGCAGATCAAGTTTGTTTTAGGTTTTTGCCCCGCCCCCTTCCGCCCCCGAAAATCGAAAAAAACATATTATATGAGCTACAGACTTGGCACACTTGGCAGATTTGGCACACATCGAGTGTGGCCGCGTGCGAACGTTTTCCGAAAATTTCATAACGATCGGACTATAAGCAAAGGAGATTTTAAGGAATGAATGACTATCAACTTTATGAGGGCTGAGCAGCAATAGAGCAACAACAACAACAAGACACACTGCGAGTACGCGAGTTCAAATCACGCTGCTTACCATTACAAAATTGAGTATTATTTTCAATTAATTAGACTCTGTACTAAAAGTAGGCATGTCCATCTGTCTGTCTGTCCGTCTGTCAGTCTGTCCGTCCGTATGAACACCTAGATCTCAGAGACTATAAGAGCTAGAGGTACCAAATTTGGTGACAACACTCTTATAGTGTGCAGGCAGATCAAGTTTGTTTTTGTTTTTTGCCACGCCCCTTCCTTCCCCCGATAATCGAAAAAAACGTATTTTAAGAGCTACAGACATGGCACGGTTGGCAGATTTGGCACACATCGAGTGTGGCCGCGTGCGAACGTTTTCCGAAAATTTCACCACGATCGGACTATAAACAAAGGAGATTTTAGGGAATGAATGACTATCAACTTTATGAGGGCTGAGCAGCAATAGAGCAACAACAACAACAAGACACACTGCGAGTACGCGAGTTCAAATCACGCCGCTTACCATTACAAAATTGAGTATTATTTTCAATTAATTAGACTCTGTACTAAAAGTAGGCATGTCCGTCTGTCTGTCTGTCCGTCTGTCAGTCTGTCCGTCCGTATGAACACCTAGATCTCAGAGACTATAAGAGCTAGAGGTACCAAATTTGGTGACAACACTCTTATAGTGTGCAGGCAGATCAAGTTTGTTTTAGTTTTTTGCCCCGCCCCTTCCGACCCCCGAAGAATTGAAAAAAACATATTATAAGAGCTACAGGCTTGGCACACTTGGCAGATTTGGCACACATCGAGTGTGGCCGCGTGCGAACGTTTTCCGAAAATTTCATCACGATCGGACTATAAGCAAAGGAGATTTTAAGGAATGAATGACTATCAACTTTATGAGGGCTGAACAGCAATAGAGCAACAACAACAACAAGACACACTGCGAGTACGCGAGTTCAAATCACGCCGCTTACCATTACAAAATTGAGTATTATTTTCAATTAATTAGACTCTGTACTAAAAGTAGGCATGTCCGTCTGTCTGTCTGTCCGTCTGTCAGTCTGTCCGTCCGTATGAACACCTAGATCTCAGAGACTATAAGAGCTAGAGCTACCAAATTTGGTGACAACACTCTTATAGTGTGCAGGCAGATCATGTTTGTTTTAGTTTTTGCCACGCCCCCTTCCGACCCCGCTAAGCGAAAAAACCTATTATAAGAACTACAGACATGGCACACTTGGCAGATTTGGCACACATCGAGTGTGGCCGCGTGCGAACGTTTTCCGAAAATTTCATCACGATCGGACTATAAGCAAAGGAGATTTTAAGGAATGAATGACTATCAACTTTATGAGGGCTGAGCAGCAATAGAGCAACAACAACAACAAGACACACTGCGAGTACGCGAGTTCAAATCACGCTGCTTACCATTACAAAATTGAGTATTATTTTCAATTAATTAGACTCTGTACTAAAAGTAGGCATGTCCATCTGTCTGTCTGTCCGTCTGTCAGTCTGTCCGTCCGTATGAACACCTAGATCTCAGAGACTATAAGAGCTAGAGCTACCAAATTTGGTGACAACACTCTTATAGTGTGCAGGCAGATCAAGTTTGTTTTAGGTTTTTGCCCCGCCCCCTTCCGCCACCGAAAATTGAAAAAAACATATTATATGAGCTACAGGCTTGGCACACTTGGCAGATTTGGCACACATCGAGTGTGGCCGCGTGCGAACGTTTTCCGAAAATTTCATCACGATCGGACTATAAGCAAAGGAAATTTTAAGGAATGAATGACTATCAACTTTATGAGGCTGAGCAGCAATAGAGCAACAACAACAACAAGACACACTGCGAGTACGCGAGTTCAAATCACGCCGCTTACCATTACAAAATTGAGTATTATTTTCAATTAATTAGACTCTGTACTAAAAGTAGGCATGTCCGTCTGTCTGTCTGTCCGTCTGTCAGTCTGTCCGTCCGTATGAACACCTAGATCTCAGAGACTATAAGAGCTAGAGGTACCAAATTTGGTGACAACACTCTTATAGTGTGCAGGCAGATCATGTTTGTTTTTGTTTTTTGCCCCGCCCCCTTTCCGCCCCCGATAATCGAAAAAAACGTATTTTATGAGCTACAGACATGGCACGCTTGGCAGATTTGGCACACATCGAGTGTGGCCGCGTGCGAACGTTTTCCGAAAATTTCACCACGATCGGACTATAAACAAAGGAGATTTTAGGGAATGAATGACTATCAACTTTATGAGGGCTGAGCAGCAATAGAGCAACAACAACAACAAGACACACTGCGAGTACGCGAGTTCAAATCACGCCGCTTACCATTACAAAATTGAGTATTATTTTCAATTAATTAGACTCTGTACTAAAAGTAGGCATGTCCGTCTGTCTGTCTGTCCGTCTGTCAGTCTGTCCGTCCGTATGAACACCTAGATCTCAGAGACTATAAGAGCTAGAGGTACCAAATTTGGTGACAACACTCTTATAGTGTGCAGGCAGATCAAGTTTGTTTTAGTTTTTTGCCCCGCCCCCTTCCGCCACCGAAAATCGAAAAAAACATATTATAAGAGCTACAGACTTGGCACACTTGGCAGATTTGGCACACATCGAGTGTGGCCGCGTGCGAACGTTTTCCGAAAATTTCATCAACGATCGGACTATAAGCAAAGGAGATTTTAAGGAATGAATGACTATCAACTTTATGAGGGCTGAGCAGCAATAGAGCAACAACAACAACAAGACACACTGCGAGTACGCGAGTTCAAATCACGCCGCTTACCATTACAAAATTGAGTATTATTTTCAATTAATTAGACTCTGTACTAAAAGTAGGCATGTCCATCTGTCTGTCTGTCCGTCTGTCAGTCTGTCCGTCCGTCCGTATGAACACCTAGATCTCAGAGACTATAAGAGCTAGAGGTACCAAATTTGGTGACAACACTCTTATAGTGTGCAGGCAGATCAAGTTTGTTTTAGTTTTTTGCCACGCCCCTTCCGCCCCCGATAATCGAAAAAAACCTATTATATGAGCTACAGACATGGCACACTTGGCAGATTTGGCACACATCGAGTGTGGCCGCGTGCGAACGTTTTCCGAAAATTTCATCACGATCGGACTATAAACAAAGGAGATTTTAAGGAATGAATGACTATCAACTTTATGAGGGCTGAGCAGCAATAGAGCAACAACAACAACAAGACACACTGCGAGTACGCGAGTTCAAATCACGCCGCTTACCATTACAAAATTGAGTATTATTTTCAATTAAATTAGACTCTGTACTAAAAGTAGGCATGTCCATCTGTCTGTCTGTCCGTCTGTCAGTCTGTCCGTCCGTATGAACACCTAGATCTCAGAGACTATAAGAGCTAGAGCTACCAAATTTGGTGACAACACTCTTATAGTGTGCAGGCAGATCAAGTTTGTTTTAGTTTTTTGCCACGCCCCTTCCGCCCCCGATAATTGAAAAAAACCCTATTATAAGAGCTACAGACATGGCACACTTGGCAGATTTGGCACACATCGAGTGTGGCCGCGTGCGAACGTTTTCCGAAAATTTCATCACGATCGGACTATAAACAAAGGAGATTTTAAGGAATGAATGACTATCAACTTTATGAGGGCTGAGCAGCAATAGAGCAACAACAACAACAAGACACACTGCGAGTACGCGAGTTCAAATCACGCCGCTTACCATTACAAAATTGAGTATTATTTTCAATTAAATTAGACTCTGTACTAAAAGTAGGCATGTCCGTCTGTCTGTCTGTCCGTCTGTCAGTCTGTCCGTCCGTATGAACACCTAGATCTCAGAGACTATAAGAGCTAGAGCTACCAAATTTGGTGACAACACTCTTATAGTGTGCAGGCAGATCATGTTTGTTTTAGTTTTTGCCACGCCCCCTTCCGACCCCGCTAAAATGAAAAAAACCTATTATAAGAGCTACAGGCATGGCACACTTGGCAGATTTGGCACACATCGAGTGTGGCCGCGTGCGAACGTTTTCCGAAAATTTCATCACGATCGGACTATAAACAAAGGAGATTTTAAGGAATGAATGACTATCAACTTTATGAGGGCTGAGCAGCAATAGAGCAACAACAACAACAAGACACACTGCGAGTACGCGAGTTCAAATCACGCCGCTTACCATTACAAAATTGAGTATTATTTTCAATTAATTAGACTCTGTACTACAAAAGTAGGCATGTCCGTCTGTCTGTCTGTCCGTCTGTCAGTCTGTCCGTCCGTATGAACACCTAGATCTCAGAGACTATAAGAGCTAGAGGTACCAAATTTGGTGACAACACTCTTATAGTGTGCAGGCAGATCAAGTTTGTTTTAGTTTTTTGCCCCGCCCCCTTCCGCCACCGAAAATCGAAAAAAACATATTATATGAGCTACAGACATGGCACACTTGGCAGATTTGGCACACATCGAGTGTGGCCGCGTGCGAACGTTTTCCGAAAATTTCATCACGATCGGACTATAAACAAAGGAGATTTTAAGGAATGAATGACTATCAACTTTATGAGGGCTGAGCAGCAATAGAGCAACAACAACAACAAGACACACTGCGAGTACGCGAGTTCAAATCACGCCGCTTACCATTACAAAATTGAGTATTATTTTCAATTAATTAGTTACTCTCTGTACTAAAAGTAGGCATGTCCGTCTGTCTGTCTGTCCGTCTGTCAGTCTGTCCGTCCGTATGAACACCTAGATCTCAGAGACTATAAGAGCTAGAGCTACCAAATTTGGTGACAACACTCTTATAGTGTGCAGGCAGATCATGTTTGTTTTAGATTTTTGCCCACGCCCCCTTCCGACCCCGAAAATTGAAAAAAAAACATATTATATGAGCTACAGACATGGCACACTTGGCAGATTTGGCACACATCGAGTGTGGCCGCGTGCGAACGTTTTCCGAAAATTTCATCACGATCGGACTATAAGCAAAGGAGATTTTAAGGAATGAATGACTATCAACTTTATGAGGGCTGAGCAGCAATAGAGCAACAACAACAACAAGACACACTGCGAGTACGCGAGTTCAAATCACGCTGCTTACCATTACAAAATTGAGTATTATTTTCAATTAATTAGACTCTGTACTAAAAGTAGGCATGTCCGTCTGTCTGTCTGTCCGTCTGTCCGTCTGTCAGTCTGTCCGTCCGTATGAACACCTAGATCTCAGAGACTATAAGAGCTAGAGCTACCAAATTTGGTGACAACACTCTTATAGTGTGCAGGCAGATCAAGTTTGTTTTAGTTTTTTGCCCCGCCCCCTTCCGCCCCCGAAAATTGAAAAAAACATATTATATGAGCTACAGGCTTGGCACACTTGGCAGATTTGGCACACATCGAGTGTGGCCGCGTGCGAACGTTTTCCGAAAATTTCATAACGATCGGACTATAAGCAAAGGAAATTTTAAGGAATGAATGACTATCAACTTTATGAGGTGAGCAGCAATAGAGCAACAACAACAACAAGACACACTGCGAGTACGCGAGTTCAAATCCCTGCCTTACCATTACAAAATTGAGTATTATTTTCAATTAAATTAGACTCTGTACTAAAAGTAGGCATGTCCATCTTGTCTGTCTGTCCGTCTGTCGCTGTCCGTCCGTATGAACACCTAGATCTCAGAGACTATAAGAGCTAGAGCTACCAAATTTGGTGACAACACTCTTATAGTGTGCAGGCAGATCAAGTTTGTTTTAGGTTTTTGCCCCCGCCCCCTTCCGCCACCGAAAATCGAAAAAAAACATATTATATGAGCTACAGGCTTGGCACACTTGGCAGATTTGGCACACATCGAGTGTGGCCGCGTGCGAACGTTTTCCGAAAATTTCATAACGATCGGACTATAAGCAAAGGAGATTTTAAGGAATGAATGACTATCAACTTTATGAGGGCTGAGCAGCAATAGAGCAACAACAACAACAAGACACACTGCGAGTACGCGAGTTCAAATCACGCCGCTTACCATTACAAAATTGAGTATTATTTTCAATTAATTAGACTCTGTACTAAAAGTAGGCATGTCCATCTGTCTGTCTGTCGTCGTCGTCAGTCTGTCCGTCCGTATGAACACCTAGATCTCAGAGACTATAAGAGCTAGAGGTACCAAATTTGGTGACAACACTCTTATAGTGTGCAGGCAGATCATGTTTGTTTTTGTTTTTTGCCACGCCCCTTTCTTCCCCCGATAATCGAAAAAAACGTATTTTAAGAGCTACAGACATGGCACGGTTGGCAGATTTGGCACACATCGAGTGTGGCCGCGTGCGAACGTTTTCCGAAAATTTCACCACGATCGGACTATAAACAAAGGAGATTTTAGGGAATGAATGACTATCAACTTTATGAGGGCTGAGCAGCAATAGAGCAACAACAACAACAAGACACACTGCGAGTACGCGAGTTCAAATCACGCCGCTTACCATTACAAAATTGAGTATTATTTTCAATTAATTAGACTCTGTACTAAAAGTAGGCATGTCCGTCTGTCTGTCTGTCCGTCTGTCAGTCTGTCAGTCTGTCCGTCCGTATGAACACCTAGATCTCAGAGACTATAAGAGCTAGAGGTACCAAATTTGGTGACAACACTCTTATAGTGTGCAGGCAGATCAAGTTTGTTTTAGTTTTTTTGCCACGCCCCCTTCCGCCACCGATAAATCGAAAAAAACCTATTATATGAGCTACAGACTTGGCACACTTGGCAGATTTGGCACACATCGAGTGTGGCCGCGTGCGAACGTTTTCCGAAAATTTCATAACGATCGGACTATAAACAAAGGAGATTTTAAGGAATGAATGACTATCAACTTTATGAGGGCTGAGCAGCAATAGAGCAACAACAACAACAAGACACACTGCGAGTACGCGAGTTCAAATCACGCCGCTTACCATTACAAAATTGAGTATTTTATTTTCAATTAATTAGACTCTGTACTAAAAGTAGGCATGTCCGTCTGTCTGTCTGTCCGTCTGTCAGTCTGTCCGTCCGTATGAACACCTAGATCTCAGAGACTATAAGAGCTAGAGCTACCAAATTTGGTGACAACACTCTTATAGTGTGCAGGCAGATCATGTTTGTTTTAGTTTTTTGCCACGCCCCCTTCCGACCCCCGCTAATCGAAAAAAACCCTACTATAAGAGCTACAGACATGGCACACTTGGCAGATTTGGCACACATCGAGTGTGGCCGCGTGCGAACGTTTTCCGAAAATTTCATCACGATCGGACTATAAACAAAGGAGATTTTAAGGAATGAATGACTATCAACTTTATGAGGGCTGAGCAGCAATAGAGCAACAACAACAACAAGACACACTGCGAGTACGCGAGTTCAAATCACGCCGCTTACCATTACAAAATTGAGTATTATTTTCAATTAATTAGACTCTGTACTAAAAGTAGGCATGTCCGTCTGTCTGTCTGTCCGTCTGTCAGTCTGTCCGTCCGTATGAACACCTAGATCTCAGAGACTATAAGAGCTAGAGCTACCAAATTTGGTGACAACACTCTTATAGTGTGCAGGCAGATCATGTTTGTTTTAGTTTTTGCCACGCCCCCTTCCGCCCCCGCTAATCGAAAAAAACCTATTATAAGAGCTACAGACATGGCACACTTGGCAGATTTGGCACACATCGAGTGTGGCCGCGTGCGAACGTTTTCCGAAAATTTCATCACGATCGGACTATAAGCAAAGGAGATTTTAAGGAATGAATGACTATCAACTTTATGAGGGCTGAGCAGCAATAGAGCAACAACAACAACAAGACACACTGCGAGTACGCGAGTTCAAATCACGCTGCTTACCATTACAAAATTGAGTATTATTTTCAATTAATTAGACTCTGTACTAAAAGTAGGCATGTCCGTCTGTCTGTCTGTCCGTCTGTCAGTCTGTCCGTCCGTATGAACACCTAGATCTCAGAGACTATAAGAGCTAGAGCTACCAAATTTGGTGACAACACTCTTATAGTGTGCAGGCAGATCATGTTTGTTTTAGTTTTTTGCCACGCCCCTTTCCGCCCCGATAATCGAAAAAAACCTATTATAAGAGCTACAGACATGGCACACTTGGCAGATTTGGCACACATCGAGTGTGGCCGCGTGCGAACGTTTTCCGAAAATTTCATCACGATCGGACTATAAGCAAAGGAGATTTTAAGGAATGAATGACTATCAACTTTATGAGGGCTGAGCAGCAATAGAGCAACAACAACAACAAGACACACTGCGAGTACGCGAGTTCAAATCACGCCGCTTACCATTACAAAATTGAGTATTATTTTCAATTAATTAGACTCTGTACTAAAAGTAGGCATGTCCGTCTGTCTGTCTGTCCGTCTGTCAGTCTGTCCGTCCGTATGAACACCTAGATCTCAGAGACTATAAGAGCTAGAGCTACCAAATTTGGTGACAACACTCTTATAGTGTGCAGGCAGATCATGTTTGTTTTAGTTTTTGCCACGCCCCTTTCCGACCCCCGAAAATCGAAAAAACCTATTATAAGAGCTACAGACATGGCACACTTGGCAGATTTGGCACACATCGAGTGTGGCCGCGTGCGAACGTTTTCCGAAAATTTCATCACGATCGGACTATAAACAAAGGAGATTTTAAGGAATGAATGACTATCAACTTTATGAGGGCTGAGCAGCAATAGAGCAACAACAACAACAAGACACACTGCGAGTACGCGAGTTCAAATCACGCCGCTTACCATTACAAAATTGAGTATTATTTTCAATTAATTAGACTCTGTACTAAAAGTAGGCATGTCCGTCTGTCTGTCTGTCCGTCTGTCAGTCTGTCCGTCCGTATGAACACCTAGATCTCAGAGACTATAAGAGCTAGAGGTACCAAATTTGGTGACAACACTCTTATAGTGTGCAGGCAGATCATGTTTGTTTTAGTTTTTGCCACGCCCCCTTCCGACCCCCGATAATCGAAAAAACCCTATTATAAGAGCTACAGACATGGCACACTTGGCAGATTTGGCACACATCGAGTGTGGCCGCGTGCGAACGTTTTCCGAAAATTTCATCACGATCGGACTATAAACAAAGGAGATTTTAAGGAATGAATGACTATCAACTTTATGAGGGCTGAGCAGCAATAGAGCAACAACAACAACAAGACACACTGCGAGTACGCGAGTTCAAATCACGCCGCTTACCATTACAAAATTGAGTATTATTTTCAATTAATTAGACTCTGTACTAAAAGTAGGCATGTCCGTCTGTCTGTCTGTCCGTCTGTCAGTCTGTCCGTCCGTATGAACACCTAGATCTCAGAGACTATAAGAGCTAGAGCTACCAAATTTGGTGACAACACTATTATAGTGTGCAGGCAGATCATGTTTGTTTTAGTTTTTTGCCACGCCCCTTCCGCCCCCGATAATCGAAAAAAACCTACTATAAGAGCTACAGACATGGCACACTTGGCAGATTTGGCACACATCGAGTGTGGCCGCGTGCGAACGTTTTCCGAAAATTTCATCACGATCGGACTATAAGCAAAGGAGATTTTAAGGAATGAATGACTATCAACTTTATGAGGGCTGAGCAGCAATAGAGCAACAACAACAACAAGACACACTGCGAGTACGCGAGTTCAAATCACGCCGCTTACCATTACAAAATTGAGTATTTATTTTCAATTAATTAGACTCTGTACTAAAAGTAGGCATGTCCGTCTGTCTGTCTGTCCGTCTGTCAGTCTGTCCGTCCGTATGAACACCTAGATCTCAGAGACTATAAGAGCTAGAGCAACCAAATTTGGTGACAGCACTATTATAGTGTGCAGGCAGATCATGTTTGTTTTAGTTTTTGCCACGCCCCTTCCGACCCCGCTAAGCGAAAAAACCCTACTATAAGAACTACAGACATGGCACACTTGTCAGATTTGGCACACATCGAGTGTGGCCGCGTGCGAACGTTTTCCGAAAATTTCATAACGATCGGACTATAAGCAAAGGAGATTTTAAGGAATGAATGACTATCAACTTTATGAGGGCTGAGCAGCAATAGAGCAACAACAACAACAAGACACACTGCGAGTACGCGAGTTCAAATCACGCCGCTTACCATTACAAAATTGAGTATTATTTTCAATTAATTAGACTCTGTACTAAAAGTAGGCATGTCCGTCTGTCTGTCTGTCCGTCTGTCAGTCTGTCCGTCCGTATGAACACCTAGATCTCAGAGACTATAAGAGCTAGAGGTACCAAATTTGGTGACAACACTCTTATAGTGTGCAGGCAGATCATGTTTGTTTTTGTTTTTTGCCACGCCCCTTTCGTCCCCCGAAAATTCGAAAAAAACATATTATAAGAGCTACAGACATGGCACAGTTGGCAGATTTGGCACACATCGAGTGTGGCCGCGTGCGAACGTTTTCCGAAAATTTCACCACGATCGGACTATAAACAAAGGAGATTTTAAGGAATGAATGACTATCAACTTTATGAGGGCTGAGCAGCAATAGAGCAACAACAACAACAAGACACACTGCGAGTACGCGAGTTCAAATCACGCCGCTTACCATTACAAAATTGAGTATTATTTTCAATTATATTAGTTATTGTAGCTCTGCAAAAAGTAGGCATGTCCATCTGTCTGTCTGTCCGTCTGTCAGTCTGTCAGTCTGTCCGTCCGTATGAACACCTAGATCTCAGAGACTATAAGAGCTAGAGGTACCAAATTTGGTGACAACACTCTTATAGTGTGCAGGCAGATCAAGTTTGTTTTAGGTTTTTGCCCCGCCCCCTTCCGCCCCCGATAAATTGAAAAAAACATATTATATGAGCTACAGGCTTGGCACACTTGGCAGATTTGGCACACATCGAGTGTGGCCGCGTGCGAACGTTTTCCGAAAATTTCATCACGATCGGACTATAAACAAAGGAGATTTTAAGGAATGAATGACTATCAACTTTATGAGGGCTGAACAGCAATAGAGCAACAACAACAACAAGACACACTGCGAGTACGCGAGTTCAAATCACGCTGCTTACCATTACAAAATTGAGTATTATTTTCAATTAATTAGACTCTGTACTAAAAGTAGGCATGTCCGTCTGTCTGTCTGTCTGTCCGTCTGTCAGTCTGTCCGTCCGTATGAACACCTAGATCTCAGAGACTATAAGAGCTAGAGCAACAAATTTGGGACAACACTTTATAGTGTGCAGGCAGATCAAGTTTGTTTTAGTTTTTGCCACGCCCCTTCCGAGTTCAAATCACGCCGCTTACCATTACAAAATTGAGTATTATTTTCAATTAATTAGACTCTGTACTAAAAGTAGGCATGTCCGTCTGTCTGTCTGTCCGTCTGTCAGTCTGTCCGTCCGTATGAACACCTAGATCTCAGAGACTATAAGAGCTAGAGGTACCAAATTTGGTGACAACACTCTTATAGTGTGCAGGCAGATCATGTTTGTTTTAGTTTTTTGCCACGCCCCTTTCCGCCCCGAAAATCGAAAAAAAACCTATTATAAGAGCTACAGACATGGCACACTTGGCAGATTTGGCACACATCGAGTGTGGCCGCGTGCGAACGTTTTCCGAAAATTTCACCACGATCGGACTATAAACAAAGGAGATTTTAAGGAATGAATGACTATCAACTTTATGAGGGCTGAGCAGCAATAGAGCAACAACAACAACAAGACACACTGCGAGTACGCGAGTTCAAATCACGCCGCTTACCATTACAAAATTGAGTATTATTTTCAATTAATTAGACTCTGTACTAAAAGTAGGCATGTCCGTCTGTCTGTCTGTCCGTCCGTCTGTCAGTCTGTCCGTCCGTATGAACACCTAGATCTCAGAGACTATAAGAGCTAGAGGTACCAAATTTGGTGACAACACTCTTATAGTGTGCAGGCAGATCATGTTTGTTTTTAGTTTTTGCCACGCCCCTTTCCGACCCCGATAATCGAAAAAAACCTATTATAAGAGCTACAGACATGGCACACTTGGCAGATTTGGCACACATCGAGTGTGGCCGCGTGCGAACGTTTTCCGAAAATTTCACCACGATCGGACTATAAACAAAGGAGATTTTAAGGAATGAATGACTATCAACTTTATGAGGGCTGAGCAGCAATAGAGCAACAACAACAACAAGACACACTGCGAGTACGCGAGTTCAAATCACGCCGCTTACCATTACAAAATTGAGTATTATTTTCAATTAATTAGACTCTGTACTAAAAGTAGGCATGTCCGTCTGTCTGTCTGTCCGTCTGTCAGTCTGTCCGTCCGTATGAACACCTAGATCTCAGAGACTATAAGAGCTAGAGGTACCAAATTTGGTGACAACACTCTTATAGTGTGCAGGCAGATCATGTTTGTTTTAGTTTTTGCCACGCCCCCTTCCGACCCCGCTAAGCGAAAAAACCCTACTATAAGAACTACAGACATGGCACACTTGGCAGATTTGGCACACATCGAGTGTGGCCGCGTGCGAACGTTTTCCGAAAATTTCACCACGATCGGACTATAAGCAAAGGAGATTTTAAGGAATGAATGACTATCAACTTTATGAGGGCTGAGCAGCAATAGAGCAACAACAACAACAAGACACACTGCGAGTACGCGAGTTCAAATCACGCCGCTTACCATTACAAAATTGAGTATTATATTATTTTCAATTAATTAGACTCTGTACTAAAAGTAGGCATGTCCGTCTGTCTGTCTGTCCGTCTGTCAGTCTGTCCGTCCGTATGAACACCTAGATCTCAGAGACTATAAGAGCTAGAGCAACCAAATTTGGTGACAGCACTATTATAGTGTGCAGGCAGATCATGTTTGTTTTAGTTTTTGCCACGCCCCTTCCGACCCCGCTAAGCGAAAAAAACCCTACTATAAGAACTACAGACATGGCACACTTGTCAGATTTGGCACACATCGAGTGTGGCCGCGTGCGAACGTTTTCCGAAAATTTCATCACGATCGGACTATAAGCAAAGGAGATTTTAAGGAATGAATGACTATCAACTTTATGAGGGCTGAGCAGCAATAGAGCAACAACAACAACAAGACACACTGCGAGTACGCGAGTTCAAATCACGCTGCTTACCATTACAAAATTGAGTATTATTTTCAATTAATTAGACTCTGTACTAAAAGTAGGCATGTCCGTCTGTCTGTCTGTCCGTCTGTCAGTCTGTCCGTCCGTATGAACACCTAGATCTCAGAGACTATAAGAGCTAGAGGTACCAAATTTGGTGACAACACTCTTATAGTGTGCAGGCAGATCATGTTTGTTTTAGTTTTTGCCACGCCCCTTTCCGCCCCCGCTAATCGAAAAAAACCCTATTATAAGAGCTACAGACATGGCACACTTGGCAGATTTGGCACACATCGAGTGTGGCCGCGTGCGAACGTTTTCCGAAAATTTCATAACGATCGGACTATAAACAAAGGAGATTTTAAGGAATGAATGACTATCAACTTTATGAGGGCTGAGCAGCAATAGAGCAACAACAACAACAAGACACACTGCGAGTACGCGAGTTCAAATCACGCTGCTTACCATTACAAAATTGAGTATTATTTTCAATTAATTAGACTCTGTACTAAAAGTAGGCATGTCCGTCTGTCTGTCTGTCCGTCTGTCAGTCTGTCCGTCCGTATGAACACCTAGATCTCAGAGACTATAAGAGCTAGAGGTACCAAATTTGGTGACAACACTCTTATAGTGTGCAGGCAGATCATGTTTGTTTTTAGTTTTTTGCCACGCCCCTTCCGTCCCCCGATAATCGAAAAAAACGTATTATAAGAGCTACAGACATGGCACACTTGGCAGATTTGGCACACATCGAGTGTGGCCGCGTGCGAACGTTTTCCGAAAATTTCATCACGATCGGACTATAAACAAAGGAGATTTTAAGGAATGAATGACTATCAACTTTATGAGGGCTGAACAGCAATAGAGCAACAACAACAACAAGACACACTGCGAGTACGCGAGTTCAAATCACGCTGCTTACCATTACAAAATTGAGTATTATTTTCAATTAATTAGACTCTGTACTAAAAGTAGGCATGTCCATCTGTCTGTCTGTCCGTCTGTCAGTCTGTCCGTCCGTATGAACACCTAGATCTCAGAGACTATAAGAGCTAGAGGTACCAAATTTGGCGACAACACTCTTATAGTGTGCAGGCAGATCATGTTTATTTTTGTTTTTTGCCACGCCCCTTTCTTCCCCCCGATAATCGAAAAAAACGTATTTTAAGAGCTACAGACATGGCACGGTTGGCAGATTTGGCACACATCGAGTGTGGCCGCGTGCGAACGTTTTCCGAAAATTTCACCACGATCGGACTATAAACAAAGGAGATTTTAGGGAATGAATGACTATCAACTTTATGAGGGCTGAACAGCAATAGAGCAACAACAACAACAAGACACACTGCGAGTACGCGAGTTCAAATCACGCCGCTTACCATTACAAAATTGAGTATTATTTTCAATTAATTAGACTCTGTACTAAAAGTAGGCATGTCCGTCTGTCTGTCTGTCCGTCTGTCAGTCTGTCCGTCCGTATGAACACCTAGATCTCAGAGACTATAAGAGCTAGAGGTACCAAATTTGGTGACAACACTCTTATAGTGTGCAGGCAGATCATGTTTGTTTTAGTTTTTGCCACGCCCCTTCCGACCCCGATAATCGAAAAAAACCCTACTATAAGAGCTACAGACATGGCACACTTGGCAGATTTGGCACACATCGAGTGTGGCCGCGTGCGAACGTTTTCCGAAAATTTCACCACGATCGGACTATAAACAAAGGAGATTTTAAGGAATGAATGACTATCAACTTTATGAGGGCTGAGCAGCAATAGAGCAACAACAACAACAAGACACACTGCGAGTACGCGAGTTCAAATCACGCCGCTTACCATTACAAAATTGAGTATTATTTTCAATTAATTAGACTCTGTACTAAAAGTAGGCATGTCCGTCTGTCTGTCTGTCCGTCTGTCAGTCTGTCCTGTCCGTCCGTATGAACACCTAGATCTCAGAGACTATAAGAGCTAGAGGTACCAAATTTGGTGACAACACTCTTATAGTGTGCAGGCAGATCATGTTTGTTTTAGTTTTTGCCACGCCCCTTCCGCCCCCGAAAATCGAAAAAAACCTATTATAAGAGCTACAGACATGGCACACTTGGCAGATTTGGCACACATCGAGTGTGGCCGCCTGCGAACGTTTTCCGAAAATTTCACCACGATCGGACTATAAACAAAGGAGATTTTAAGGAATGAATGACTATCAACTTTATGAGAGCTGAGCAGCAATAGAGCAACAACAACAACAAGACACACTGCGAGTACGCGAGTTCAAATCACGCCGCTTACCATTACAAAATTGAGTATTATTTTCAATTATTAATATATTAGACTCTGTACTAAAAGTAGGCATGTCCGTCTGTCTGTCTGTCCGTCTGTCAGTCTGTCCGTCCGTATGAACACCTAGATCTCAGAGACTAAAAGAGCTAGAGCAACCAAATTTGGTGACAGCACTATTATAGTGTGCAGGCAGATCATGTTTGTTTTAGTTTTTGCCACGCCCCTTCCGACCCCGCTAATCGAAAAAACCCTACTATAAGAACTACAGACATGGCACACTTGTCAGATTTGGCACACATCGAGTGTGGCCGCGTGCGAACGTTTTCCGAAAATTTCATCAACGATCGGACTATAAGCAAAGGAGATTTTAAGGAATGAATGACTATCAACTTTATGAGGGCTGAGCAGCAATAGAGCAACAACAACAACAAGACACACTGCGAGTACGCGAGTTCAAATCACGCTGCTTACCATTACAAAATTGAGTATTATTTTCAATTAATTAGACTCTGTACTAAAAGTAGGCATGTCCGTCTGTCTGTCTGTCCGTCTGTCAGTCTGTCCGTCCGTATGAACACCTAGATCTCAGAGACTATAAGAGCTAGAGGTACCAAATTTGGTGACAACACTCTTATAGTGTGCAGGCAGATCATGTTTGTTTTTGTTTTTTGCCACGCCCCTTCCTTCCCCCGATAATCGAAAAAAACCTATTATAAGAGCTACAGACATGGCACACTTGGCAGATTTGGCACACATCGAGTGTGGCCGCGTGCGAACGTTTTCCGAAAATTTCATAACGATCGGACTATAAACAAAGGAGATTTTAAGGAATGAATGACTATCAACTTTATGAGGGCTGAGCAGCAATAGAGCAACAACAACAACAAGACACACTGCGAGTACGCGAGTTCAAATCACGCTGCTTACCATTACAAAATTGAGTATTATTTTCAATTAATTAGACTCTGTACTAAAAGTAGGCATGTCCGTCTGTCTGTCTGTCCGTCTGTCAGTCTGTCCGTCCGTATGAACACCTAGATCTCAGAGACTATAAGAGCTAGAGGTACCAAATTTGGTGACAACACTCTTATAGTGTGCAGGCAGATCATGTTTGTTTTTGTTTTTTGCCACGCCCCTTTCTTCCCCCGAAAATCGAAAAAAACGTATTTTAAGAGCTACAGACATGGCACGGTTGGCAGATTTGGCACACATCGAGTGTGGCCGCGTGCGAACGTTTTCCGAAAATTTCATCACGATCGGACTATAAACAAAGGAGATTTTAAGGAATGAATGACTATCAACTTTATGAGGGCTGAGCAGCAATAGAGCAACAACAACAACAAGACACACTGCGAGTACGCGAGTTCAAATCACGCCGCTTACCATTACAAAATTGAGTATTATTTTCAATTAATTAGACTCTGTACTAAAAGTAGGCATGTCCGTCTGTCTGTCTGTCCGTCTGTCAGTCTGTCCGTCCGTATGAACACCTAGATCTCAGAGACTATAAGAGCTAGAGGTACCAAATTTGGTGACAACACTCTTATAGTGTGCAGGCAGATCATGTTTGTTTTTGTTTTTTGCCACGCCCCTTTCCGCCCCCGCTAATCGAAAAAAACGTATTATAAGAGCTACAGACATGGCACACTTGGCAGATTTGGCACACATCGAGTGTGGCCGCGTGCGAACGTTTTCCGAAAATTTCACCACGATCGGACTATAAACAAAGGAGATTTTAAGGAATGAATGACTATCAACTTTATGAGGGCTGAGCAGCAATAGAGCAACAACAACAACAAGACACACTGCGAGTACGCGAGTTCAAATCACGCCGCTTACCATTACAAAATTGAGTATTATTTTCAATTAATTAGACTCTGTACTAAAAGTAGGCATGTCCGTCTGTCTGTCTGTCCGTCTGTCAGTCTGTCCGTCCGTATGAACACCTAGATCTCAGAGACTATAAGAGCTAGAGCTACCAAATTTGGTGACAACACTCTTATAGTGTGCAGGCAGAT
Source organism: Drosophila funebris (assembly GCA_018901825.1). Lineage (NCBI taxonomy): Eukaryota > Metazoa > Arthropoda > Insecta > Diptera > Drosophilidae > Drosophila > Drosophila funebris. Next base: position 78,902 of record JAEIFK010000381.1, on the reverse strand, counting down.
CATGTTTGTTTTAGTTTTTGCCACGCCCCTTTCCGCCCCCGATAAATCGAAAAAAACCCTATTATAAGAGCTACAGACATGGCACACTTGGCAGATTTGGCACACATCGAGTGTGGCCGCGTGCGAACGTTTTCCGAAAATTTCATAACGATCGGACTATAAACAAAGGAGATTTTAAGGAATGAATGACTATCAACTTTATGAGGGCTGAGCAGCAATAGAGCAACAACAACAACAAGACACACTGCGAGTACGCGAGTTCAAATCACGCCGCTTACCATTACAAAATTGAGTATTATTTTCAATTAATTAGACTCTGTACTAAAAGTAGGCATGTCCGTCTGTCTGTCTGTCCGTCTGTCAGTCTGTCCGTCCGTATGAACACCTAGATCTCAGAGACTATAAGAGCTAGAGCTACCAAATTTGGTGACAACACTATTATAGTGTGCAGGCAGATCATGTTTGTTTTAGTTTTTTGCCACGCCCCTTTCGACCCCGCTAAGCGAAAAAAACCCTACTATAAGAACTACAGACATGGCACACTTGGCAGATTTGGCACACATCGAGTGTGGCCGCGTGCGAACGTTTTCCGAAAATTTCACCACGATCGGACTATAAACAAAGGAGATTTTAAGGAATGAATGACTATCAACTTTATGAGGGCTGAGCAGCAATAGAGCAACAACAACAACAAGACACACTGCGAGTACGCGAGTTCAAATCACGCTGCTTACCATTACAAAATTGAGTATTATTTTCAATTAATTAGACTCTGTACTAAAAGTAGGCATGTCCGTCTGTCTGTCTGTCCGTCTGTCAGTCTGTCCGTCCGTATGAACACCTAGATCTCAGAGACTATAAGAGCTAGAGGTACCAAATTTGGTGACAACACTCTTATAGTGTGCAGGCAGATCATGTTTATTTTTGTTTTTTCCACGCCCCTTTCTTCCCCCGATAATCGAAAAAAACGTATTTTAAGAGCTACAGACATGGCACGGTTGGCAGATTTGGCACACATCGAGTGTGGCCGCGTGCGAACGTTTTCCGAAAATTTCACCACGATCGGACTATAAACAAAGGAGATTTTAAGGAATGAATGACTATCAACTTTATGAGGGCTGAGCAGCAATAGAGCAACAACAACAACAAGACACACTGCGAGTACGCGAGTTCAAATCACGCCGCTTACCATTACAAAATTGAGTATTATTTTCAATTAATTAGACTCTGTACTAAAAGTAGGCATGTCCATCTGTCTGTCTGTCCGTCTGTCAGTCTGTCCGTCCGTATGAACACCTAGATCTCAGAGACTATAAGAGCTAGAGGTACCAAATTTGGTGACAACACTCTTATAGTGTGCAGGCAGATCATGTTTGTTTTTGTTTTTTGCCACGCCCCTTTCTTCCCCCGATAATCGAAAAAACCTATTATAAGAGCTACAGACATGGCACAGTTGGCAGATTTGGCACACATCGAGTGTGGCCGCGTGCGAACGTTTTCCGAAAATTTCACCACGATCGGACTATAAACAAAGGAGATTTTAAGGAATGAATGACTATCAACTTTATGAGGGCTGAACAGCAATAGAGCAACAACAACAACAAGACACACTGCGAGTACGCGAGTTCAAATCACGCTGCTTACCATTACAAAATTGAGTATTATTTTCAATTAATTAGACTCTGTACTAAAAGTAGGCATGTCCATCTGTCTGTCTGTCCGTCTGTCAGTCTGTCCGTCCGTATGAACACCTAGATCTCAGAGACTATAAGAGCTAGAGGTACCAAATTTGGTGACAACACTCTTATAGTGTGCAGGCAGATCATGTTTGTTTTAGTTTTTTGCCACGCCCCTTTCCGCCCCCGATAATCGAAAAAAACATATTATAAGAGCTACAGACATGGCACACTTGGCAGATTTGGCACACATCGAGTGTGGCCGCGTGCGAACGTTTTCCGAAAATTTCATCACGATCGGACTATAAACAAAGGAGATTTTAAGGAATGAATGACTATCAACTTTATGAGGGCTGAGCAGCAATAGAGCAACAACAACAACAAGACACACTGCGAGTACGCGAGTTCAAATCACGCCGCTTACCATTACAAAATTGAGTATTATTTTCAATTAATTAGACTCTGTACTAAAAGTAGGCATGTCCATCTGTCTGTCTGTCCGTCTGTCAGTCTGTCCGTCCGTATGAACACCTAGATCTCAGAGACTATAAGAGCTAGAGGTACCAAATTTGGCGACAACACTCTTATAGTGTGCAGGCAGATCATGTTTATTTTTGTTTTTTGCCACGCCCCTTTCTTCCCCCGATAATCGAAAAAAACGTATTTTAAGAGCTACAGACATGGCACAGGTTGGCAGATTTGGCACACATCGAGTGTGGCCGCGTGCGAACGTTTTCCGAAAATTTCACCACGATCGGACTATAAACAAAGGAGATTTTAAGGGAATGAATGACTATCAACTTTATGAGGGCTGAGCAGCAATAGAGCAACAACAACAACAAGACACACTGCGAGTACGCGAGTTCAAATCACGCCGCTTACCATTACAAAATTGAGTATTATTTTCAATTAATTAGACTCTGTACTAAAAGTAGGCATGTCCGTCCTGTCTGTCTGTCCGTCTGTCAGTCTGTCCGTCCGTATGAACACCTAGATCTCAGAGACTATAAGAGCTAGAGGTACCAAATTTGGTGACAACACTCTTATAGTGTGCAGGCAGATCATGTTTGTTTTAGTTTTTGCCACGCCCCCTTCCGACCCCGCTAATCGAAAAAAACCTATTATAAGAGCTACAGACATGGCACACTTGGCAGATTTGGCACACATCGAGTGTGGCCGCGTGCGAACGTTTTCCGAAAATTTCACCACGATCGGACTATAAACAAAGGAGATTTTAAGGAATGAATGACTATCAACTTTATGAGGGCTGAACAGCAATAGAGCAACAACAACAACAAGACACACTGCGAGTACGCGAGTTCAAATCACGCCGCTTACCATTACAAAATTGAGTATTATTTTCAATTAATTAGACTCTGTACTAAAAGTAGGCATGTCCGTGTCCGTCTGTCTGTCTGTCCGTCTGTCAGTCTGTCCGTCCGTATGAACACCTAGATCTCAGAGACTATAAGAGCTAGAGGTACCAAATTTGGTGACAACACTCTTATAGTGTGCAGGCAGATCATGTTTGTTTTAGTTTTTGCCACGCCCCTTCCGACCCCGCTAAGCGAAAAAACCCTATTATAAGAACTACAGACATGGCACACTTGTCAGATTTGGCACACATCGAGTGTGGCCGCGTGCGAACGTTTTCCGAAAATTTCACCACGATCGGACTATAAACAAAGGAGATTTTAAGGAATGAATGACTATCAACTTTATGAGAGCTGAGCAGCAATAGAGCAACAACAACAACAAGACACACTGCGAGTACGCGAGTTCAAATCACGCCGCTTACCATTACAAAATTGAGTATTATTTTCAATTAAATATTATTAATTAGACTCTGTACTAAAAGTAGGCATGTCCGTCTGTCTGTCTGTCCGTCTGTCAGTCTGTCCGTCCGTATGAACACCTAGATCTCAGAGACTATAAGAGCTAGAGCAACCAAATTTGGTGACAACACTATTATAGTGTGCAGGCAGATCATGTTTGTTTTAGTTTTTGCCACGCCCCTTCCGACCCCCGCTAAGCGAAAAAAACCCTACTATAAGAACTACAGACATGGCACACTTGTCAGATTTGGCACACATCGAGTGTGGCCGCGTGCGAACGTTTTCCGAAAATTTCATCACGATCGGACTATAAGCAAAGGAGATTTTAAGGAATGAATGACTATCAACTTTATGAGGGCTGAGCAGCAATAGAGCAACAACAACAACAAGACACACTGCGAGTACGCGAGTTCAAATCACGCTGCTTACCATTACAAAATTGAGTATTATTTTTTTCAATTAATTAGACTCTGTACTAAAAGTAGGCATGTCCATCTGTCTGTCTGTCCGTCTGTGTCAGTCTGTCCGTCCGTATGAACACCTAGATCTCAGAGACTATAAGAGCTAGAGGTACCAAATTTGGTGACAACACTCTTATAGTGTGCAGGCAGATCATGTTTATTTTTATTTTTTACCACGCCCCTTTCTTCCCCCGATAATCGAAAAAAACGTATTTTAAGAGCTACAGACATGGCACGGTTGGCAGATTTGGCACACATCGAGTGTGACCGCGTGCGAACGTTTTCCGAAAATTTCATAACGATCGGACTATAAACAAAGGAGATTTTAAGGAATGAATGACTATCAACTTTATGAGGGCTGAGCAGCAATAGAGCAACAACAACAACAAGACACACTGCGAGTACGCGAGTTCAAATCACGCTGCTTACCATTACAAAATTGAGTATTATTTTCAATTAATTAGACTCTGTACTAAAAGTAGACATGTCCATCTGTCTGTGTGTCCGTCGGTCAGTCTGTCCGGCCGTATGAACACCTAGATCTCAGAGACTATAAGAGCTAGAGGTACCAAATTTGGCGACAACACTCTAATAGTGTGCAGGCAGATCATGTTTATTTTTGTTTTTTACCACGCCCCTTTCTTCCCCCGATAATCGAAAAAAACGTATTTTAAGAGCTACAGACATGGCACGGTTGGCAGATTTGGCACACATCGAGTGTGGCCGCGTGCGAACGTTTTCCGAAAATTTCACCACGATCGGACTATAAACAAAGGAGATTTTAGGGAATGAATGACTATCAACTTTATGAGGGCTGAACAGCAATAGAGCAACAACAACAACAAGACACACTGCGAGTACGCGAGTTCAAATCACGCCGCTTACCATTACAAAATTGAGTATTATTTTCAATTAATTAGACTCTATACTAAAAGTAGGCATGTCCATCTGTCTGTCTGTCCGTCTGTCAGTCTGTCCGTCCGTATGAACACCTAGATCTCAGAGACTATAAGAGCTAGAGGTACCAAATTTGGCGACAACACTCTAATAGTGTGCAGGCAGATCATGTTTATTTTTGTTTTTTCCACGCCCCTTTCTTCCCCCGATAATCGAAAAAAACGTATTTTAAGAGCTACAGACATGGCACGGTTGGCAGATTTGGCACACATCGAGTGTGGCCGCGTGCGAACGTTTTCCGAAAATTTCACCACGATCGGACTATAAACAAAGGAGATTTTAGGGAATGAATGACTATCAACTTTTATGAGGGCTGAACAGCAATAGAGCAACAACAACAACAAGACACACTGCGAGTACGCGAGTTCAAATCACGCCGCTTACCATTACAAAATTGAGTATTATTTTCAATTAAATTAAAGACTCTGTACTAAAAGTAGGCATGTCCGTCTGTCTGTCTGTCCGTCTGTCCGTCTGTCAGTCTGTCCGTCCGTATGAACACCTAGATCTCAGAGACTATAAGAGCTAGAGTAAACCAAATTTGGTGACAACACTCTTATAGTGTGCAGGCAGATCATGTTTGTTTTAGTTTTTGCCACGCCCCTTCCGACCCCGCTAAGCGAAAAAACCCTACTATAAGAACTACAGACATGGCACACTTGTCAGATTTGGCACACATCGAGTGTGGCCGCGTGCGAACGTTTTCCGAAAATTTCATCACGATCGGACTATAAGCAAAGGAGATTTTAAGGAATGAATGACTATCAACTTTATGAGAGCTGAGCAGCAATAGAGCAACAACAACAACAAGACACACTGCGAGTACGCGAGTTCAAATCACGCTGCTTACCATTACAAAATTGAGTATTATTTTCAATTAATTAGACTCTGTACTAAAAGTAGGCATGTCCATCTGTCTGTCTGTCCGTCTGTCAGTCTGTCCGTCCGTATGAACACCTAGATCTCAGAGACTATAAGAGCTAGAGCTACCAAATTTGGTGACAACACTCTTATAGTGTGCAGGCAGATCATGTTTGTTTTTAGTTTTTGCCACGCCCCTTTCCGCCCCCGATAATCGAAAAAAACCCTATTATAAGAGCTACAGACATGGCACACTTGGCAGATTTGGCACACATCGAGTGTGGCCGCGTGCGAACGTTTTCCGAAAATTTCATAACGATCGGACTATAAGCAAAGGAGATTTTAAGGAATGAATGACTATCAACTTTATGAGAGCTGAGCAGCAATAGAGCAACAACAACAACAAGACACACTGCGAGTACGCGAGTTCAAATCACGCTGCTTACCATTACAAAATTGAGTATTATTTTCAATTAATTAGACTCTGTACTAAAAGTAGGCATGTCCATCTGTCTGTCTGTCCGTCTGTCAGTCTGTCCGTCCGTATGAACACCTAGATCTCAGAGACTATAAGAGCTAGAGGTACCAAATTTGGCGACAACACTCTTATAGTGTGCAGGCAGATCATGTTTATTTTTGTTTTTTACCACGCCCCTTTCTTCCCCCGATAATCGAAAAAAACGTATTTTAAGAGCTACAGACATGGCACGGTTGGCAGATTTGGCACACATCGAGTGTGGCCGCGTGCGAACGTTTTCCGAAAATTTCACCACGATCGGACTATAAACAAAGGAGATTTTAGGGAATGAATGACTATCAACTTTATGAGGGCTGAACAGCAATAGAGCAACAACAACAACAAGACACACTGCGAGTACGCGAGTTCAAATCACGCCGCTTACCATTACAAAATTGAGTATTATTTTCAATTAATTAGACTCTGTACTAAAAGTAGGCATGTCCGTCTGTCTGTCTGTCCGTCTGTCAGTCTGTCCGTCCGTATGAACACCTAGATCTCAGAGACTATAAGAGCTAGAGGTACCAAATTTGGTGACAACACTCTTATAGTGTGCAGGCAGATCATGTTTGTTTTAGTTTTTGCCACGCCCCTTCCGACCCCGCTAAGCGAAAAAAACCCTACTATAAGAACTACAGACATGGCAGCACTTGTCAGATTTGGCACACATCGAGTGTGGCCGCGTGCGAACGTTTTCCGAAAATTTCATCACGATCGGACTATAAGCAAAGGAGATTTTAAGGAATGAATGACTATCAACTTTATGAGGGCTGAGCAGCAATAGAGCAACAACAACAACAAGACACACTGCGAGTACGCGAGTTCAAATCACGCTGCTTACCATTACAAAATTGAGTATTATTTTCAATTAATTAAGACTCTGTACTAAAAGTAGGCATGTCCATCTGTCTGTCTGTCCGTCTGTCAGTCTGTCCGTCCGTATGAACACCTAGATCTCAGAGACTATAAGAGCTAGAGGTACCAAATTTGGTGACAACACTCTTATAGTGTGCAGGCAGATCATGTTTGTTTTTAGTTTTTGCCACGCCCCTTCCGCCCCCGATAATCGAAAAAAACATACTTATAAGAGCTACAGACATGGCACACTTGGCAGATTTGGCACACATCGAGTGTGGCCGCGTGCGAACGTTTTCCGAAAATTTCATAACGATCGGACTATAAGCAAAGGAAATTTTAAGGAATGAATGACTATCAACTTTATGAGGGCTGAGCAGCAATAGAGCAACAACAACAACAAGACACACTGCGAGTACGCGAGTTCAAATCACGCCGCTTACCATTACAAAATTGAGTATTATTTTCAATTAATTAGACTCTGTACTAAAAGTAGGCATGTCCGTCTGTCTGTCTGTCCGTCTGTCAGTCTGTCCGTCCGTATGAACACCTAGATCTCAGAGACTATAAGAGCTAGAGGTACCAAATTTGGTGACAACACTCTTATAGTGTGCAGGCAGATCATGTTTGTTTTAGTTTTTTGCCACGCCCCTTTCCGCCCCCGATAAATCGAAAAAAACCTATTATAAGAGCTACAGACATGGCACACTTGGCAGATTTGGCACACATCGAGTGTGGCCGCGTGCGAACGTTTTCCGAAAATTTCATCACGATCGGACTATAAGCAAAGGAGATTTTAAGGAATGAATGACTATCAACTTTATGAGGGCTGAGCAGCAATAGAGCAACAACAACAACAAGACACACTGCGAGTACGCGAGTTCAAATCACGCCGCTTACCATTACAAAATTGAGTATTATTTTCAATTAATTAGACTCTGTACTAAAAGTAGGCATGTCCGTCTGTCTGTCTGTCCGTCTGTCAGTCTGTCCGTCCGTATGAACACCTAGATCTCAGAGACTATAAGAGCTAGAGCTACCAAATTTGGTGACAACACTCTTATAGTGTGCAGGCAGATCATGTTTGTTTTAGTTTTTGCCACGCCCCTTTCCGCCCCCGATAATCGAAAAAAACCTATTATAAGAGCTACAGACATGGCACACTTGGCAGATTTGGCACACATCGAGTGTGGCCGCGTGCGAACGTTTTCCGAAAATTTCATAACGATCGGACTATAAGCAAAGGAGATTTTAAGGAATGAATGACTATCAACTTTATGAGGGCTGAGCAGCAATAGAGCAACAACAACAACAAGACACACTGCGAGTACGCGAGTTCAAATCACGCTGCTTACCATTACAAAATTGAGTATTATTTTCAATTAATTAGACTCTGTACTAAAAGTAGGCATGTCCATCTGTCTGTCTGTCCGTCTGTCAGTCTGTCCGTCCGTATGAACACCTAGATCTCAGAGACTATAAGAGCTAGAGGTACCAAATTTGGTGACAACACTCTTATAGTGTGCAGGCAGATCATGTTTGTTTTTGTTTTTTGCCACGCCCCCTTCCGCCACCGAAAATCGAAAAAAACGTATTATAAGAGCTACAGACATGGCACAGTTGGCAGATTTGGCACACATCGAGTGTGGCCGCGTGCGAACGTTTTCCGAAAATTTCACCACGATCGGACTATAAACAAAGGAGATTTTAAGGAATGAATGACTATCAACTTTATGAGGGCTGAGCAGCAATAGAGCAACAACAACAACAAGACACACTGCGAGTACGCGAGTTCAAATCACGCCGCTTACCATTACAAAATTGAGTATTATTTTCAATTAATTAGACTCTGTACTAAAAGTAGGCATGTCCGTCTGTCTGTCTGTCCGTCTGTCAGTCTGTCCGTCCGTATGAACACCTAGATCTCAGAGACTATAAGAGCTAGAGCTACCAAATTTGGTGACAACACTCTTATAGTGTGCAGGCAGATCATGTTTGTTTTAGTTTTTTGCCACGCCCCCTTCCGCCCCCGAAAATCGAAAAAAACATATTATAAGAGCTACAGACATGGCACACTTGGCAGATTTGGCACACATCGAGTGTGGCCGCGTGCGAACGTTTTCCGAAAATTTCATAACGATCGGACTATAAACAAAGGAGATTTTAAGGAATGAATGACTATCAACTTTATGAGGGCTGAGCAGCAATAGAGCAACAACAACAACAAGACACACTGCGAGTACGCGAGTTCAAATCACGCTGCTTACCATTACAAAATTGAGTATTATTTTCAATTAATTAGACTCTGTACTAAAAGTAGGCATGTCCGTCTGTCTGTCTGTCCGTCTGTCCGTCTGTCAGTCTGTCCGTCCGTATGAACACCTAGATCTCAGAGACTATAAGAGCTAGAGGTACCAAATTTGGTGACAACACTCTTATAGTGTGCAGGCAGATCAAGTTTGTTTTAGGTTTTTTTGCCACGCCCCTTTCCGCCCCCGATAATCGAAAAAAACATATTATATGAGCTACAGGCTTGGCACACTTGGCAGATTTGGCACACATCGAGTGTGGCCGCGTGCGAACGTTTTCCGAAAATTTCATAACGATCGGACTATAAACAAAGGAGATTTTAAGGAATGAATGACTATCAACTTTATGAGGGCTGAGCAGCAATAGAGCAACAACAACAACAAGACACACTGCGAGTACGCGAGTTCAAATCACGCTGCTTACCATTACAAAATTGAGTATTATTTTCAATTAATTAGACTCTGTACTAAAAGTAGGCATGTCCATCTGTCTGTCTGTCCGTCTGTCAGTCTGTCCGTCCGTATGAACACCTAGATCTCAGAGACTATAAGAGCTAGAGGTACCAAATTTGGTGACAACACTCTTATAGTGTGCAGGCAGATCATGTTTGTTTTAGTTTTTTGCCACGCCCCTTTCGTCCCCCGATAATCGAAAAAAACATATTATAAGAGCTACAGACATGGCACACTTGGCAGATTTGGCACACATCGAGTGTGGCCGCGTGCGAACGTTTTCCGAAAATTTCACCACGATCGGACTATAAACAAAGGAGATTTTAAGGAATGAATGACTATCAACTTTATGAGGGCTGAGCAGCAATAGAGCAACAACAACAACAAGACACACTGCGAGTACGCGAGTTCAAATCACGCCGCTTACCATTACAAAATTGAGTATTATTTTCAATTAATTAGACTCTGTACTAAAAGTAGGCATGTCCGTCTGTCTGTCTGTCCGTCTGTCAGTCTGTCCGTCCGTATGAACACCTAGATCTCAGAGACTATAAGAGCTAGAGCTACCAAATTTGGTGACAACACTCTTATAGTGTGCAGGCAGATCATGTTTGTTTTAGTTTTTGCCACGCCCCTTTCCGACCCCGCTAAGCGAAAAAAACCTATTATAAGAACTACAGACATGGCACACTTGTCAGATTTGGCACACATCGAGTGTGGCCGCGTGCGAACGTTTTCCGAAAATTTCATCACGATCGGACTATAAGCAAAGGAGATTTTAAGGAATGAATGACTATCAACTTTATGAGGGCTGAGCAGCAATAGAGCAACAACAACAACAAGACACACTGCGAGTACGCGAGTTCAAATCACGCTGCTTACCATTACAAAATTGAGTATTATTTTCAATTAATTAGACTCTGTACTAAAAGTAGGCATGTCCGTCTGTCTGTCTGTCCGTCTGTCAGTCTGTCCGTCCGTATGAACACCTAGATCTCAGAGACTATAAGAGCTAGAGGTACCAAATTTGGTGACAACACTCTTATAGTGTGCAGGCAGATCATGTTTGTTTTAGTTTTTGCCCCGCCCCCTTCCGCCACCGAAAATTGAAAAAAACCCTATTATAAGAGCTACAGACATGGCACACTTGGCAGATTTGGCACACATCGAGTGTGGCCGCTGCGAACGTTTTCCGAAAATTTCATCACGATCGGACTATAAACAAAGGAGATTTTAAGGAATGAATGACTATCAACTTTATGAGGGCTGAGCAGCAATAGAGCAACAACAACAACAAGACACACTGCGAGTACGCGAGTTCAAATCACGCTGCTTACCATTACAAAATTGAGTATTATTTTCAATTATTAATTATTTATGTAATTAGACTCTGTACTAAAAGTAGGCATGTCCGTCTGTCTGTCTGTCCGTCTGTCAGTCTGTCCGTCCGTATGAACACCTAGATCTCAGAGACTATAAGAGCTAGAGCTACCAAATTTGGTGACAACACTCTTATAGTGTGCAGGCAGATCAAGTTTGTTTTAGTTTTTTGCCCCGCCCCCTTCCGCCACCGAAAATTGAAAAAAAACATATTATATGAGCTACAGGCTTGGCACACTTGGCAGATTTGGCACACATCGAGTGTGGCCGCGTGCGAACGTTTTCCGAAAATTTCATCACGATCGGACTATAAGCAAAGGAGATTTTAAGGAATGAATGACTATCAACTTTATGAGGGCTGAGCAGCAATAGAGCAACAACAACAACAAGACACACTGCGAGTACGCGAGTTCAAATCACGCTGCTTACCATTACAAAATTGAGTATTATTTTCAATTAATTAGACTCTGTACTAAAAGTAGGCATGTCCGTCTGTCTGTCTGTCGCGTCTGTCCGTCTGTCAGTCTGTCCGTCCGTATGAACACCTAGATCTCAGAGACTATAAGAGCTAGAGCTACCAAATTTGGTGACAACACTCTTATAGTGTGCAGGCAGATCAAGTTTGTTTTAGATTTTTGCCCCGCCCCCTTCCGCCCCCGAAAATCGAAAAAAACATATTATAAGAGCTACAGGCTTGGCACACTTGGCAGATTTGGCACACATCGAGTGTGGCCGCGTGCGAACGTTTTCCGAAAATTTCATAACGATCGGACTATAAGCAAAGGAAATTTTAAGGAATGAATGACTATCAACTTTATGAGGGCTGAGCAGCAATAGAGCAACAACAACAACAAGACACACTGCGAGTACGCGAGTTCAAATCACGCTGCTTACCATTACAAAATTGAGTATTATTTTCAATTAATTAGACTCTGTACTAAAAGTAGGCATGTCCGTCTGTCTGTCTGTCCGTCTGTCAGTCTGTCCGTCCGTATGAACACCTAGATCTCAGAGACTATAAGAGCTAGAGGTACCAAATTTGGTGACAACACTCTTATAGTGTGCAGGCAGATCATGTTTGTTTTTGTTTTTTGCCACGCCCCTTTCTTCCCCCGATAATCGAAAAAAACGTATTTTAAGAGCTACAGACATGGCACGGTTGGCAGATTTGGCACACATCGAGTGTGGCCGCGTGCGAACGTTTTCCGAAAATTTCACCACGATCGGACTATAAACAAAGGAGATTTTAGGGAATGAATGAATGACCATCAGACCAGCAATAGAGCAACAATAACAACAAGACACACTGCGAGTACGCGAGTTCAAATCACGCCGCTTACCATTACAAAATTGAGTATTATTTTCAATTATTAATTATTTATTGTAATTAGACTCTGCACTAAAAGTAGGCATGTCCGTCTGTCTGTCTGTCCGTCTGTCAGTCTGTCCGTCCGTATGAACACCTAGATCTCAGAGACTATAAGAGCTAGAGCTACCAAATTTGGTGACAACACTCTTATAGTGTGCAGGCAGATCAAGTTTGTTTTAGATTTTTTGCCCCGCCCCCTTCCGCCACCGAAGATTGAAAAAAAACATATTATATGAGCTACAGGCTTGGCACACTTGGCAGATTTGGCACACATCGAGTGTGGCCGCGTGCGAACGTTTTCCGAAAATTTCATCACGATCGGACTATAAGCAAAGGAGATTTTAAGGAATGAATGACTATCAACTTTATGAGGGCTGAGCAGCAATAGAGCAACAACAACAACAAGACACACTGCGAGTACGCGAGTTCAAATCACGCTGCTTACCATTACAAAATTGAGTATTATTTTCAATTAATTAGACTCTGTACTAAAAGTAGGCATGTCCGTCTGTCTGTCTGTCCGTCTGTCGGTCTGTCCGTCCGTATGAACACCTAGATCTCAGAGACTATAAGAGCTAGAGTTCAAACAGCCTACCATTACAAAATAGTATTATTTTCTAATAATTAGACACTGTACTAAAAGAAGGCATATCCATCTGTCTGTCTGTCCGTCTGTCCGTCCGTATGAACACCTAGATCTCAGAGACTATAAGAGCTAGAGCTACCAAATTTGGTGACAACACTGTATTATAGTGTGCAGGCAGATCATGTTTGTTTTATTTTTTGCCACGCCCCCTTCCGCCCCCGCTAATCGAAAAACACTACTATAAGAGCTACAGACATGGCACACTTGGCAGATTTGGCACACATCGAGTGTGGCCGCGTGCGAACGTTTTCCGAAAATTTCACCACGATCGGACAATAAACAAAGGAGATTTTAGGGAATGAATGACCATCAACCAGCAACAATAACAACAAGACACTCTGTGAGTACGCGAGTTCATAATCACGCTACTTAGCATTACAAAAATTGAGTTTTATTTTCATTTTATTTTTATTTATTTTTATTTTATGGCCGCGTTGCCGAAACGTTTTTGCTGAAAATTTCACCACGATCGGACAATTTTCCGAAAATTTCACACGATCGACTATAAACAAAGATTTTAAGGAATGAATGACCATCAACTTACAGCAATAGACAACAACAACAAGACACACTGCGAGTACGCGAGTTCAAATCACGCTGCTTACCATTACAAAATTGAGTATTATTTTCAATTATAATTAGACTCTGTACTAAAAGTAGGCATGTCCGTCTGTCTGTCTGTCCGTCTGTCAGTCTGTCCGTCCGTATGAACACCTAGATCTCAGAGACTATAAGAGCTAGAGCCACCAAATTTGGTGACAAAACTCTTATAGTGTGCAGGCAGATCAAGTTTGTTTTAGATTTTTGCCCCGCCCCATTCCGACACCGAAAATTGAAAATAACATATTATATGAGCTACAGGCTTGGCACACTTGGCAGATTTGGCACACATCGAGTGTGGCCGCGTGCGAACGTTTTCCGAAAATTTCATCACGATCGGACCATAAACAAAGGAAATTTTAAGGAATGAATGACTATCAACTTTATGAGGGCTGAGCAGCAATAGAGCAACAACAACAACAAGATACACTGCGAGTACGCGAGTTCAAATCATGCCGCTTACCTTTACAAAATTGAGTATTATTTTCAATTTATTAGACTCTGTACTAAAAGTAGGCATGTCCGATGTCTGTCTGTCCGTTACCACTGTCTAAAAGTGGGATGTCCGTCTGTCTGTCTGTCCGTCTGTCAGTCTGTCCGTCCGTATAAACACCTAGATCTCAGAGACTATAAGAGCTAGAGCAACCAAATTTGGTGACAACACTATTATAGTGTGCAGGCAGATCATGTTTGTTTTAGGTTTTTGCCACGCCCCCTTCCGACCCCGCTAAGCGAAAAAACCCTACTATAAGAACTACAGACTTGGCACACTTGTCAGATTTGGCACACATTGAGTGTGGCCGCGTGCGAACGTTTTTCGAAAATTTCATCACGATCGGACTATAAGCAAAGGAGATTTTAAGGAATGAATGACTATCAACTTTATGAGGGCTGAGCAGCAATAGAGTGTAGCATGTGTACATATGTATATGTTTGATATTCAAGACATCTTGGGCAGCAACACATAAGTTGCCTAAGCATAAACAAGGCTGCAACACTTTGTTGTTATGCCAACATAATATATAAAGCGGCGACTTTGTCGCAGCGCAGCTAACGCTAAGTGCCCTCTGCACACTTCAAGTGCAGACGAAATATGATCGCACTTGATAATAGCGCCCGCCAAATAACCGAGTCAGCGTTCCCACGCTTGACCGTCCAAGTATATACATGTGTGCATGCATGACACTCTCTGCCTACCAGCAACGTTCCGTTGCTTTACATAAAACCATTATATAAAAAATATGTAAAACGGCTGCGCTCGCTGCTTCACAGCTCGCAGCTCTAAGTTAAGCAAATCAGAATAAAAAAAAGAACACAACAAGACGACACACGTCTTTTCTTTAAATCAATCCAGTGGTTTACACAAGAAGATAAATCGGCACTTTACATTGAACTTTACATGGCACATTACATGGCGACCGTGACATGGTCAAGGACCAGCAAATAGATGACTTGCTGCACCATGAAAAAAACAATCTACAGCCACGACAATTGAACTGGAGCCCGCACAGGCAGTCATAATTGACATAACACCAATACCGCAGCCATCGAAGAAAAATCGGGAAATTAAGGAACATAACGCAGTGAGTAGAGTGGAATGTGTGCTAAACGAGGCGGCATAAAGCAACGCCTAAAGAAACGTAAGGCTGAATTGCTGAAGTTGCTAAATAGCAACAATATAAATTGGAATAAGTCGGTTAAGCTCCACGCAGAGCTTAACCACGTAGAATCATTGCTACGTCCAAACAAAACAAGCCAAGCCCAGCACGCATCCACCTACCATGCAATACAAAATATCTGCAAAAAGCAACTAACAAAAGTTCCACCTCAAATAAAGCGGATACCGCAACTGCGGAAAAGCTGCCCAACTGACTGCGAGGGACCAATGTATTCGCCCCAATGCGAATACACCTGTGCAGCCAGCACCGGTGCCCCACCAGAAATCTGACCTGTGCAGCCTGCACCGGTACCGCTCGACGTAACAAGTCGAGCCAACGGAAAGGAACCGACAGAGCTACATAGAGCTCACAACGAACTAGAAATACATTTTAAATAATAATTAAATTTAAATTGCACTGCGTTGCAAAATGAAGTATACAATATTTGTGAAATTGAGCGATGCCATAGTCGCCCGATTAGAGTATACCCCGTAAAGGTATACGCAAAATTAGGTAGGGAAAAGTGTACTAATATAAGAAAAAAAAAAACTAGAAGAAAAATATAAAAAAAAAATTGAAGTTATATTTAAATCAAAAGGAAAATTTTTCTTAAATAACTCATATCGTTTTAAAAAAAATTTTTAAAAAACAAATGTTTTCCCACATCAAAGAAATTTTGTTTTCGAACAATTATGTTTAAATTAAAGTTTTCAATTCAATTCGTAACGTAAATGCAAAACAATGCAATATCAAAATTTAATAAAGAAACAACAATTAGTTATCAAAACAATTTAAAAATAAATACCCCCCAAAATGGCAATAGTAGATGTTAAGTCAGTGGACTCCACTGCTAATGTCATTAATAAAGTAGAGTCAAATAGTAATGACCTACAACTAATACACATCCTATTAATAATAATTGTTGTTATAATGTGCGCAAATTCCTTTTATAAACTATATAAATTGCACAACAAGTGCCTCAAGGAAAAATATATGAGCAGAGCAAATAACCTGGATAAGGTATAAATAGCAAAAAAAAAATTTTTTAAAAGTACTTCAAATACAACATAGTTTCTCTATCTGGGCTAAAGAATATATATATATATATATCCTTACACCTATTTAAAATCGAGATAAATTCAAAATGCATCCACGCATTAAAGGCCTTATTAAAAAATTACAGGTCGATGATCCCAACTTTCTTTCAAAATTCCAACATATAGTTGCCGAACAACCAACGACAATATATGAGTTAGAAAAAATTTATATGAGCACTTATGCAATGCAACATTCTCCATTTCTTGGATGTCATCCAAAAGAAAAAGCATTGGTAATCTCATATATGCCAAATATCAAAGTGGAAGAGATCTACACAGATCATACAATATTGGGAAAGGCAGTAGATTACGTTGCGTATAAATATTAATGGATTGGCGAAAAGTAAGTGCCACCATTACCGAGCAACGAGTAGAATTTCAAAAGTCATTTAAATGCCTAAATAAAACGGCACCTGTCTCCAATAATACGAAACTCAAACATTTTCGAGTACTGGTGAATTCATTCAATACAGTACGCCAAATTGTAATTGACAATTTGAGGAAATGTGATTCGTTACAGTACATACAATTAAAAGACGTAATAAAAAGGCTTAAGGAAAATCTCCTTTATGTCGCAGAACGGCACAACTTACACATTTTAGTGCCCAACACTCTAAATTTTCCAGCCGAGTTCGATGAATCGGTTCTACTAGAACCAGATACCGAACTAGAAAGTATTGATTTCAAAGATCCGATAACCTCAGAGGTATCAAAAATACCCGAATTATCAGATCAAGTTAGCTCTGAATCTGATTGTGACATAGAAACAAAACCGGAAACGACAACAATTTCAGAAATGGCACAAACAGTTACAGAATTTATCAAGCTAGCCACATCTCTACTACCAGAGTTTGATGGTAAGCCAGAAAATCTGCAAAGTTTTCTAGATTCTCTGAATCTATTGGAAACATTAAAAGGCACACATGAGCCAACAGCCATAAGCCTTATTAAAACAAAACTAAAAGGCCATGCAAGAAATCTAATAAGTAATGAGCAGACAATTGCTGCTATCATTACGCAACTGTCAACTGCAGTAAAAGGAGAATCGGTAGAAGTTGTATCTGCCAAGCTACTTAATCTGCAACAGAAAAACAAAACGGCTAACCAATACACCCAAGAGGTGGAAAAACTGGCAAAGGCCCTTGAAGGAGCCTATGTCAGTGAAGGTTTAAGCCAGTCACTTGCTAACAAATACAGCACTACAACAGCTGTAAAAGCTATGACACAAAATTGTTCGATTGATAAGGTAAAACTTATCATGCAGGCAGGCACATTCACAAATATGAATGATGCCGTCTCCAAATTCGTCAATAGTTGCACGGAGATAACAGGTCAAAGTAACACTGTCCTGTATTATCGACGAGGTGCAAACAACAATAATAGAGGAGGCCGAGGTTATAATCGTGGCAGAAATTACAACCACAACAGTTACAACCGAGGCGGTAACAATAACAACAATAGTTACAATAACCGTGGAGGAAGACGAAGCCAAAATCAGGGAAGAGGCCGAGGTAACTCCAATCAAGGTTATAATAGTAACAACGTGAGAGTGGCGCAAAATGCGTCGGAAAACCCTCAGAACCCTTTAGGAAACAATCAATAAATGTTAAAGTTCATTCAATCAATTATAGTCTTAATATATTTGTCACCTTTTGTAATCACTTGACTCATAATAAACTCACATTCCTAATAGATACTGGTGCAGATATCTCACTACTAAAAATAAATTCAGATAATTTCCAAATTCAAAAAGATAAAATTATAAACATCCAAGGTATAGGCCAGGGTGTAATAAAATCTCAAGGAACAACTTCGATAGAACTTCAATCTACAAAATATATTATTCCACACGACTTTCATTTAGTAGACTCAGATTTTTCAATACCATGTGATGGAATAATAGGCATCGATTTTATTAAAAAATTCAATTGCCAATTAGACTTCAAACCAAACGAAGACTGGTTTATAATTAGACCCCAAAACTTAAATTATCCTATTTATGTTCCAATAACATATAGTGCTGGCAACAATACAGTTCTTCTACCAGCCAGATCCCAAGTAATTCGAAAAATAGAGATTAATTCAGTAAACGATTATATATTTGTTCCAAATCAAGAAATACATAATGGAATTTATGTTGCAAATACAATAGCAGCATCCAAACATGTATACATTCGCCTTCTAAACACAACTAATTTCGACCAATTGGTCAAAGTAAACAAAATTGAATATGAAAATCTAACAGATTACGATATTCATATAACTAATCCAATAAACAGGTCCGAACAAATACTTTCAAAGTTAAAGAAAAATTTTCCAGAACAATTCAGAAATCAATTAACAAAATTATGCACCAAGTACAGTGATGTGTTCGGACTGGAAACCGAACCAATAGCGACAAATAATTTCTATAAACAAACATTAAGACTGAAAGATGATGAACGCGATTCCAATTCCAAACAAAAATGCTAATACAGTAGCAAAGGCGATATTTGAGAATTTTATTCTGAAGTACGGTCCAATGAAGACGTTCATTACGGACATGGGAACAGAATACAAAAATTCTATAATAAATGATTTGTGCAAGTATTTAAGAATAAATAACATAACATCTACTGCACACCATCACCAAACAGTTGGAACAGTCGAAAGAAGTCACAGAACTTTTAATGAATACATACGTTCATATATATCGGTTGATAAAACTGATTGG
Source organism: Drosophila funebris (assembly GCA_018901825.1). Classification (NCBI taxonomy): domain Eukaryota; kingdom Metazoa; phylum Arthropoda; class Insecta; order Diptera; family Drosophilidae; genus Drosophila; species Drosophila funebris. The sequence continues at coordinate 59,515 of JAEIFK010000381.1, read as the reverse complement.
GACGTATGGATCCAATATTTCGTTTATTGTTTCAACACAACCCCATCTATGGCACATGACTATTGTCCATACGAACTTATTTTCGGTAAAACAAATAACTTACCAAAACATTTTAATACTATAGATAACATAGAACCAATATATAATATAGATGACTATGCTAAGGAAAGTAAATATAGATTGGAAATAGCATATAAAAGAGCTAGAATTATGTTAGAAGAAAATAAGAAAAAGAACAAACGAATATACGATAAGAAAGTAATAGACATAGATATAGCAGTAGGAGATAAAGTCCTACTCAAAAACGAAACTGGACATAAATTAGATCAAAACTATTTAGGACCTTATACAGTAGAAAAAATAGAAGGTAACGATAATTTTATAATTAGAGATACGAAAAATAAAAAATAAAAGGTACATAAGGATAGATTAAAAATTTATAACAATTAAATTGAAAACTTTCATATAAACAAAAAAAAAAAAAAAAAAGTTCGAACACATAATACAAAAACAATTACAAAAAAAAAAAAAGAAACTTTGAAAAATTTTTCTAAAAAAAAAAAAAAAAATAAAACGTTCTCTCAAATACTTACACATATATTTTTATATATAAATAATAACAAATATATTTTTACTTACAACTCTACACATACATACTATATATTAAAATAATATAAACACAAAAAAAAAAAAAAAAAAAATATTAATTAATACTTAAAATAACTTCATATATTACGTTATTTTTCAAAAGGAGGGAGATGTAGCATGTGTACATATGTATATGTTTGATATTCAAGACATCTTGGGCAGCAACACATAAGTTGCCTAAGCATAAACAAGGCTGCAACACTTTGTTGTTATGCCAACATAATATATAAAGCGGCGACTTTGTCGCAGCACAGCTAACGCTAAGTGCCCTCTGCACACTTCAAGTGCAGACGAAATATGATCGCACTTGATAATAGCGCCCGCCAAATAACCGAGTCAGCGTTCCCACGCTTGACCGTCCAAGTATATACATGTGTGCATGCATGACACTCTCTGCCTACCAGCAACGTTCCGTTGCTTTACATAAAACCATTATATAAAAAATATGTAAAACGGCTGCGCTCGCTGCTTCACAGCTCGCAGCTCTAAGTTAAGCGAATCAGAATAATAAAAAGAACACAACAAGACGACACACGTCTTTTCTTTAAATCAATCCAGTGGTTTACACAAGAAGATAAATCGGCACTTTACATTGAACTTTACATGGCACATTACAAGAGCAAAAACAACAACAAGACACACTGCGAGTACGTGAGTTCAAATCACGCTGCTTACCATTATAAAATTGAGTACTATTTTCAATTAATTAGACTCTGTACTAAAGGTAGCCATGTCCATCTGTCTGTCCGTCTGCCAGTCTGTTCGACGGTATGAACATCTAGATCTCAGACACTATAAGAGCTAGAGTTACCAAATTTGGTGACAACACCCTTATAGTGTGCAGGCAGATCAAGTTTGCTTTTGTTTTTTGCAACGCCCCTTTCTTCACCCGCTAATCGAAAAAAACGTATTTTAAGAGCTTCAGACATGGCACGGTTGGCAGATTTGGCACACATCGAGTGTAGCCGTGGGCGAACGTTTTCCGAAAATTTCAGCACGATCATACTATAAGCAAAGGAAATTTCAAGGGATGAATGACCATCAAATTTATGAGTGCTGAGCAGCAATAGAGCAACAACAAGACACACTGCGAGTACGCGAGTTCAAATCACGCTGCTTACCATTATAAAATTGAGTACTATTTTCAATTAATTAGACTCTGTACTAAAGGTAGCCATGTCCATCTGTCTGTCTGTCCGTCTGCCAGTCTGTTCGACGGTATGAACATCTAGATCTCAGACACTATAAGAGCTAGAGTTACCAAATTTGGTGACAACACCCTTATAGTGTGCAGGCAGATCAAGTTTGCTTTTGTTTTTTTGCAACGCCCCTTTCTTCACCCGCTAATCGAAAAAAACGTATTTTAAGAGCTTCAGACATGGCACGGTTGGCAGATTTGGCACACATCGAGTGTAGCCGTGGGCGAACGTTTTCCGAAAATTTCAGCACGATCATACTATAAGCAAAGGAAATTTCAAGGGATGAATGACCATCAACTTTATGAGTGCTGAGCAGCAATAGAGCAACAACAAGACACACTGCGAGTACGCGAGTTCAAATCACGCTGCTTACCATTATAAAATTGAGTACTATTTTCAATTAATTAGACTCTGTACTAAAGGTAGCCATGTCCATCTGTCTGTCTGTCCGTCTGCCAGTCTGTTCGACGGTATGAACATCTAGATCTCAGACACTATACGAGCTAGAGTTACCAAATTTGGTGACAACACCCTTATAGTGTGCAGGCAGATCAAGTTTGCTTTTGTTTTTTGCAACGCCCCTTTCTTCACCGGATAATCGAAAAAAACGTATTTTAAGAGCTTCAGACATGGCACGGTCGGCAGATTTAGCACACAACGAGTGTGGCCGTGTGCGAACGTTTTCCGAAAATTACAGCACGATCGCACTATAAACAAAGGAGATTTTAGGGAATGAATGACCATCAACCAGCAATCGAGCAACAATAACAACAAGACACACTTCGAGTACGCGAGTTCAAATCACGCCGCTTACAATTACAAAATTGAGTATTATTTTCAATTATTAATTATTTATTGTAATTAGACTCTGCACTAAAAGAAGGCATGGCCGTCTGTATGTCTGTCCGTCTGTTAGTCTGTCCGTTCATATGAACACCTAGATCTCAGAGACTATAAGAGCTAGAGCCAACAAATTTGGTGACAACACTCTTATAGTGTGCAGGCAGATCAAGTTTGTTGTAGATTTTTGCCCCACCCCCCTTCCACTATCGAAGATTGAACAAAAACATATTATATGAGCTACAGGCTTGGCACACATCGAGGTGGCCGCGTGCGAACGTTTCCCGAACATTTCATTGAAAAAAAACATATTATATGAGTTACAGGCTTGGGACACTTGGCAGATTTGGCACACATCGAGTGTGGCCGCGTCCGAACGATTTCCGAAAATTTCATCACGATCATACTATAAGCAAAGGAAATTTCAAGGGATGAATGACCATCAACTTTATGAGTGCTGAGCAGCAATAGAGCAACAACAAGACACACTGCGAGTACGCGAGTTCAAATCACGCCGCTTACCACTACAAAATTGAGTATTATTTTCAATTAATTAGACTCTGTGATAAAAGTAGGCATGTCAGTCTGTCTGTCCATCTGTCCGTCTGTCCGTCCGTATGAACACCTAGATCTCAGAGACTATAAGAGCTAGAGCTACCAAATTTGGTGACAACACTCTTATAGTGTGCAGGCAGATCAAGTTTGTTTATTTCCGCCGCCGAAAATTGAAAATAACATATTATATGAGCTAAAGGCTTGGCACACTTGGCAGATTTGGCACACATCGAGTGTGGCCGCGTGCGAACGTTTGCCGATCGGACCATAAGCAAAGGAAATTTTAAAAAAATGAATGACTATCAACTTTTTGAGAGCTGAGCAGCAATAGAGCAACAACAATAACAAGATACACTGCGAGTACGCGAATTCAAATCACGCCGCTTACCTTTAAAAAATTGAGCTTTATTTTCAATTAATTAGACTCTGTACTAAAAGTAGTCATGTCCGTCTGTCTGTCTGCCCGTCTGTCAGTCTGTCCGTCCGTATGAACACCTAGATCTCAGAGACTATAAGAGCTAGAGGTACCAAATTTGGCGACAACACTCTTACAGTGTGCAGGCAGATCATGTTTATTTTTGTTTTATTCCACGCCCCTTTCTTCCCCCGCTAGTCGAAAAAGTCGTATTTTAAGAGCGACAGACATGGCAGGGTTGGTAGATTTTTCACACATCGAGTGTGGCTGCGTTCGGAACGTTTTCCGAAAATTTCATTGAAAAAAACCTATTATATGAGCTACAGGTTTGGGACACTTGGCAGATTTGGCACACATCGAGTGTGGCAGCGTCCGAACGATTTCCGAAAATTTCATCACGATCATACTATAAGCAAAGGAAATTTCAAGGGATGAATGACCATCAACTTTATGAGTGCTGAGCAGCAATAGAGCAACAACAAGACACACTGCGAGTACGCGAGTTCAAATCACGCCGCTTACCACTACAAAATTGAGTATTACTTTCAATTAATTAGACTCTGTGATAAAAGTAGGCATGTCAGTCTGTCTGTCCGTCTGTCAGTCTGTCCGTCCGTATGAACACCTAGATCTCAGAGACTATAAGAGCTAGAGCTACCAAATTTGGTGACAACACTCTTATAGTGTGCAGGCAGATCAAGTTTGTTTTAGGTTTTTGCCCCACCCCCTTCCGCCACCGAAAATTGAAAATAACCTATTATATGAGCTAAAGGCTTGGCACACTTGGCAGATTTGGCACACATCGAGTGTGGCCGCGTGCGAACGTTTTCCGATCGGACCATAAGCAAAGGAAATTTTAAAAAATGAATGACTATCAACTTTATGGTAGATTTTTCACACATCGAGTGTGGCTGCGTTCGAACGTTTTCCGAAAATTTCACCACGATCGGACTATAAACAAAGGAGATTTTAGGGAATGCATGACCATCCACCAGCAATAGAGCAACAATAACAACAAGACACACTGCGAGTACGCGAGTTCAAATCACGCCGCTTACAATTACAAAATTGAGTATTATTTTCAATTATTAATTAATTATTGTAATTACACTAATTGGAATTGGTGACAACACTCTTATAGTGTGCAGGCAGATCATGTTTGTTTTTGTTTTTTTCCACCCCTTTTCCGCACCCGCTAATCGAAAAAAACGTATTTTAAGAGCTACAGACATGGCACGGTTGGCAGATTTGGCACATATCGAGGGAACCCGCGTGCGAACGAAAATTTCATCACGATCGGACCATAAGCAAAGGAGAACATACCGCAAAATATCGAGGTTGCTCACATTTTGTGAATCTCTTGAATAGCAAAAAGCAGTCCCCTTATAATCCAAACATCTCCATTCCCAAACACCATCAGAACAACGCCAAACCCACCCAAATGCAGACCAAAAACGCCAAAATACACCAAAACCCCGCCCAACACCCAAATCACACAGTCAGCCTCAGGTAGACTATCAGCAGCTTCTAACCCAAGCTGCTAACATTTCTCCTCCCACAACTACCTCTTCTTTCAATCCCTACCCAATGTTCATCCAAATGTTTCAGAAACATCAAGCATTGATCGGTGAGCTGTAAGAGCACATCCGATCCTTGCATGCCCTTATCCTTGTCCCTCAACCCACTTCTACTACCTACGCCTCAGTCGCAGCTTCTCACCCATCAACATCAATTGCTGCTCATTAACACGGCAGAAATATCATCTCGCCATGGTACCCCTCAATGTTAGGTTTACTCCTAAGTATGTGGAATGCAATGGCATTTCCAGACGAGCTCTACAGCTACCTAATAGGTAATCATATAGATATTATGCTAGTGAGTACAACACACTTCAACCATAATTCTCATATAGACCTCCCTGGCTATAATTTAATAGTTGCTAAATCCCCAAATCGCAGACTTCGCATTGGTAGATCAGCTATTATTATTTCAAACTCGTTGTCATATCAACCTCTATCTCCAATATCGGAGTCATATGTTCAGGCAGCTAGTGTTTCAATTCCCACAGAACTGGGTCAAATTCGTATTGCCGCATGCTACTGGCCCACAGGTTACAAACACATCCTCACAAAGACAATACTGTCGAACTTTCTCAGTCAGATAGGTCTAAATTGCGTCATTGGAGGTAATTGGAACGCGAAAGATAGACTCTGGGTCAATTATCGTAGTTGCCCGAGAGGCAAAATCATCTCAGATTTTGTTTTATCTTCCGCAAATTCCAACATACTATCATCTGCTGAGCCCACCCACTATCCTTCGAATAGTAATATTCTATCAGTTATAGATATTGCAATCTTTAACGGCATTTCCCCCTCACCGCCGCTCAATCCAACGTCAAATGTGACCATGTCCCTTTGATAATTGATTTTTCAATATCATCCCACTCCCGAATTTCTCAAAATACCCGACTCCTCACTCGTCATTCGAACTTGAAAAAGTTTCGACAGCAGCTTAACGCTGAAACACACCTTAATTTTGAGATCTCTTTCACTACCGATGCAGATGACATGCTAAACGTCTTTGCCCAAAAAGTCTATGATGCTGCAAACACAGCATCTACTAACTAGCGCCAGCCTTCAGACCTCTCAAGACCTCCAATTAAAGCTGAGATAACAGAATTAATCCATCTTAAGCGTAGATTGCGCAAAAGATATACTCACACCAGACATTTCGTACATCGACTAGCTTGGCAACAACTTAGTCGTAAATTATCTCAGCTCCTTCAAAAGTCGCGTTCAGACCATTTTAATAATATTACGCTGACCTCAATAAAAAAGGCGGTTTTAACCTGTGGCGTGCCTGTAGAGGCCTTAAAGAACAACCTCACAAGCATATGCCAGTCAAAGATCAGCAAGGCAACTGGTGTCAAACCGTCAACGAACAAGTTGATGCCTTTGCTGATGAGTTAGAAAACAGGTTTAATCCTTTCAATTTCTGTCCACTTGAGCATGCTCAACACGTCAAATCCTCTTTAGAAATCCCCCACATCCCAACCAACCTTGATCCATACATTCGCCATGTCACCTTCTCAGAACTAAAATTCTTGATAAAGTCACTTCAGACAAATAAAGCCCCTGGTTGCGACAAAATTGACAACTTTGTCTTAAAATCACTCCCACATCGAGCTATTCTCTTTCTTGTTAGCCTTTTCAATTCCCTTCTTCATCTTAATTACTTTCCAACTGCATGGAAATGTGCTAACATTTCAATGATCCCAAAAGGCGGTGGAAAATCCTTGTCAGATTTATCCAATTATCGCCCGATTAGCCTTTTACCCTCTATATCAAAACTATTCGAGAAAATCATTTATACACGAGTAAATGACCAAATCGAAGCCATACACCTCATTCCTGACCATCAGACAGGGGCATAGTATAATTCAGCAAATCCATAGAATTGTACACCATGTCAATAGCTGGCCAGAACGCGGTTTTAGCACTTCTGCTGTCTTTTTAGACATCGCTCAAGCTTTTGGCCGCGTATGGCATGACAGCTTACTATTCAAAATAAAAAATCGTATTTCAACCCCATTATAAAATCATCCCTTACAAATAGATCATTTGCTGTCAAAGACAGAGGTTCCCTATTTTCAAAAAGGGCTATTTTAGCAGGCGTTTCTCAGGAAAGCGTCTTGGTCCCCTTCTATATTTACCCATGATTTGCCCACCATACCCAATACATACCAAATATACTTCCCCGACTCCCCTAACGGCTAACTACGCTGACGACACACCATTTCTCATTAGTAGGCACATTCCTGCCAATACTAAAAGCATGGACCAGCATTTGTCCAATTTCTTAGGCTGGGAAAATTCCTGGAACATAAAAGTTAACAGTTGTAAGTCAAAACACCTAATATTCTCCCTTCAGAACCGAATACTTTGGCCTGAGGTGTCTCTTGACAATGTCATTATACCGTTAGTTAGTTCTGCCAAGTATCTCGGCCTTCATCTTGACAGAAAACTCTTATGGATTCGTCACATTCATATCACTAAGCAATCTCTGCTCACTAAACTTAAAAATACCATTGGCTTTTTAGCCCTCAATCTCGCCTCTCTCAATCAAACAAGCTCCTAATATATAAAATCTCAGATGTCCGTTGTCATCACCACTCCATTTTTACACGCATCCCGCTACTTTAGCACATTTCTCCCAATTCTCGCTGGATTTCAGCAATAACTACATATTTCTATATATTCTTTCTCTATACACACTAATTTTACCAACTTCTCCTCCCATAGGCGGAATCATCCTCCTACAACCACCCTTAAATAATAACGCGGCACCACTATTCGACCGTAGTGTCACGTCATGATGCAAGCCACGCCCACACATTACCCCACACAGCTTGCTGGACATCATCGCCAGCACTACTACCCTCTTCCCCGCACATAATCATCACTCCATCACACATCACTGCGTAACAGCACCTCGATCGCTGCACACTACTCAACAGACTCCGCTGGACTCTAGTCACAGCGCCAGAAGCAGCACTTCAGCAGGCCTTCAACCTGCATCGCCAAACTCTCTCACACTACACTTTGCTGGGCATCATTGCGCCAGCACCAGCACTAGCAACCCTGGAACCAACCCACACTATCCAATTCACAATCGCTGGACTGATCTTAGCGCCAGCACCAACATTAGCAACGCTGGACCTCACCAAATCCTCATCCTCACCATCCTACAAACATCGCTGGACTCATCGTAACGCCAGCAACAGCACTAGCAACGCTGTACTCCACCCACACAATTCACTCATTCCTATACACATCGCTGGAAATCCTACCACAAAATCATACAATACTACACTCTGCTGGAACTCGTCACCAGCACACTGCCAGCCACAACTCCGCTGAACACCACCATCGTCACCTTCATCAAACCACACACACAGCAACCACTTCTTCATCACCATCCTCATCATCATTCTCACACCATTTCGGCTAACCACACTCAAAGTTCAGTTTTCGAGAGGGCTGCACATCATCACTTCAACATTCTGGATCTGTCTGCATTGGGACAGACTGGAATAGTTTTAATGAACCTCTCGCCATTTAGATCCCCCATCATACCTGTTGGCTCATGTCGCAGTAATTAGTACATCAAGCGCTGACGCTGCACCCACCCCACATAGTTAAGTTTAAGATTCCCAATGTTAGCTCTTAATCTAGCCAATTAAGCTCTCACCTCTCTCCCCTCCCTATTAAACTTAACTATTTTCATAAAATAAATCTTAGGTTGTTAGTCTTATTGACTCAACTGAAACAAGAAAAATGGCTTAAACGGAAATTTCTGGATCATCTACCTTCTTGCATTCTTCCAATTGCTCACTATGGCCCCAAGGAGAATCTAGGCTTACACTAGTTCACTGTCAATATGTTAGTCTTAATTGTGTTTTTAAGTTTTTTATACCCTGTGCCCATTAAAAATGGACAAAAAGGATATAACAATTTTGTGCAAATGTATGTAACAGGCAGAAGGAGGCATCTCCGACCCTATAAAGTATATATATTCTTGACGATTCGATTGAGCCATGCCCGTCTGTCTGTCCGTCCGTCTGTATGAACGCGTCGATCTCAGCAACTATAAGAGCTAGAGACACCAAATTTGGCATCATCAAAAAAAACTATTTGAAAGCTAATTATTGCCTTTATTTCTAAGCGTACACACATCTTACTGAATACATATTGAAAGAAGACTGTTCTAAAGTACATGTGAAAGTTTCATAATGATCGTTCCATAAATAAGAAAGTTATTCAGAAAATAAAGTGTAAATTTGTGCGTGTGCGAGGAGTATATAAGATACATTATATACATTATATATATATATATAGCATATATTTATTTATAAATGCTAAGATATGAATGTACAGATTTGTGTACATAATTATAATTAATTGCGAGCGAGTAGCGCGAGCAGCATATTATTAATTATTATTATTTTATAAATATCTTCATATTTATTATTATTAATATTTATGTTCATAGATACATACAAATGTATGTATGTATATACACATGTACATACATAAATTGCATGATCGTAACAAAAACCAAACTTTTAATTGCTTGTATTTATCTATGTATATATTTGCATGTAAATATGTATCTGTAGCTTAACATTCAAACATACATACATACTTACAATTTACATGGCATACATGCATACAGCCTAAAGCTCTAGGAAATGTGTATTTTTGCGCGCTTGTAGCGTCAAGCTTCTCAACATGCACACATACTCAATCAAAAACTGAGTGGTACGTCACTGCTAAACTCTCTATAATTAAATTTTTTTAAGAATAGACCAACACTATTCATTGTCTTACTTGCAGACAAATATGTTGCATGTCTAATAATATTGAAAATAGAATGTTGTTCAAGATTTGTGATAATTGGTATGATCATTTTCATTTTCAATTATTTTAAATATTGGCGCGCAAGCAGCTTCATGAAAAAAGCCGATATGTATTGAATGAGTTGGCAGACCACATGGCTCAGTTTAAGAATTGCGTTCGTTGCGAGAGGTTGTCACTAAAATTTTATCGTCGCGATATTGATATTAAAAATAAATGTTAATTTCATTAATTATTGAATGCTACAATAGATTAACTGAATAAATTAACACCTGAGAGGAAATACGCAAGTTTTAAGCTTTCTTATAAATTATATTTATTTAAAATATTGAGAACAATTAAATTTGTTATTACTTAAAGTCATTTAATAATTAACACCTTTAATATTTACATCATTATTTAAATATTTACTAACAAATATATTATTAATCATATACACATAAAAATATACATATTTCAAAATGTCTAGACTCAGCCGACAATCAGCTTCCAGTAGGTCTCAGAGACAAAGAGCTAGGAATTAGATAAATAGAACAAATTTAGGATATGTTGTACCGGAAAGGATAAGCAATACAGATAGTCAGAGAGCGTAGGGAGAACACACAATTTAATGAAAATTATACAATAAGCGATAGTCAACGACATAGACTTCGTAGAAGTATTAGAAGATTTAGGATTCTTGAGCAAGAAAATAATACTATTAGACGCAGTCTCGTAAGAGGAGATTCAATTGTTAGGCAGCAAGAGCAAACAGTTGACACATCTCGTCGTTCGAGGCGCAGACAAGACCCGGTCTATCGGGCAATAGAACAAGGACAGAACACTATACAACACGCGACTCGACGGGGTGATACTCCAGTTAGAGAACTGGAACAAGCAGCAGATATTTCGCGTCGTTCCCGACGTAGGCAGGACCCGGTCTATCGGGCAATAGAACAAGGACAGAACACTATACAACACGCGACTCGACGGGCTGATACTCCAGTTAGAGAACTGGAACAAGCAGTTAATACTTTGCGTCGATCTAGGCGCCGACAAGACCCGGTATATCGGGCAGGTGAATGGAGTCAGGATTCTATTCGTCGCGCTAGCCAACGACAAGAATTTGACAGAAGAATTTTAGAAAGGGCTATAGACAGAAGTCAAAGGTGCACGACGTAGTGCTCGAATCCATGCGCGACAGCGGGCCTTTGACGCTAATAGGAATGTGTCGCAAAGAGTTAGCCAGCACTATTCAAAATAGAGTTGTAGAAAATAGGAGAAATGTGACCCGAAACAGACAGGAGCGTGCGAATATCTTACCAGAGGATAGAGAATCTTAAGAGAGCATTAATAGCTTAGATTTAATGATGGCCGCCTTTAACACTATCGTCAATCAAGGACCCGATCAGGTTTGCATTTGTTGCAAAAGCTAATGGTTTCCACATCAAGCTATGAAAATTTCTCGACAAGATATTGAAAGCAAGCGTAATGTAGCAGATAGTTCGGATATTTTATATCTCTCCTCTATATTCCCTTCACAGAATAACAAAATCTGTTTTTGTAAAACTTGCGGTCGAAGCATTAAATTAGGAAAAAGCAGTCGAAAAGGCTACAGTCGACCGCATTCGACAGTATAATACCCTGTACAGGCTTCTATATTAAGAGTATTTTGATAATAGATACTTTGATTAAAATAAAAGTAAGAACATAACAGGTGTTTAAAGAAAACCCCTTTGAAACTCTCATTTTGCATATGAATTCTTTGCTTGCTTATAGCAGCTCACTTTCACATATTTATACATATTCAATCAAAGGCTGAGTGTTACGACACTTAGTTTACTTATGCTTGTGTCGCAGTAGTTCCCAATCTCGCTCGCACAAATATGCACAGATGGTAAGCAGACGCATGTGTCACAGTCGTTCGCTGTCTCGCTCGCACACATGTGCTGCCTGCTGCTCTACGATTCCGTGGAAAAATAACTTTTATTGCTGATTATCTGTCTTATTTACAAACCGATCTTGACGAAACTTTCAGCGTTCCTTCTACATATCATTCTTAACGCACCTGTTAAGTTAGAAGTGTCTACGTTGAAAAATGTGGCTATTATTCGATTTGCGTGGGAAGGGGGGGAGGTATCCAAAATTTAAAATAAACTTGATCTGCGTATGGTATACAGGAACCTTGATGCCAAATTTGGTGTCTCTAGCTCTTATAGTTGCTGAGATCGACGCGTTCATACAGACGGACAGACGGACAGTCGGACGGACAGACAGACGGACATGGCTCAATCGACTCGGCTGTTGATGCTGATCAAGAATATATATACTGTACAGGGTATAAAAACCAACAGCTTCATTAACAAATGGTTTAGATTTTCCAGAGCTACCTGAATGCTTAAAAGGTTTGACGCCTTTAGAAGAAAGGCTGATTTCTCCCCCGCCTTCCCTTCATGATAATAAAATCTCTTGGTCATGGGCGACAAAATGCTATCAAAGGAGCAGTAGTCAATGTGCCAATTCCAGTTGCAAATGTTGTAACGTCCCTTCCCAGGGCATTTAACGAAGCCGAAGTAGTTCAAATTCACCTCAAGCGTAGAATGGAGTAAAACCATGATTTCATGGCTGAAACCATTAGATCTTCTAAAATTGCTGATGCAATTCAGTTTATGGAAACACAGAGCTGTATAGGAAACACCAGGTCACTGTAAACGAACAGAGGCTGTCTTCGTTTCCGAGCAATGATGTGGCTGTTCCTTTTGTTGCATCAGCTGAGGATAGGGACACAGTTACACAACTGTTAGAAAGATCTGTTCAAGTCAATTCAAATGAGCAGAATAACATAGAGGAGGAAAATATTAATCTAGGAGGACAGGAAACATTGTTAGAAAATGTTCCTGCTGAAAATGTTGCCATTGCTCCTGGAGAGGGCCAGCGTCCTTTGGATCTCATTGAAGATTGCGATTCTGAGGAGCTGGCTTTTCCAACTATATTTGCAGGCATTAAAAGAAACTGTCAGGAAAGTTTTAAAACCCTAGTTAGATCAGAGCTTATAAATTTTGATTGGAGAGGTTGTAGAACTGACAAATTATTTGTGAGCTATAAAAAGTTAGAAATGATTAATATTAGAAATAATACTTCTATTTGCTTATGCAAGCACAGCGCCACTCGAGGCATTTCGGCTGCGAATGCCCTTTGTGAGGATTATATTGAAAATTTAATAAGGCACGACGAAGGCTATAGAATTTTAAAAGGTATTCGCACTTCTCCTGCTCACTGGGAAGCAGAGAAGAAGAAGGCAATGGCAATGATTAGGCAGTTTGGTCTTCCGACCTTTTTTTATAACACTTTCGGCAGCTGAGACTAGGTGGGCGGAGCTTTTAGTCTTGCTATTTTAAAATGTAGATAAGCTAGACATATCAGAAGAAGCTGCATCACAATTGAATTTTAATTATAAAGCCCGTCTTATCAGAGGAGACCCTGTTACTTGTGTTAGGTATTTCGATTTTCGATATAGGCAGCTTTTTAAATTAATGAAGAAGGAAGGCGATGCTTTCGGTAGTCTTAAAGTCATTAAGTTTTATTGGCGAGTAGAGTTACAGCATGCAGGCTCTCCACATATTCATGGAATGATTTGGCTGAAAAATGCCCACAAGGTCGACTTAAAAGATGAGTCTACTATTCAGCCCGTCAAGTTCTTTATTGATCAGTTTATTACAACAGATACTGCTTGCTCCGAAGTAGCAAGGGTGCTCAAAATATAGATGGGCATCGAAGAAATTTTGAAAAAAATCCAAACAATATTAGAATATCCGTTTGATCGTGATCGTGAATTTTAATAACTTTTTGTCCCACGATCAACTTAACTTAAGTTATGATAACTATATAAATGTACTAAGGTAAAGTTTGAAGAAACCTAAAATTTTCTTGAAACGATCTTTTGATGCAATTAATCTTAATGCTTACAATAAGCACCTTTTATATTAACAAGTCCCAGCGAGGAATTTCCAAAATTATGAGAGAAGCTGTTAGTGAGATTAGTCGAGGCAATGTTACAATTAAACAAAAGTTACAACACATAGGACACAAATTTATTTCGGGCCCTGAGATTTCGGCTCAGGAGGCCGTTTATTGTCGTTTAGGTGTGAATTTGTCCGCTATCTGGGGTATTTATAAATACCTCACTGCCAGAGCATCGGGTTAGAATGCTGAAAGCAAAAGAACAGCTCCTAAATCTACATGGGGACGCAAGGACGTTTTCGAAATAGGACTCATAGAACACTATTTTCAGCGTCCAGATGCTGTTGAAAGCCTATGCCTGGCTGATTTTGCTGCTTTTTATAGCTTCAGCAAAAAGAATAGTGGTACTCGCCAAATTTAAGAAATAGATCTTGATGACTTAGATGGCGATAATGAACAACCAAGGGCTTCCGAATCCTTAGTTTATGCTCTTCGTGATGGTAGTGGCTTCGTTAAAAAGAGGCTCACTCCATGCATTAGTAGGTATAGGAGATTCAATATAAATACTGATAGGGAATTAGTTATGCTCTATGCCCCATGGAGGGATGAGCAAGATGAATTAGTAGGAAGGAATTGTGAGTTATTTTGTAGCCATAACCAGGAGTTATAAATATAATATATTAGACGATTTTGAGCTTCAGGACGCTCTAGATAGTGCCGTCCAGGAAGAAGATTAGGTTAATATAGAAAATAATCAGGAAGTTGTTGATAATTCGTTAAGAGTTTTAGGATTGCCTGAGATAGATACGCGATTAAATGTATTAAATGTCAATCAGGATGACAACAATATTGATATTAATGATAACAATGTCCGCTTAATCAAGCTCCCACCCAATGATGCAATCCATCTCTTTACGAGCAATAAGGACAATTTTAATACATTTAAACTAAATTTAATTCCGACAGATTAATTTTATTCTACCGCTGAAGATTTTATAAAAGCTGCCCATTTAAGTGAGGCACAAAGAAATCATATCTTAGTAACAATTAGGAGTTTTAAGTCGTCCGAAACGCAAGGATTATGTATATCTCTTCTTTTAAAGACCACTGCCAAATATATGATGACGGTCAATATAGACACAGGGGATGGGTTGGTTAATGGAGCATCTGGCATATTGCAACAAATAGATTTTGATACATCCAACACTCGAACTATTTTATGGATGAAAATTACTCGCTCAAAATGTGCACACCCTTCTGATCCTTGATTGAACCCAATGCTTCCATATATGTTGCTTGCAGTAGGGCAACCACAGCCTTAGGATTGTTTATAATAGGAGTTTATAATAGGAGTTTATAATAGGAGACTTCGTTTCTCCTAAACCTCCCCAAAACAATGATAAGGTTAAAAATCAATTGGAGAGTTTGCGAACTGATAAACTACTTCGAACACATTATGATCATTTAGTTAATAGTTCTGCCCTTGACATTTTCTTGCATAACACTCAAAGCCTTAATCTGCATATTGCAGATATTCGATCAGGTAGACCAATGCTTCAGTCGTCTCTTCTGTGTTTCGTGGAAGCTTCTGCATTTACAGAAAATATCGAAGTTCCTGGGTTCAGTGTTGTCGAGCGTCTTGACTCTATACTACCTTTAACAGGAATAATAGTTTATGCCAAAAATTAAATAGTTGATAGGTTTTGTATAAAATTAAGCGGTAGAAAAATAATTGGTTCATTGGTTTTTGAATATGTCATTTTTCGTTACAAATCCATAGGCTTCCTTATTTTATATAAAAGTCCGAGGTACCCGTCCATAATATTTAAAACGCAAGTTGAGGAACTATTTCAGCCGTAAGAATTTTTAGCAGGCAGTTCAATCATATTAGCAGATTTTAATTTGTGCTCGAAAAAGCTAGACGTTGCGACTATGGAAATTTACCATAACATACAAACGAAAGGATTTAGGAGCTATTAGATATGAAAACATCCGCCACCAATATGGATACACATATTGATAAGGCGTTTTCAAATATTTCTGCTAATATATATTTCAAATACACACACATCACATTTGTATGCTTGTGTATTTAATGTATTTATTGTATGTATTTAAGTAAACCATTGAAGGTTATTTATTTAATATATAAGCATTAATTTTTATTTTCTTACAACATATATATTACATTTATGTTATTGGTTTTTGCAGACCTAAATTATTGAATAATTAGGTCTTTCTTATTTTATTTGTTATATTCTTTATTATAACTGCTCCTGTATATTGCAGAATTTATTAAGTTTTTATTTTGGGGAACTTTGGAGCTATTAGATAGCTCAAGTCGACTCGTAGGTCCCCAAATTATTGTTTGGATAAGTGACCCCGTTACAAATGTAATGGCCTCCCCGTGGTGTTCCCTGGGATCTCATTTAAGTAATTTAATCGGAAGCTATTTCGAGCGGCGATATATACATAAATATGTATATACAATTTTATAAGAATCAAAATAATTAATTTAAGAGACTGCACAGGGTATTATACTGTCGTGCGCGCTCGACTGATCCGCTTGTTGTAAAATAAAACACTTATTAAAATTTACTATTCTTGAAAACAAAAAAGGACTTCGTCACAGCACACATCATCCCACCTCTTCACTCCACAACTGATCGTCGCTGGACTCTTCTTGAGCTCTGGCACCATCACCAGCATCTTGCATCGCTGGACACCAATCCAATCAATTATCCACATCCCGTCACTCACTCCAATCCATTCTTCACTGGACTCCTCTTGAGCACCAGAAACATCACCAGCAACAAACATCGCTGGACTTCAGCAACAACAATTCCTTCAAACTTCGCTGCACTATTAGCATTCTTCACTAACAACCACTACATTTCGGCTAAACTACATCTTCCGTCCAGTTTTCGAGAGGGCTGGACACACGTCACATCAACACTTGGACCTGTCTACATTGGGACAGATCCACCGGTTTGAAAAACCTCTCTTCATTCAGAACACCACCTCTGTTGGCTCAAGACGCAGTACATTTTACGTCGAAGCGCTGAAGCTGCACACACCCCGCATAGTTAAGTTTAAAAACTCCAATGTTAGCTCTTAATCTAGCCAATTAAGCTCTCATCTCTGAATCCCCTCCCCCTTAAACTTAACTACATTCATACAATAAATCTTAGGTTGACACCCTCGTGGCTCATCTAAAACAAGAAAAAGAATTCTAAGACTCTCTGGGCCATTTCTTCCACCAGAAATGGCGTCTAGCAAACCAAAGAGAGAAAGACCCTCACTGAGTGGAATTACAGCAAAAGCTACTTTCACTCAAATACCAGTACGTCATGCAAAATCGCCGCCATTGCTGATGCCTGTACTCCCACCAACACAGCCAACTTTTGGCGGGCAGCAATCGGTGTCGGAAGTAACCTTTAATGCAAATGATAGTGTTGAGGTTACGTTCCAAGATTCCGATGTTGATATGACCACACTCATAGCAACAATATAAGCAACTAGAACTACTACATCGGGCAGTGCTCGTGTGTCGCCGGTGGTGTCATCGTTTGGTATGGATTTCGCCGAATCCGCTGATTGCACCTTCAATGAGGATAACGACGACAACGACGACGATGATGATGTCTATGATGACTCCATATCAGCATCATCAAAGGCCACTACAAAGGTTATTACACCTAAACAGCAACGTCATCATCATCAGCAGCAGCAACAGCAGCAGGAGAACCAGCAACATCAGCAGCAGCAACAACAGCAGCAGCCAACTAGCTCAGTACCTGAAATAATGAAAAAAGCATCAAAAATCCATTCAACTGCAGCAATATGATGACGACATATGATTACAGCGATCCAGATCCATGTGAGATCGATTCTGACCCCTCATGGCAAGCCGAGTCGTGGGAGAGCGTAGATGTTGATGATGATGATAATTCTGCGGATGACAATGTGGCTGAATAATACGCCCATAGGCAATACAATTCTAACAAAAATAACAAATAGTGTGCCAAATACTGCTAGCATTGCTTCGGCCAATGGCAGTAATAACAACAACAACAATAAATTCAACAACAAGAGCAATAAGTGCAAAAGAATAAGCAACAAAAGGAATTGAATTTGGTTAAGAGTGCTAAAATTCCAACGCTTTTCTTACCCCAAGTTGATCAAATCCAACCTCTGTTGGATCGATTGTGCACCTTGGTGGGCACCAATAGTGGCTTCTCTACCAAATGCATGCAGAATGGATCAATCCGTTTGCAGTGTAGTGACATGGAGTCATATAAATTAATCTCAAGAGCTACACTCTGGCGAATTGCCTATGCATACGCACCAAATGCGCAGAGATCGTGGCTACAGGATTGTCATTCGCCATCTTCACTGAAGATCCCGTTGGTCTAACTTGGTACGTTAGACGTTGCCGGTGCTGGTCCTAGCACAGGCTGGTGGGGCGCCGGTGCTGGTCCGTTCACAGGCTGTTGGGGCGCCGGTGCTGGTCCTCTTGCAGCAATGCTGCGACTCGAGTGGTCCAGGGCAGTCCGTAGGGCATTGTTTCTCCGGTTTAGTATTGATTTCTTTCCTTTGTTGCACTGGTTGAAAAACTTTAGAATTTATTAGGGATATATTTTTTAGAGTAATTTCATTTGTAGAGGTTGAGCTTTTGTATTTTTGCTGAATCGACTCGATATTGTTGATTTCAGCTTGTATTTTATTGCCTGATTCCCAACTAATTGTTGTGTTGGGGGCAAATAGCAGTTTTAGGAGTTTGGCTTTTCTTTCCTTAAGCCTTTTTTGTAGTCCACTGCGCCTATTTTTAGGCATTGCTCTTCACCTCTACTTACTCAGTATTTCCAGCCAGTGCCATGTTATGTTAGTTCCAATTGTAGTATATTTTTGTTGTTGTTGCCGCTGCCGCTGCCACTGCAGTTCCAATTGTAGTATATGTTTGTTGTTGTTGCCGCTGCCACTGCTTCGCCTCCAAATGTTGTAGTTTCTTAATGCCTGTTCGTGACACTTGTCACGGTCGCCATGTTAAGTAAAAGTTACTTAAACAAATGTCAACAGAAAAACACGTCTTGTTCTCAATTTGGTTTTACTTAGAGTGATCACTCTGCTTTATTCAAATATGTTCGATATTTATAATATTACATAGAATATTATAAGATAGCTCTGCCGCTAAGAACGTCGGCAGAGAGAGAGTTGCAGTATGTATGTATGTATGTGACTATGTATAGGCATGTATATATGTACAGACGGCACATACTTGACAAGTGTTTACGTTAGCGATCCCACGCTGCGGCCAGTCCGCATAAGTGACGGATCCTATTACTGCACTTATAAATATAGCAACAAAGTGTCGTTATGTTGTGAGTTGTTACTCTTACTTTTAAGTTGGGCATATGACCACTTGTTATACTGTATACTCTACAATACTGTGGGCATATGCTCATTTGGCATACAACATACTACAGTACCACCCCCCACACAATGGATACGCACACAGCTGACCAATTTGAGCTATACAGTGCGATTCATTAAAGTGATGAGTCATCAGTCTGAATCTAGAGCTCTCTCGGGTCGGACCTATTTTTCCTAACATATTTTTTTCCAAATTTTTAGGGTAAATAAGTAAAAATATACCAGAAAAAATTCTGTGCCTTTTGATATTTATTGCTTCGGCTCGTGCTACAAAAATAATGTTACTCGTAGTTATTATTCCTAGCCTTCTTGTTTTATTTTTTGTTTTCTTATATTTTATTTTAAAGTTTTTCAGATTTCTAAATTTTCTAAATCGAAGCCAGGCGCAGCATCTTCGCCGAATTCTGCTGAAGCTAGCACGACTGACCTTCTGCGGAGCTTCAGGCCTCCGCCGGTCATTATAAGCGAAATCCCAAGCTTTGCGGCTTTGAAGACGAACCTTGTCAAAATTCATGGAGCCAATTTAACCATTAAGAATTTTCCTAATAACAGAATTAGAATTACGGGACTCTCCATTGAGAATAATCGAAGCCAAACTAAATGGCTGAACTCACATCCCGACGTGTCATGGCTTTCTTGGCAGCTTGATTTGAGCTCGCGTACTCGCAGAGTGTCTTGTTGTTGTTGTTGCTCTATTGCTGCTCAGTCCTCCCTTGTTTATAGTGCGATCGTGCTGAAATTTTCGGAAAACGTTCGCACTCGGCCACACTCGATGTTTGCCAAATCTGCCGACCGTGCCATGTCTGAAGGTCTTAAAAATACGTTTTTTCGATTAGCGGGGGAAGAAAGGGGCGTGGCAAAAAACAAAAATAAACATGATCTGCCTGCACACTATAATAGTGTTGTCGCCAAATTTGGTACCACTAGCTCTTATAGTCTCTGAGATCTAGGTGTTCATACGGACGGACAGACTGACAGACGGACAGACAGACAGACGGACATGCCTACTTTTAGTACAGAGTCTAATTAAATGAAAATAATACTCAATTTTGTAAAGGTAAGCGGCGTGATTTGAGCTCGCTTACTCGCAGTGTATCTTGTTGTTGTTGTTGCTCTATTGCTGCTCAGCCCTCATAAAGTTGATAGTCATTCATTCCTTAAAATTTCCTTTGCTTATAGTCCGATCGTGATGAAATTTTCGGAAAACGCTTCGCACGCGGCCACACTCGATGTGTGCCAAATCTGCCAAGTGTGCCAAGCCTGTAGCTCATATAATATGTTATTTTCAATTTTCGGTGGTGGAAGGGGCGTGGCAAAAACTAAAACAAACGTGATCTGCCTGCACACTATAAGAGTGTTGTCACCAAATTTGGTAACTCTAGCTCTTATAGTCTCTGAGACAGACGTGTTCATACGGACGAAGACAGACGGACATGCCTGAC
Source organism: Drosophila funebris (assembly GCA_018901825.1). NCBI lineage: Eukaryota > Metazoa > Arthropoda > Insecta > Diptera > Drosophilidae > Drosophila > Drosophila funebris. The sequence continues at coordinate 38,628 of JAEIFK010000381.1, read as the reverse complement.
TTTAGACAGACTTATTGTTATTTTTAGTATTTAGTGTAATAATAATTAATAATTGAAAATAATACTCAATTTTGTAATTGTAAGCGGCGTGATTTGAACTCGCGTACTCGCAGTGTGTCTTGTTGTTATTGTTGCTCTATTGCTGGTTGATGGTCATTCATTCCCTAAAATCTCCTTTGTTTATAGTGCGATCGTGCTGAAATTTTCGGAAAACGTTCGCACTCACGCGGCCACACTCGATGTTTGCCAAATCTGCCAACCGTGCCCTGTCTGTAGCTCTTAAAATACTTTTTTTCGATTAGTGGGGGAAGAAAGGGGCGTGGCAAAAAACAAAAATAAACATGATCTGCCTGCACACTATAAGAGTGTTGTCGCCAAATTTGGTACCTCTAGCTCTTATAGTCTCTGAGATCTAGGTGTTCATATGGACGGACAGACTGACAGACGGACAGACAAACAGATGGACATGCCTACTTTTTAGTACAGAGTCTAATTAAATGAAAATAATACTTAATTTTTTGTTTATAAAACGTAATTTTCGGAAACGTTCGCGCGGCCACACTCGATGTGTGCCAAATCTGCCAAGTGTGCCAAGCCTGTAGCTCATATAATATGTTATTTTCAATTTTCGGTGGTGGAAGGGGCGTGGCAAAAACTAAAACAAACGTGATCTGCCTGCACACTATAAGAGTGTTGTCACCAAATTTGGTAGCTCTAGCTCTTATAGTCTCTGAGATCTAGGTGTTCATACGGACGGACAGACTAACAGATGGACATGCCTTGTAGTTAGTGCAGAGTCTAATTAATTGAAAATAATACTCAATTTTGTAATGGTAAGCGCGTGATTTCGGAAAACGTTCGCGACGCGGCCACACTAGATGTGTGCCAAATCTGCCAAGTGTGTCATATCTGTAGCTCTTATAATATGTTTTTTTCGATTAGGGGGCGGAAGGGGGCGTGGCAAAAAACTAAAACAAACATGATCTGCCTGCACACTATAAGAGTGTTGTCACCAAATTTGGTAGCTCTAGCTCTTATAGTCTCTGAGATCTAGGTGTTCATACGGACGGACAGACTGACAGACGGACAGACAGACAGACGGACATGCCTACTTTTAGTACAGAGTCTAATTAATTGAAAATAATACTCAATTTTGTAATGGTAAGCAGCGTGATTTGAACTCGCGTACTCGCAGTGTGTCTTGTTGTTGTTGTTGCTCTATTGCTGCTCAGCCCTCATAAAGTTGATAGTCATTCATTCCTTAAAATCTCCTTTGCTTATAGTCCGATCGTTATGAAATTTTCGGAAAACGTTCGCACGCGGCCACACTCGATGTGTGCCAAATCTGCCAAGTGTGCCAAGCCTGTAGCTCATATAATATGTTTTTTTCAATTTTCGGTGGTGGAAGGGGGCGGGGCAAAAAACTAAAACAAACTTGATCTGCCTGCACACTATAAGAGTGTTGTCACCAAATTTGGTAGCTCTAGCTCTTATAGTCTCTGAGATCTAGGTGTTCATACGGACGGACAGACTGACAGACGGACAGACGACAACAGACAGACGGACATGCCTACTTTTAGTACAGAGTCTAATTAATTGAAAATAATACTCAATTTTGTAATGGTAAGCAGCGTGATTTGAACTCGCGTACTCGCAGTGTGTCTTGTTGTTGTTGTTGCTCTATTGCTGTTCAGCCCTCATAAAGTTGATAGTCATTCATTCCTTAAAATCTCCTTTGTTTATAGTCCGATCGTGATGAAATTTTCGGAAAACGTTCGCACGCGGCCACACTCGATGTGTGCCAAATCTGCCAAGTGTGCCAAGCCTGTAGCTCATATAATATGTTATTTTCAATTTTCGGTGGCGGAAGGGGGCGGGGCAAAAAACTTAAAACAAACTTGATCTGCCTGCACACTATAAGAGTGTTGTCACCAAATTTGGTACCTCTAGCTCTTATAGTCTCTGAGATCTAGGTGTTCATACGGACGGACAGACTGACAGACGGACAGACAGACAGACGGACATGCCTACTTTTAGTACAGAGTCTAATTAATTGAAAATAATACTCAATTTTGTAATGGTAAGCGGCGTGATTTGAACTCGCGTACCCGCAGTGTGTCTTGTTGTTATTGTTGCTCTATTGCTGGTTGATGGTCATTCATTCCCTAAAATCTCCTTTGTTTATAGTCCGATCGTGGTGAAATTTTCGGAAAACGTTCGCACGCGGCCACACTCGATGTGTGCCAAATCTGCCAACCGTGCCATGTCTGTAGCTCTTAAAATACGTTTTTTTCGATTAGCGGGGGAAGAAAGGGGCGTGGCAAAAAACAAAAATAAACATGATCTGCCTGCACACTATAAGAGTGTTGTCGCCAAATTTGGTACCTCTAGCTCTTATAGTCTCTGAGATCTAGGTGTTCATACGGACGGACAGACTGACAGACGGACAGACAGACAGACAGATGGACATGCCTACTTTTAGTACAGAGTCTAATTAATTGAAAATAATACTCAATTTTGTAATGGTAAGCAGCGTGATTTGAACTCGCGTACCCGCAGTGTGTCTTGTTGTTATTGTTGGCTCTATTGCTGGTTGATGGTCATTCATTCCCTAAAATCTCCTTTGTTTATAGTCCGATCGTGGTGAAATTTTCGGAAAACGTTCGCACGCGGCCACACTCGATGTGTGCCAAATCTGCCAACCGTGCCATGTCTGTAGCTCTTAAAATATGTTTTTTTCGATTAGCGGGGGAAGAAAGGGGCGTGGCAAAAAACAAAAATAAACATGATCTGCCTGCACACTATAAGAGTGTTGTCGCCAAATTTGGTACCTCTAGCTCTTATAGTCTCTGAGATCTAGGTGTTCATACGGACGGACAGACTGACAGACGGACAGACAGACAGACGGACATGCCTACTTTTAGTACAGAGTCTAATTAATTGAAAATAATACTCAATTTTGTAATGGTAAGCGGCGTGATTTGAACTCGCGTACTCGCAGTGTGTCTTGTTGTTGTTGTTGCTCTATTGCTGCTCAGCCCTCATAAAGTTGATAGTCATTCATTCCTTAAAATCTCCTTTGTTTATAGTCCGATCGTTATGAAATTTTCGGAAAACGTTCGCACGCGGCCACACTCGATGTGTGCCAAATCTGCCAAGTGTGCCAAGCCTGTAGCTCATATAATATGTTTTTTTCAATTTTCGGTGGCGGAAGGGGGCGGGGCAAAAACCTAAAACAAACTTGATCTGCCTGCACACTATAAGAGTGTTGTCACCAAATTTGGTAGCTCTAGCTCTTATAGTCTCTGAGATCTAGGTGTTCATACGGACGGACAGACTGACAGACGGACAGACAGACAGACGGACATGCCTACTTTTAGTACAGAGTCTAATTAATTGAAAATAATACTCAATTTTGTAATGGTAAGCAGCGTGATTTGAACTCGCGTACTCGCAGTGTGTCTTGTTGTTGTTGTTGCTCTATTGCTGCTCAGCCCTCATAAAGTTGATAGTCATTCATTCCTTAAAATCTCCTTTGTTTATAGTCCGATCGTGGTGAAATTTTCGGAAAACGTTCGCACGCGGCCACACTCGATGTGTGCCAAATCTGCCAAGTGTGCCAAGCCTGTAGCTCATATAATATGTTTTTTTCAATTTTCGGTGGCGGAAGGGGGGCGGGGCAAAAATCTAAAACAAACTTGATCTGCCTGCACACTATAAGAGTGTTGTCACCAAATTTGGTAGCTCTAGCTCTTATAGTCTCTGAGATCTAGGTGTTCATACGGACGGACAGACTGACAGACGGACAGACAGACAGACGACATGCCTACTTTTAGTACAGAGTCTAATTAATTGAAAATAATACTCAATTTTGTAATGGTAAGCGGCGTGATTTGAACTCGCGTACTCGCAGTGTGTCTTGTTGTTGTTGTTGCTCTATTGCTGCTCAGCCCTCATAAAGTTGATAGTCATTCATTCCTTAAAATCTCCTTTGTTTATAGTCCGATCGTGATGAAATTTTCGGAAAACGTTCGCACGCGGCCACACTCGATGTGTGCCAAATCTGCCAAGTGTGCCAAGCCTGTAGCTCATATAATATGTTTTTTTCAATTTTCGGTGGCGGAAGGGGGCGGGGCAAAAACCTAAAACAAACTTGATCTGCCTGCACACTATAAGAGTGTTGTCACCAAATTTGGTAGCTCTAGCTCTTATAGTCTCTGAGATCTAGGTGTTCATACGGACGGACAGACTGACAGACGGACAGACAGACAGACGGACATGCCTACTTTTAGTACAGAGTCTAATTAATTGAAAATAATACTCAATTTTGTAATGGTAAGCAGCGTGATTTGAACTCGCGTACTCGCAGTGTGTCTTGTTGTTGTTGTTGCTCTATTGCTGCTCAGCCCATAAAGTTGATAGTCATTCATTCCTTAAAATCTCCTTTGTTTATAGTCCGATCGTGGTGAAATTTTCGGAAAACGTTCGCACGCGGCCACACTCGATGTGTGCCAAATCTGCCAAGTGTGCCAAGCCTGTAGCTCATATAATATGTTTTTTCAATTTTCGGTGGCGGAAGGGGGCGTGGCAAAAAACTAAAACAAACTTGATCTGCCTGCACACTATAAGAGTGTTGTCACCAAATTTGGTAGCTCTAGCTCTTATAGTCTCTGAGATCTAGGTGTTCATACGGACGGACAGACTGACAGACGGACAGACAGACAGACAGACGATGCCTACTTTTAGTACAGAGTCTAATTAATTGAAAATAATACTCAATTTTGTAATGGTAAGCGGCGTGATTTGAACTCGCGTACTCGCAGTGTGTCTTGTTGTTGTTGTTGCTCTATTGCTGCTCAGCCCTCATAAAGTTGATAGTCATTCATTCCTTAAAATCTCCTTTGTTTATAGTCCGATCGTGGTGAAATTTTCGGAAAACGTTCGCACGCGGCCACACTCGATGTGTGCCAAATCTGCCAAGTGTGCCAAGCCTGTAGCTCATATAATATGTTATTTTCAATTTTCGGTGGCGGAAGGGGGCGGGGCAAAAACCTAAAACAAACTTGATCTGCCTGCACACTATAAGAGTGTTGTCACCAAATTTGGTAGCTCTAGCTCTTATAGTCTCTGAGATCTAGGTGTTCATACGGACGGACAGACTGACAGACGGACAGACAGACAGACGGACATGCCTACTTTTAGTACAGAGTCTAATTAATTGAAAATAATACTCAATTTTGTAATGGTAAGCGGCGTGATTTGAACTCGCGTACTCGCAGTGTGTCTTGTTGTTGTTGTTGCTCTATTGCTGCTCAGCTCATAAAGTTGATAGTCATTCATTCCCTAAAATCTCCTTTGTTTATAGTCCGATCGTGGTGAAATTTTCGGAAAACGTTCGCAGGCGGCCACACTCGATGTGTGCCAAATCTGCCAAGTGTGCCAAGCCTGTAGCTCATATAATATGTTTTTTTCAATTTTCGGTGGCGGAAGGGGGCGGGGCAAAAACCTAAAACAAACTTGATCTGCCTGCACACTATAAGAGTGTTGTCACCAAATTTGGTAGCTCTAGCTCTTATAGTCTCTGAGATCTAGGTGTTCATACGGACGGACAGACTGACAGACGGACAGACAGACAGATGGACATGCCTACTTTTAGTACAGAGTCTAATTAATTGAAAATAATACTCAATTTTGTAATGGTAAGCGGCGTGATTTGAACTCGCGTACTCGCAGTGTGTCTTGTTGTTGTTGTTGCTCTATTGCTGCTCAGCCTCAAAAGTTGATGGTCATTCATTCCCTAAAATCTCCTTTGTTTATAGTCCGATCGTGGTGAAATTTTCGGAAAACGTTCGCACGCGGCCACACTCGATGTGTGCCAAATCTGCCAACGTGCCAAGCCTGTAGCTCATATAATATGTTTTTTTCAATTTTCGGTGGCGGAAGGGGGCGGGGCAAAAATCTAAAACAAACTTGATCTGCCTGCACACTATAAGAGTGTTGTCACCAAATTTGGTAGCTCTAGCTCTTATAGTCTCTGAGATCTAGGTGTTCATACGGACGGACAGACTGACAGACGGACAGACAGACAGGCGGACATGCCTACTTTTAGTACAGAGTCTAATTAATTGAAAATAATACTCAATTTTGTAATGGTAAGCAGCGTGATTTGAACTCGCGTACTCGCAGTGTGTCTTGTTGTTGTTGTTGCTCTATTGCTGCTCAGCCCTCATAAAGTTGATAGTCATTCATTCCTTAAAATCTCCTTTGTTTATAGTCCGATCGTGGTGAAATTTTCGGAAAACGTTCGCACGCGGCCACACTCGATGTGTGCCAAATCTGCCAAGTGTGCCAAGCCTGTAGCTCATATAATATGTTTTTTCAATTTTCGGTGGCGGAAGGGGGCGGGGCAAAAACCTAAAACAAACTTGATCTGCCTGCACACTATAAGAGTGTTGTCACCAAATTTGGTAGCTCTAGCTCTTATAGTCTCTGAGATCTAGGTGTTCATACGGACGGACAGACTGACAGACGGACAGACAGACAGACGGACATGCCTACTTTTAGTACAGAGTCTAATTACAATAAAAATAATATTGAAAATAATACTCAATTTTGTAATGGTAAGCAGCGTGATTTGAACTCGCGTACTCGCAGTGTGTCTTGTTGTTGTTGTTGCTCTATTGCTGCTCAGCCCTCATAAAGTTGATAGTCATTCATTCCCTAAAATCTCCTTTGTTTATAGTCCGATCGTGGTGAAATTTTCGGAAAACGTTCGCACGCGGCCACACTCGATGTGTGCCAAATCTGCCAAGTGTGCCAAGCCTGTAGCTCATATAATATGTTATTTTCAATTTTCGGTGGCGGAAGGGGGGCGGGGCAAAAACCTAAAACAAACTTGATCTGCCTGCACACTATAAGAGTGTTGTCACCAAATTTGGTAGCTCTAGCTCTTATAGTCTCTGAGATCTAGGTGTTCATACGGACGGACAGACTGACAGACGGACAGACAGACAGACAGACGGACATGCCTACTTTTAGTACAGAGTCTAATTAATTGAAAATAATACTCAATTTTGTAATGGTAAGCGGCGTGATTTGAACTCGCGTACTCGCAGTGTGTCTTGTTGTTGTTGTTGCTCTATTGCTGCTCAGCCCTCATAAAGTTGATAGTCATTCATTCCTTAAAATCTCCTTTGTTTATAGTCCGATCGTGATGAAATTTTCGGAAAACGTTCGCAGGCGGCCACACTCGATGTGTGCCAAATCTGCCAAGTGTGCCAAGCCTGTAGCTCATATAATATGTTATTTTCAATTTTCGGTGGCGGAAGGGGGCGGGGCAAAAACCTAAAACAAACTTGATCTGCCTGCACACTATAAGAGTGTTGTCACCAAATTTGGTAGCTCTAGCTCTTATAGTCTCTGAGATCTAGGTGTTCATACGGACGGACAGACTGACAGACGGACAGACAGACAGACGGACATGCCTACTTTTAGTACAGAGTCTAATTAATTGAAAATAATACTCAATTTTGTAATGGTAAGCAGCGTGATTTGAACTCGCGTACTCGCAGTGTGTCTTGTTGTTGTTGTTGCTCTATTGCTGGTCAGCCCATAAAGTTGATAGTCATTCATTCCCTAAAATCTCCTTTGTTTATAGTCCGATCGTGGTGAAATTTTCGGAAAACGTTCGCACGCGGCCACACTCGATGTGTGCCAAATCTGCCAAGTGTGCCAAGCCTGTAGCTCATATAATATGTTATTTTCAATTTTCGGTGGCGGAAGGGGGCGGGGCAAAAACCTAAAACAAACTTGATCTGCCTGCACACTATAAGAGTGTTGTCACCAAATTTGGTAGCTCTAGCTCTTATAGTCTCTGAGATCTAGGTGTTCATACGGACGGACAGACTGACAGACGGACAGACAGACAGACGGACATGCCTACTTTTAGTACAGAGTCTAATTAATTGAAAATAATACTCAATTTTGTAATGGTAAGCGGCGTGATTTGAACTCGCGTACTCGCAGTGTGTCTTGTTGTTGTTGTTGCTCTATTGCTGCTCAGCCTCATAAAGTTGATGGTCATTCATTCCTTAAAATCTCCTTTGCTTTATAGTCCGATCGTGATGAAATTTTCGGAAAACGTTCGCACGCGGCCACACTCGATGTGTGCCAAATCTGCCAAGTGTGCCAAGCCTGTAGCTCATATAATATGTTATTTTCAATTTTCGGTGGCGGAAGGGGGCGGGGCAAAAACCTAAAACAAACTTGATCTGCCTGCACACTATAAGAGTGTTGTCACCAAATTTGGTACCTCTAGCTCTTATAGTCTCTGAGATCTAGGTGTTCATACGGACGGACAGACTGACAGACGGACAGACAGACAGACAGACGGACATGCCTACTTTTAGTACAGAGTCTAATTAATTGAAAATAATACTCAATTTTGTAATGGTAAGCGGCGTGATTTGAACTCGCGTACTCGCAGTGTGTCTTGTTGTTGTTGTTGCTCTATTGCTGCTCAGCCCTCATAAAGTTGATAGTCATTCATTCCTTAAAATTTCCTTTGCTTATAGTCCGATCGTTATGAAATTTTCGGAAAACGTTCGCACGCGGCCACACTCGATGTGTGCCAAATCTGCCAAGTGTGCCAAGCCTGTAGCTCATATAATATGTTATTTTCAATTTTCGGTGGCGGAAGGGGGCGGGGCAAAAACCTAAAACAAACTTGATCTGCCTGCACACTATAAGAGTGTTGTCACCAAATTTGGTAGCTCTAGCTCTTATAGTCTCTGAGATCTAGGTGTTCATACGGACGGACAGACTGACAGACGGACAGACAGACAGACAGACGGACATGCCTACTTTTAGTACAGAGTCTAATTAATTGAAAATAATACTCAATTTTGTAATGGTAAGCAGCGTGATTTGAACTCGCGTACTCGCAGTGTGTCTTGTTGTTGTTGTTGCTCTATTGCTGCTTAGATGTCATTAAGTTTCATTCATTCCTTAAAATCTCCTTTGTTTATAGTCCGATCGTTATGAAATTTTCGGAAAACGTTCGCACGCGGCCACACTCGATGTGTGCCAAATCTGCCAAGTGTGCCAAGCCTGTAGCTCATATAATATGTTATTTTCAATTTTCGGTGGCGGAAGGGGGCGGGGCAAAAACCTAAAACAAACTTGATCTGCCTGCACACTATAAGAGTGTTGTCACCAAATTTGGTAGCTCTAGCTCTTATAGTCTCTGAGATCTAGGTGTTCATACGGACGGACAGACAGACTGACAGACGGACAGACAGACAGACGGACATGCCTACTTTTAGTACAGAGTCTAATTAATTGAAAATAATACTCAATTTTGTAATGGTAAGCGGCGTGATTTGAACTCGCGTACTCGCAGTGTGTCTTGTTGTTGTTGTTGCTCTATTGCTGCTCAGCCCTCATAAAGTTGATAGTCATTCATTCCTTAAAATCTCCTTTGTTTATAGTCCGATCGTGATGAAATTTTCGGAAAACGTTCGCACGCGGCCACACTCGATGTGTGCCAAATCTGCCAAGTGTGCCAAGCCTGTAGCTCATATAATATGTTATTTTCAATTTTCGGTGGCGGAAGGGGGCGGGGCAAAAACCTAAAAACAAACTTGATCTGCCTGCACACTATAAGAGTGTTGTCACCAAATTTGGTACCTCTAGCTCTTATAGTCTCTGAGATCTAGGTGTTCATACGGACGGACAGACTGACAGACGGACAGACAGACAGACGGACATGCCTACTTTTAGTACAGAGTCTAATTAATTGAAAATAATACTCAATTTTGTAATGGTAAGCGGCGTGATTTGAACTCGCGTACTCGCAGTGTGTCTTGTTGTTGTTGTTGCTCTATTGCTGCTCAGCCCTCATAAAGTTGATAGTCATTCATTCCTTAAAATTTCCTTTGTTTATAGTCCGATCGTGATGAAATTTTCGGAAAACGTTCGCACGCGGCCACACTCGATGTGTGCCAAATCTGCCAAGTGTGCCAAGCCTGTAGCTCATATAATATGTTATTTTCAATTTTCGGTGGCGGAAGGGGGCGGGGCAAAAACCTAAAACAAACTTGATCTGCCTGCACACTATAAGAGTGTTGTCACCAAATTTGGTAGCTCTAGCTCTTATAGTCTCTGAGATCTAGGTGTTCATACGGACGGACAGACTGACAGACGGACAGACAGACAAGACGGACATGCCTACTTTTAGTACAGAGTCTAATTAATTGAAAATAATACTCAATTTTGTAATGGTAAGCAGCGTGATTTGAACTCGCGTACTCGCAGTGTGTCTTGTTGTTGTTGTTGCTCTATTGCTGCTCAGCCCTCATAAAGTTGATAGTCATTCATTCCTTAAAATCTCCTTTGTTTATAGTCCGATCGTGGTGAAATTTTCGGAAAACGTTCGCAGGCGGCCACACTCGATGTGTGCCAAATCTGCCAAGTGTGCCAAGCCTGTAGCTCATATAATATGTTATTTTCAATTTTCGGTGGCGGAAGGGGGCGGGGCAAAAACCTAAAACAAACTTGATCTGCCTGCACACTATAAGAGTGTTGTCACCAAATTTGGTAGCTCTAGCTCTTATAGTCTCTGAGATCTAGGTGTTCATACGGACGGACAGACTGACAGACGGACAGACAGACAGACGGACATGCCTACTTTTAGTACAGAGTCTAATTAATTGAAAATAATACTCAATTTTGTAATGGTAAGCAGCGTGATTTGAACTCGCGTACCCGCAGTGTGTCTTGTTGTTATTGTTGCTCTATTGCTGGTTGATGGTCATTCATTCCCTAAAATCTCCTTTGTTTATAGTCCGATCGTGGTGAAATTTTCGGAAAACGTTCGCACGCGGCCACACTCGATGTGTGCCAAATCTGCCAACCGTGCCATGTCTGTAGCTCTTAAAATATGTTTTTTTTTCGATTAGCGGGGGAAGAAAGGGGCGTGGCAAAAAACAAAAATAAACATGATCTGCCTGCACACTATTAGAGTGTTGTCGCCAAATTTGGTACCTCTAGCTCTTATAGTCTCTGAGATCTAGGTGTTCATACGGACGGACAGACTGACAGACGGACAGACAGACAGACGGACATGCCTACTTTTAGTACAGAGTCTAATTAATTGAAAATAATACTCAATTTTGTAATGGTAAGCGGCGTGATTTGAACTCGCGTACTCGCAGTGTGTCTTGTTGTTGTTGTTGCTCTATTGCTGCTCAGCCCTCATAAAGTTGATAGTCATTCATTCCTTAAAATTTCCTTTGCTTATAGTCCGATCGTTATGAAATTTTCGGAAAACGTTCGCACGCGGCCACACTCGATGTGTGCCAAATCTGCCAAGTGTGCCAAGCCTGTAGCTCATATAATATGTTATTTTCAATTTTCGGTGGCGGAAGGGGGCGGGGCAAAAACCTAAAACAAACTTGATCTGCCTGCACACTATAAGAGTGTTGTCACCAAATTTGGTAGCTCTAGCTCTTATAGTCTCTGAGATCTAGGTGTTCATACGGACGGACAGACTGACAGACGGACAGACAGACAGACAGACGGACATGCCTACTTTTAGTACAGAGTCTAATTAATTGAAAATAATACTCAATTTTGTAATGGTAAGCGGCGTGATTTGAACTCGCGTACTCGCAGTGTGTCTTGTTGTTGTTGTTGCTCTATTGCTGTTCAGCCCTCATAAAGTTGATAGTCATTCATTCCTTAAAATTTCCTTTGCTTATAGTCCGATCGTTATGAAATTTTCGGAAAACGTTCGCACGCGGCCACACTCGATGTGTGCCAAATCTGCCAAGTGTGCCAAGCCTGTAGCTCATATAATATGTTATTTTCAATTTTCGGTGGCGGAAGGGGGCGGGGCAAAAACCTAAAACAAACTTGATCTGCCTGCACACTATAAGAGTGTTGTCACCAAATTTGGTAGCTCTAGCTCTTATAGTCTCTGAGATCTAGGTGTTCATACGGACGGACAGACTGACAGACGGACAGACAGACAGACAGACAGACGGACATGCCTACTTTTAGTACAGAGTCTAATTAATTGAAAATAATACTCAATTTTGTAATGGTAAGCGGCGTGATTTGAACTCGCGTACTCGCAGTGTGTCTTGTTGTTGTTGTTGCTCTATTGCTGTTCAGCCCTCATAAAGTTGATAGTCATTCATTCCTTAAAATCTCCTTTGCTTATAGTCCGATCGTGATGAAATTTTCGGAAAACGTTCGCACGCGGCCACACTCGATGTGTGCCAAATCTGCCAAGTGTGCCAAGCCTGTAGCTCATATAATATGTTATTTTTCAATTTTCGGTGGCGGAAGGGGGCGTGGCAAAAAACCTAAAACAAACTTGATCTGCCTGCACACTATAAGAGTGTTGTCACCAAATTTGGTAGCTCTAGCTCTTATAGTCTCTGAGATCTAGGTGTTCATACGGACGGACAGACTGACAGACGGACAGACAGACAGACGGACATGCCTACTTTTAGTACAGAGTCTAATTAATTGAAAATAATACTCAATTTTGTAATGGTAAGCAGCGTGATTTGAACTCGCGTACCCGCAGTGTGTCTTGTTGTTGTTGTTGCTCTATTGCTGCTCAGCCTCATAAAGTTGATGGTCATTCATTCCTTAAAATCTCCTTTGCTTATAGTCCGATCGTGATGAAATTTTCGGAAAACGTTCGCACGCGGCCACACTCGATGTGTGCCAAATCTGCCAAGTGTGCCAAGCCTGTAGCTCATATAATATGTTTTTTTCAATTTTCGGTGGCGGAAGGGGGCGGGGCAAAAACCTAAAACAAACTTGATCTGCCTGCACACTATAAGAGTGTTGTCACCAAATTTGGTAGCTCTAGCTCTTATAGTCTCTGAGATCTAGGTGTTCATACGGACGGACAGACTGACAGACGAAGACAGACGGACATGCCTACTTTTAGTACAGAGTCTAATTAATTGAAAATAATACTCAATTTTGTAATGGTAAGCAGCGTGATTTGAACTCGCGTACTCGCAGTGTGTCTTGTTGTTGTTGTTGCTCTATTGCTGCTCAGCCCTCATAAAGTTGATAGTCATTCATTCCCTAAAATCTCCTTTGTTTATAGTCCGATCGTGGTGAAATTTTCGGAAAACGTTCGCAGCGGCCACACTCGATGTGTGCCAAATCTGCCAAGTGTGCCAAGCCTGTAGCTCATATAATATGTTTTTTTCAATTTTCGGTGGCGGAAGGGGGCGGGGCAAAAAACTAAAACAAACTTGATCTGCCTGCACACTATAAGAGTGTTGTCACCAAATTTGGTAGCTCTAGCTCTTATAGTCTCTGAGATCTAGGTGTTCATACGGACGGACAGACTGACAGACGGACAGACAGACAGATGGACATGCCTACTTTTAGTACAGAGTCTAATTACAATAAATAATTAATAATTGAAAATAATACTCAATTTTGTAATTGTAAGCGGCGTGATTTGAACTCGCGTACTCGCAGTGTGTCTTGTTGTTATTGTTGCTCTATTGCTGAAGTTGATGGTCATTCATTCCCTAAAATCTCCTTTGTTTATAGTCCGATCGTGGTGAAATTTTCGGAAAACGTTCGCACGCGGCCACACTCGATGTGTGCCAAATCTGCCAAGTGTGCCAAGCCTGTAGCTCATATAATATGTTATTTTTCAATTTTCGGTGGCGGAAGGGGGCGGGGCAAAAAATCTAAAACAAACTTGATCTGCCTGCACACTATAAGAGTGTTGTCACCAAATTTGGTACCTCTAGCTCTTATAGTCTCTGAGATCTAGGTGTTCATACGGACGGACAGACTGACAGACGGACAGACAGACAGACGGACATGCCTACTTTTAGTACAGAGTCTAATTAAATGAAAATAATACTCAATTTTGTAATGGTAAGCGGCGTGATTTGAACTCGCGTACTCGCAGTGTGTCTTGTTGTTGTTGTTGCTCTATTGCTGCTCAGCCCTCATAAAGTTGATAGTCATTCATTCCTTAAAATTTCCTTTGCTTATAGTCCGATCGTGATGAAATTTTCGGAAAACGTTCGCACGCGGCCACACTCGATGTGTGCCAAATCTGCCAAGTGTGCCAAGCCTGTAGCTCATATAATATGTTATTTTTCAATTTTCGGTGGCGTGGAGAGGGGGCGTGGCAAAAACTAAAACAAACTTGATCTGCCTGCACACTATAAGAGTGCTGTTACCAAATTTGGTAGCTCTAGCTCTTATAGTCTCTGAGATCTAGGTGTTCATACGGACGGACAGACTGACAGACGGACAGACAGACAGACGGACATGCCTACTTTTAGTACAGTGTGTAATTAATTAAAAATAATACTCAATTTTGTAATGGTAAGCAGCGTGATTTGAACTCGCGTACTCGCACACACTCAATGTTGTGCCAAATCTGCTCAATTGTGTCATGTCTGTAGCTCTTGTGGTAGGGAAATTTTATAACTTTTTATATCTGCGATTAGCGGGGCGGAAGGGGCGTGGCAAAAAGCTAAAACAAACTTGATCGGCCTGCACACTATAATAGTGCTGTCACCAAATTTGGTAGCTCTAGCTCTTATAGTCTCTGAGATCTAGGTGTTCATACGGACGGACAGACTGACAGACGGACAGACAGACAGACGGACATGCCTACTTTTAGTACAGAGTCTAATTAAATTGAAAATAATACTCAATTTTGTAAATGTAAGCGGCATGATTTGAACTCGCGTACTCGCAGTGTATCTTATTGTTGTTGTTGCTCTATTGCTGCTCAGCCCTCATAAAGTTGATAGTCATTCATTCCTTAAAATCTCCTTTGCTTATAGTCCGATCGTGATGAAATTTTCGGAAAACGTTCGCACGCGGCCACACTCGATGTGTGCCAAATCTGCCAAGTGTGCCAAGCCTGTAGCTCATATAATATGTTATTTTCAATTTTCGGTGGTGGAAGGGGGCGGGGCAAAAATCTAAAATAAACTTGATCTGCCTGCACACTATAAGGGTGTTGTCACCAAATTTGGTACCTCTAGCTCTTATAGTCTCTGAGATCTAGGTGTTCATACGGACGGACAGACTGACAGACGGACAGACATACAGACGGACATGCCTACTTTTAGTGCAGAGTCTAATTAAAATGAAAATAATACTCAATTTTGTAAATGTAAGCGGCATGAGTTGAACTCGCGTACTCGCAGTGTATCTTATTGTTGTTGTTGCTCTATTGCTGCTCAGCCCTCATAATGTTGATAGTCATTCATTCCTTAAAATTTCCTTTGCTTATAGTCCGATCGTGATGAAATTTTCGGAAAACGTTCGCACGCGGCCACACTCGATGTGTGCCAAATCTGCCGAGTGTGCCAAGCCTGTAGCTCATATAATATGTTATTTTCAATTTTCGGTCGTAGAAGGGGGCGTGGCAAAAACTAAAACAAACGTGATCGGCCTGCACACTATAATAGTGCTGTTACCAAATTTGGTAGCTCTAGCTCTTATAGTCTCTGAGATCTAGGTGTTCAGACAGACTGACAGACGGACAGACAGACAGACGAAGACAGAGGAATGCCTACTTTTAGAACAGTGAAGTGTGTAATTAATTAAAAATAATACTCAATTTTGTAATGGTAAGCAGCGTGATTTTGAACTCGCGTACTCGCACACACTCAATGTGTGCCAAATCTGCCAATTGTGTCATGTCTGTAGCTCTTGTGGTAGGGTTTATTCGATTAGCGGGGGCGGAAGGGGGCGTGGCAAAAACTAAAACAAACATGATCTGCCTGCACACTATAATAGTGCTGTCACCAAATTTGGTAGCTCTAGCTCTTATAGTCTCTGAGATCTAGGTGTTCATACGG
Source organism: Drosophila funebris (assembly GCA_018901825.1). Classification (NCBI taxonomy): domain Eukaryota; kingdom Metazoa; phylum Arthropoda; class Insecta; order Diptera; family Drosophilidae; genus Drosophila; species Drosophila funebris. Next base: position 22,750 of record JAEIFK010000381.1, on the reverse strand, counting down.
ACGGACAGACTGACAGACGGACAGACAGACAGACGGACATGCCTACTTTTAGTGCAGAGTCTAATTAAATGAAAATAATACTCAATTTTGTAAATGTAAGCGGCGTGATTTGAACTCGCGTACTCGCAGTGTATCTTATTGTTGTTGTTGCTCTATTGCTGCTCAGCCCTCATAAAGTTGATGGTCATTCATTCCTTAAAATCTCCTTTGCTTATAGTCCGATCGTGATGAAATTTTCGGAAAACGTTCGCACGCGGCCACACTCGATGTGTGCCAAATCTGCCAAGTGTGCCAAGCCTGTAGCTCATATAATATGTTATTTTCAATTTTCGGTGGTGGAAGGGGCGGGGCAAAAACCTAAAACAAACTTGATCTGCCTGCACACTATAAGAGTGTTGTCACCAAATTTGGTAGCTCTAGCTCTTATAGTCTCTGAGATCTAGGTGTTCATACGGACGGACAGACTGACAGACGGACAGACAGACAGATGGACATGCCTACTGTTTAGTACAGAGTCTAATTAATTGAAAATAATACTCAATTTTGTAATGGTAAGCAGCGTGATTTGAACTCGCGTACTCGCAGTGTGTCTTGTTGTTGTTGTTGCTCTATTGCTGTTCAGCCCTCATAAAGTTGATAGTCATTCATTCCTTAAAATCTCCTTTGCTTATAGTCCGATCGTGATGAAATTTTCGGAAAACGTTCGCACGCGGCCACACTCAATGTGTGCCAAATCTGCCAATTGTGCCATGTCTGTAGCTCTTATAGTAGGGTTTTTTCGATTAGCGGGGCGGAAGGGGGCGTGGCAAAAACTAAAACAAACATGATCGGCCTGCACACTATAATAGTGCTGTCACCAAATTTGGTAGCTCTAGCTCTTATAGTCTCTGAGATCTAGGTGTTCATACGGACGGACAGACTGACAGACGGACAGACAGACAGACGGACATGCCTACTTTTAGTACAGAGTCTAATTAATTGAAAATAATACTCAATTTTTAATGGTAAGCAGCGCACTCGCAGGTTCTTGTTGCTGTTGCACTCTATAATGTTGATGGTCATTCATTCCTTAAAATCTCCTTTGCTTATAGTCCGATCGTGATGAAATTTTCGGAAAACGTTCGCACGCGGCCACACTCGATGTGTGCCAAATCTGCCAAGTGTGCCAAGCCTGTAGCTCATATAATATGTTTTTTTCAATTTTCGGTGGTGGAAGGGGGCGGGGCAAAAACCTAAAACAAACTTGATCTGCCTGCACACTATAAGAGTGTTGTCACCAAATTTGGTAGCTCTAGCTCTTATAGTCTCTGAGATCTAGGTGTTCATACGGACGGACAACGACAGAACAGACAGACGGGACATGCCTACTGTTAGTGCAGAGTCTAATAAAAAATAATTGAAAAATAATACTCAATTTTGTAATGGTAAGCAGCGTGATTTGAACTCGCGTACTCGCAATGTGTCTTGTTGTTGTTGTTGCTCTATTGCTGCTCAGCCCTCATAAAGTTGATGGTCATTCATTCCCTAAAATCTCCTTTGTTTATAGTGCGATCGTGCTGAAATTTTCGGAAAACGTTCGCACCGCACACTCCTTGTGCCAAATCTGCCAACTGTGCCAAGTCTGAAGCTCTTATAATAGTGTTTTTTTCGATTTGCGGGGGCGGAAGGGGGCGTGGCAAAAAGCTAAAACAAACTTGATCTGCCTGCACACTATAAGAGTGTTGTCACCAAATTTGGTAGCTCTAGCTCTTATAGTCTCTGAGATCTAGGTGTTCATACGGACGGACAGACTGACAGACGGAACAGACTTCTGCTTAACACATCTCTTTTTAAACTTATAAAGAAATCTATTTTTTTTAAAGTACAGAGTCTAATAAAAAAATAATTGAAAAATAATACTCAATTTTGTAATGGTAAGCAGCGATCCCCCACATCTCTGTTGTTGTTGCTCTATTGCTGCTCAGCCCTCATAAAGTTGATGGTCATTCATTCCTTAAAATCTCCTTTGCTTATAGTCCGATCGTGATGAAATTTTCGGAAAACGTTCGCACACGGCCACACTCGCATGTGTGCCAAATCTGCCAAGTGTGCCAAGTCTGAAGCTCTTATAATAGGGTTTTTTCGAATTGAGCGGGGCGGAAGGGGGCGTGGCAAAAATTATAAAACAAACTTGATCGGCCTGCACACTATAAGAGTGTTGTCACCAAATTTGGTAACTCTAGCTCTTATAGTCTCTGAGATCTAGGTGTTCATTTGGGACGGACAGACTGACAGACGGACAGACAGAAACAGATGGACATGCCTATTGTCTAAGTACAGAGTCTAAGTAATTGAAAATAATACTCAATTTTGTAATGGAACCGCTCTGATTTGAACTCCTACTTTAACTCCTTGTTTACGCACACACTCAATGTGTACCAAATCTGCCAAGTGTGTCAAGTCTGTAGCTCTTATAATACGGTTTTTCGAATTGCGGGGGCGGAAGGGGGCGTGGCAAAAATCTAAAACAAACTTGATCTGCCTGCACACTATAAGAGTGTTGTCACCAAATTTGGTAACTCTAGCTCTTATAGTCTCTGAGATCTAGGTGTTCATACGGACGGACAGACTGACAAGACAGACAGACATGCCTACTTTTTTAAAAGTACAGAGTCTAATAACAACAATTAATTAATAATTGAAAAATAAAACTCAAATTTAAATTGTCAGCAGCGAGATTTGAACCCGCGCACTCGTAGCGAGTCTTGCTGTTGTTGTTGCTCTAATGCTGCTCAGCCCTTATGAATTTGTTGGTCATTCATTCCTTAAAATCTCCTTTGTTTATGGTTCGATCGCGATGAAATTTTCGGAAAGCGTCCGCACACAGGCACACTCTATGTGTGCCAAATCTGCCAAGTGTGGCAAGTCTGTAGCTCTTATAATACGTTTTTTTCGAATTGAGGGGGCGGAAGTGGGCGTGGCAAAAATCTAAAACAAACTTGATCTGCCTGCACACTATAAGAGTGTTGTCACCAAATTTGGTAACTCTAGCTCTTATAGTCTCTGAGATCTAGGTGTTCATACGGACGGACAGACGGACAGACGGACATGGCTGAATATCTTACTTAGTACAGTGTGTAATTAATTGAAAAAGAGTCTAATAACAAAATTAATTAATAATTGAAAAACAAACTCAAATTTAATTGTAGCAGCGTCCTGATGGTCATGCTCAGCCTCTTAAATTCCTTTTTTATAGTTCCGATCGCGATGAAATTTTCGGAAAGCGTCCGCACACGGCACACTCTATGTGCGCCAAATCTGCCAAGTGTGCCAAGTCTGTAGCTCTTATAATACGTTTTTTTCGAATTTGGGGGGCGGAAGTGGGCGTGGCAAAAATCTAAAACAAACTTGATCTGCCTGCACACTATAAGAGTGTTGTCACCAAATTTGGTAACTCTAGCTCTTATAGTCTCTGAGATCTAGGTGTTCATACGGACGGACAGACGGAGACAGACGGACAGATGACTTCTTCCTGCCTGTTACGCACAAATCGCTTTCGTCAAACTTAGAAGACTATGTACTTTTTTAAAGTACAGAGTCTAATAACAACAATTAATTAATAATTGAAAAAATAAAACTCAAATTTAAATTGTCAGCAGCGAGATTTGAACCCGCGCACTCGTAGCGAGTCTTGCTGTTGTTGTTGCTCTAATGCTGCTCAGCCCTTATGAATTTGTTGGTCATTCATTCCTTAAAATCTCCTTTGTTTATGGTTCGATCGCGATGAAATTTTCGGAAAGCGTCCGCACACATGCACACTCTATGTGTACCAAATCTGCCAAGTGTGGCAAGTCTGTAGCTCTTATAATACGTTTTTTTCGAATTGAGGGGGCGGAAGTGGGCGTGGCAAAAATCTAAAACAAACTTGATCTGCCTGCACACTATAAGAGTGTTGTCACCAAATTTGGTAACTCTAGCTCTTATAGTCTCTGAGATCTAGGTGTTCATACGGACGGACAGACGGACAGACTGACAGACGGACAGACGGACAGACGGACATGGCTATATCGTCTCGGCTGTTGATGCTGATCAAGAATATATATACTTTATAGGGTCGGAGATGACTTCTTCTGCCTGTTACGCACAAATCGCTTTCGTAAACTTAGAAGACTATGTACTTTTTTAAAGTACAGAAAGAGAGTCTAATAGAATAAAAAAAAAAAAGTGACAACAATTAATTAATAATTGAAAAATAAAACTCAAATTTAAATTGTCAGCAGCGAGATTTGAACCCGCGCACTCGTAGCGAGTCTTGCTGTTGTTGTTGCTCTAATGCTGCTCAGCCCTTATGAATTTGTTGGTCATTCATTCCTTAAAATCTCCTTTGTTTATGGTTCGATCGCGATGAAATTTTCGGAAAGCGTCCGCACACATGCACACTCTATGTGTACCAAATCTGCCAAGTGTGGCAAGTCTGTAGCTCTTATAATACGTTTTTTTCGAATTGAGGGGGCGGAAGTGGGCGTGGCAAAAATCTAAAACAAACTTGATCTGCCTGCACACTATAAGAGTGTTGTCACCAAATTTGGTAACTCTAGCTCTTATAGTCTCTGAGATCTAGGTGTTCATACGGACGGACAGACGGACAGACGGACAGAGACAGACGGACATGGCTATATCGTCTCGGCTGTTGATGCTGATCAAGAATATATATACTTTATAGGGTCGGAGATGACTTCTTCTGCCTGTTACGCACAAATCGCTTTCGTCAAACTTAGAAGACTATGTACTTTTTTAAAGTACAGAGTCTAATAACAACAATTAATTAATAATTGAAAAATAAAACTCAAATTTAAATTGTCAGCAGCGAGATTTGAACCCGCGCACTCGTAGCGAGTCTTGCTGTTGTTGTTGCTCTAATGCTGCTCAGCCCTTATGAATTTGTTGGTCATTCATTCCTTAAAATCTCCTTTGTTTTATGGTTCGATCGCGATGAAATTTTCGGAAAGCTTCCCCCCCCATCCCCCCTCTATGTGTACCAAATCTGCCAAGTGTGGCAAGTCTGTAGCTCTTATAAATATCTTTTTCGAGATTTAGGGGGCGGAAAAGTGGGCGTGGCAAAAATCTAAAACAAACTTGATCTGCCTGCACACTATAAGAGTGTTGTCACCAAATTTGGTAACTCTAGCTCTTATAGTCTCTGAGATCTAGGTGTTCATACGGACGGACAGACGGACAGACGGACAGACAAACTTTATAGGGACAGAGAAAATATATATTCTTTTTGGAGTTGACTTCTTCTGACACTGCTGCCTGTTACGCACAAATCGCTTTCGTCAAACTTAGAAGACTATGTACTTTTTTAAAGTACAGAGTCTAATAACAACAATTAATTAATAATTGAAAAATAAAACTCAAATTTAAATTGTCAGCAGCGAGATTTGAACCCGCGCACTCGTAGCGAGTCTTGCTGTTGTTGTTGCTCTAATGCTGCTCAGCCCTTATGAATTTGTTGGTCATTCATTCCTTAAAATCTCCTTTGTTTATGGTTCTATCGCGATGAAATTTTCGGAAAGCGTCCGCACACATGCACACTCTATGTGTACCAAATCTGCCAAGTGTGGCAAGTCTGTAGCTCTTATAATACGTTTTTTTCGAATTGAGGGGGCGGAAGTGGGCGTGGCAAAAATCTAAAACAAACTTGATCTGCCTGCACACTATAAGAGTGTTGTCACCAAATTTGGTAACTCTAGCTCTTATAGTCTCTGAGATCTAGGTGTTCATACGGACGGACAGACGGACAGACGGACAGACGGACAGACGACAGACGACAGCATGGCTATATCGTCTCGGCTGTTGATGCTGATCAAGAATATATATACTTTATAGGGTCGGAGATGACTTCTTCTGCCTGTTACGCACAAATCGCTTTCGTCAAACTTAGAAGACTATGTACTTTTTTAAAAGTACAGAGTCTAATAACAACAATTAATTAATAATTGAAAAATAAAACTCAAATTTAAATTGTCAGCAGCGAGATTTGAACCCGCGCACTCGTAGCGAGTCTTGCTGTTGTTGTTGCTCTAATGCTGCTCAGCCCTTATGAATTTGTTGGTCATTCATTCCTTAAAATCTCCTTTGTTTATGGTTCGATCGCGATGAAATTTTCGGAAAGCGTCCGCACACATGCACACTCTATGTGTACCAAATCTGCCAAGTGTGGCAAGTCTGTAGCTCTTATAATACGTTTTTTTCGAATTGAGGGGGCGGAAGTGGGCGTGGCAAAAATCTAAAACAAACTTGATCTGCCTGCACACTATAAGAGTGTTGTCACCAAATTTGGTAACTCTAGCTCTTATAGTCTCTGAGATCTAGGTGTTCATACGGACGGACAGACGGACAGACGGACAGACTGACAGACGGACATGGCTATATCGTCTCGGCTGTTGATGCTGATCAAGAATATATATACTTTATAGGGTCGGAGATGACTTCTTCTGCCTGTTACGCACAAATCGCTTTCGTCAAACTTAGAAGACTATGTACTTTTTTAAAGTACAGAGTCTAATAACAACAATTAATTAATAATTGAAAAAATAAAACTCAAATTTAAATTGTCAGCAGCGAGATTTGAACCCGCGCACTCGTAGCGAGTCTTGCTGTTGTTGTTGCTCTAATGCTGCTCAGCCCTTATGAATTTGTTGGTCATTCATTCCTTAAAATCTCCATTTGTTTATGGTTCGATCGCGATTGAAATTTTCGGACAAACGCTTCCGCAAACTTAGAACACTCTATGTGTACCTTTAAATCTGGCCAAGTGTGGCAAGTCTGTAATAATAATTGAAAAAAAAACTCAAATTAAATTTCAGCAAGATTGAACCCGGCACTCTACAGTCTGCTTGGCCAAGCACCTATGAATTTGTGTCATCCTTAAAAATATATATAACTTTAAGTCGGTACCTCTGCCAAGTGTAGCAAAGTCTGTAGCTCTTATAATACGTTTTTTTTTCGAAATTGAGGGGGCGGAAGTGGGCGTGGCAAAAATCTAAAACAAACTTGATCTGCCTGCACACTATAAGAGTGTTGTCACCAAATTTGGTAACTCTAGCTCTTATAGTCTCTGAGATCTAGGTGTTCATACGGACGGACAGACGGACAGACGGACAGACGGACATGGCTATATCGTCTCGGCTGTTGATGCTGATCAAGAATATATATACTTTATAGGGTCGGAGATGACTTCTTCTGCCTGTTACGCACAAATCGCTTTCGTCAAACTTAGAAGACTATGTACTTTTTTAAAGTACAGAGTCTAATAACAACAATTAATTAATAATTGAAAAATAAAACTCAAATTTAAATTGTCAGCAGCGAGATTTGAACCCGCGCACTCGTAGCGAGTCTTGCTGTTGTTGTTGCTCTAATGCTGCTCAGCCCTTATGAATTTGTTGGTCATTCATTCCTTAAAATCTCCTTTGTTTATGGTTCTATCGCGATGAAATTTTCGGAAAGCGTCCGCACACATGCACACTCTATGTGTGCCAAATCTGCCAAGTGTGGCAAGTCTGTAGCTCTTATAATACAATTTTTTTCGAATTGAGGGGGCGGAAGTGGGCGTGGCAAAAATCTAAAACAAACTTGATCTGCCTGCACACTATAAGAGTGTTGTCACCAAATTTGGTAACTCTAGCTCTTATAGTCTCTGAGATCTAGGTGTTCATACGGAAGGACAGACGGACAGACTGACAGACGGACAGACTGACAGACGGACAGACTGACAAGAAGACGGACATGGCTATATCGTCTCGGCTGTTGATGCTGATCAAGAATATATATACTTTATAGGGTCGGAGTTGACTTCTTCTGCCTGTTACGCACAAATCGCTTTCGTCAAACTTAGAAGACTATGTACTTTTTTAAAGTACAGAGTCTAATAACAACAATTAATTAATAATTGAAAAATAAAACTCAAATTTAAATTGTCAGCAGCGAGATTTGAACCCGCGCACTCGTAGCGAGTATTGCTGTTGTTGTTGCTCTAATGCTGCTCAGCCCTAATGAATTTGTTGGTCATTCATTCCTTAAAATCTCCTTTGTTTATAGTTCGATCACGATGAAATTTTCGGAAAGCGTCCGCACACATGCACACTCTATGTGTACCAAATCTGCCAAGTGTGGCAAGTCTGTAGCTCTTATAATACGTTTTTTTCGAATTGAGGGGGCGGAAGTGGGCGTGGCAAAAATCTAAAACAAACTTGATCTGCCTGCACACTATAAGAGTGTTGTCACCAAATTTGGTAACTCTAGCTCTTATAGTCTCTGAGATCTAGGTGTTCATACGGACGGACAGACGGACAGACGGACAGACGGACATGGCTATATCGTCTCGGCTGTTGATGCTGATCAAGAATATATATACTTTATAGGGTCGGAGATGACTTCTTCTGCCTGTTACGCACAAATCGCTTTCGTCAAACTTAGAAGACTATGTACTTTTTTAAAGTACAGAGTCTAATAACAACAATTAATTAATAATTGAAAAATAAAACTCAAATTTAAATTGTCAGCAGCGAGATTTGAACCCGCGCACTCGTAGCGAGTCTTGCTGTTGTTGTTGCTCTAATGCTGCTCAGCCCTTATGAATTTGTTGGTCATTCATTCCTTAAAATCTCCTTTGTTTATGGTTCTATCGCGATGAAATTTTCGGAAAGCGTCCGCACACATGCACACTCTATGTGTACCAAATCTGCCAAGTGTGGCAAGTCTGTAGCTCTTATAATACGTTTTTTTCGAATTGAGGGGGCGGAAGTGGGCGTGGCAAAAATCTAAAACAAACTTGATCTGCCTGCACACTATAAGAGTGTTGTCACCAAATTTGGTAACTCTAGCTCTTATAGTCTCTGAGATCTAGGTGTTCATACGGACGGACAGACGGACAGACTGACAGACGGACAGACGAAGAGGAAGACGAAGACGGACATGGCTATATCGTCTCGGCTGTTGATGCTGATCAAGAATATATATACTTTATAGGGTCGGAGATGACTTCTTCTGCCTGTTACGCACAAATCGCTTTCGTCAAACTTAGAAGACTATGTACTTTTTTAAAGTACAGAGTCTAATAACAACAATTAATTAATAATTGAAAAATAAAACTCAAATTTAAATTGTCAGCAGCGAGATTTGAACCCGCGCACTCGTAGCGAGTCTTGCTGTTGTTGTTGCTCTAATGCTGCTCAGCCCTTATGAATTTGTTGGTCATTCATTCCTTAAAATCTCCTTTGTTTATGGTTCTATCGCGATGAAATTTTCGGAAAGCGTCCGCACACATGCACACTCTATGTGTACCAAATCTGCCAAGTGTGGCAAGTCTGTAGCTCTTATAATACGTTTTTTTCGAATTGAGGGGGCGGAAGTGGGCGTGGCAAAAAAATCTAAAACAAACTTGATCTGCCTGCACACTATAAGAGTGTTGTCACCAAATTTGGTAACTCTAGCTCTTATAGTCTCTGAGATCTAGGTGTTCATACGGACGGACAAGAAGACGGACAGACGGACATGGCTATATCGTCTCGGCTGTTGATGCTGATCAAGAATATATATACTTTATAGGGTCGGAGATGACTTCTTCTGCCTGTTACGCACAAATCGCTTTCGTCAAACTTAGAAGACTATGTACTTTTTTAAAGTACAGAGTCTAATAACAACAATTAATTAATAATTGAAAAATAAAACTCAAATTTAAATTGTCAGCAGCGAGATTTGAACCCGCGCACTCGTAGCGAGTCTTGCTGTTGTTGTTGCTCTAATGCTGCTCAGCCCTTATGAATTTGTTGGTCATTCATTCCTTAAAATCTCCTTTGTTTATGGTTCTATCGCGATGAAATTTTCGGAAAGCGTCCGCACACATGCACACTCTATGTGTACCAAATCTGCCAAGTGTGGCAAGTCTGTAGCTCTTATAATACGTTTTTTTCGAATTGAGGGGGCGGAAGTGGGCGTGGCAAAAATCTAAAACAAACTTGATCTGCCTGCACACTATAAGAGTGTTGTCACCAAATTTGGTAACTCTAGCTCTTATAGTCTCTGAGATCTAGGTGTTCATACGGACGACAGACGGACAGACGGACAGACGGACATGGCTATATCGTCTCGGCTGTTGATGCTGATCAAGAATATATATACTTTATAGGGTCGGAGATGACTTCTTCTGCCTGTTACGCACAAATCGCTTTCGTCAAACTTAGAAGACTATGTACTTTTTTAAAGTACAGAGTCTAATAACAACAATTAATTAATAATTGAAAAAATAAAACTCAAATTTAAATTGTCAGCAGCGAGATTTGAACCCGCGCACTCGTAGCGAGTCTTGCTGTTGTTGTTGCTCTAATGCTGCTCAGCCCTTATGAATTTGTTGGTCATTCATTCCTTAAAATCTCCTTTGTTTATGGTTCTATCGCGATGAAATTTTCGGAAAGCGTCCGCACACATGCACACTCTATGTGTACCAAATCTGCCAAGTGTGGCAAGTCTGTAGCTCTTATAATACGTTTTTTTCGAATTGAGGGGGCGGAAGTGGGCGTGGCAAAAATCTAAAACAAACTTGATCTGCCTGCACACTATAAGAGTGTTGTCACCAAATTTGGTAACTCTAGCTCTTATAGTCTCTGAGATCTAGGTGTTCATACGGACGGACAGACGGACAGACTGACAGACGGACAGACTGACAGACGGACAGACGGACATGGCTATATCGTCTCGGCTGTTGATGCTGATCAAGAATATATATACTTTATAGGGTCGGAGATGACTTCTTCTGCCTGTTACGCACAAATCGCTTTCGTCAAACTTAGAAGACTATGTACTTTTTTAAAGTACAGAGTCTAATAACAACAATTAATTAATAATTGAAAAATAAAACTCAAATTTAAATTGTCAGCAGCGAGATTTGAACCCGCGCACTCGTAGCGAGTCTTGCTGTTGTTGTTGCTCTAATGCTGCTCAGCCCTTATGAATTTGTTGGTCATTCATTCCTTAAAATCTCCTTTGTTTATGGTTCTATCGCGATGAAATTTTCGGAAAGCGTCCGCACACATGCACACTCTATGTGTACCAAATCTGCCAAGTGTGGCAAGTCTGTAGCTCTTATAATACGTTTTTTTCGAATTGAGGGGGCGGAAGTGGGCGTGGCAAAAAATCTAAAACAAACTTGATCTGCCTGCACACTATAAGAGTGTTGTCACCAAATTTGGTAACTCTAGCTCTTATAGTCTCTGAGATCTAGGTGTTCATACGGACGGACAGACGGACAGACAGACGGACAGGACAGACGGACATGGCTATATCGTCTCGGCTGTTGATGCTGATCAAGAATATATATACTTTATAGGGTCGGAGATGACTTCTTCTGCCTGTTACGCACAAATCGCTTTCGTCAAACTTAGAAGACTATGTACTTTTTAAAGTACAGAGTCTAATAACAACAATTTAAATTAATGGGAATTGAAAAATCTAAAACTCAAATTATAAATTGTCAGCAGCGAGATTTGGTAACCCGCGCACTCGTAGCGAGTCTTGCTGTTGTTGTTGCTCTAATGCTGCTCAGCCCTTATGAATGTGGACAGACGGACAGAAGCGGACAGTCATACCTAAAATGGCTATATCGTCTCACTGTTGATGCTGATCAAGAAATATATACTTTATAGGGTCGGAGATGACTTCTTCTGCCTGTTACGCACAAATCGCTTTCGTCAAACTTAGAAGACTATGTACTTTTTTAAAGTACAGAGTCTAATAACAACAATTAATTAATAATTGAAAAATAAAACTCAAATTTAAATTGTCAGCAGCGAGATTTGAACCCGCGCACTCGTAGCGAGTCTTGCTGTTGTTGTTGCTCTAATGCTGCTCAGCCCTTATGAATTTGTTGGTCATTCATTCCTTAAAATCTCCTTTGTTTATGGTTCTATCGCGATGAAATTTTCGGAAAGCGTCCGCACACATGCACACTCTATGTGTACCAAATCTGCCAAGTGTGGCAAGTCTGTAGCTCTTATAATACGTTTTTTTCGAATTGAGGGGGCGGAAGTGGGCGTGGCAAAAATCTAAAACAAACTTGATCTGCCTGCACACTATAAGAGTGTTGTCACCAAATTTGGTAACTCTAGCTCTTATAGTCTCTGAGATCTAGGTGTTCATACGGACGGACAGACGGACAGACTGACAGACGGACAGACGGACAGACGGACATGGCTATATCGTCTCGGCTGTTGATGCTGATCAAGAATATATATACTTTATAGGGTCGGAGATGACTTCTTCTGCCTGTTACGCACAAATCGCTTTCGTCAAACTTAGAAGACTATGTACTTTTTTAAAGTACAGAGTCTAATAACAACAATTAATTAATAATTGAAAAAATAAAACTCAAATTTAAATTGTCAGCAGCGAGATTTGAACCCGCGCACTCGTAGCGAGTCTTGCTGTTGTTGTTGCTCTAATGCTGCTCAGCCCTTATGAATTTGTTGGTCATTCATTCCTTAAAATCTCCTTTGTTTATGGTTCTATCGCGATGAAATTTTCGGAAAGCGTCCGCACACATGCACACTCTATGTGTGCCAAATCTGCCAAGTGTGGCAAGTCTGTAGCTCTTATAATACGTTTTTTTCGAATTGAGGGGGCGGAAGTGGGCGTGGCAAAAATCTAAAACAAACTTGATCTGCCTGCACACTATAAGAGTGTTGTCACCAAATTTGGTAACTCTAGCTCTTATAGTCTCTGAGATCTAGGTGTTCATACGGACGGACAGACGGACAGACGGACAGACGGACAGACGGACAGACTGACAGACGACGGACAGGCTATATCGTCTCGGCTGTTGATGCTGATCAAGAATATATATACTTTATAGGGTCGGAGATGACTTCTTCTGCCTGTTACGCACAAATCGCTTTCGTCAAACTTAGAAGACTATGTACTTTTTTAAAGTACAGAGTCTAATAACAACAATTAATTAATAATTGAAAAATAAAACTCAAATTTAAATTGTCAGCAGCGAGATTTGAACCCGCGCACTCGTAGCGAGTCTTGCTGTTGTTGTTGCTCTAATGCTGCTCAGCCCTTATGAATTTGTTGGTCATTCATTCCTTAAAATCTCCTTTGTTTATGGTTCTATCGCGATGAAATTTTCGGAAAGCGTCCGCACACATGCACACTCTATGTGTACCAAATCTGCCAAGTGTGGCAAGTCTGTAGCTCTTATAATACGTTTTTTTCGAATTGAGGGGGCGGAAGTGGGCGTGGCAAAAATCTAAAACAAACTTGATCTGCCTGCACACTATAAGAGTGTTGTCACCAAATTTGGTAACTCTAGCTCTTATAGTCTCTGAGATCTAGGTGTTCATACGGACGGACAGACGGACAGACGGACATGGACAGACGGACAACACTATATCGTCTCGGCTGTTGATGCTGATCAAGAATATATATACTTTATAGGGTCGGAGATGACTTCTTCTGCCTGTTACGCACAAATCGCTTTCGTCAAACTTAGAAGACTATGTACTTTTTTAAAGTACAGAGTCTAATAACAACAATTAATTAATAATTGAAAAAATAAAACTCAAATTTAAATTGTCATAGCAGCGAGATTTGAACCCGCGCACTCGTAGCGAGTCTTGCTGTTGTTGTTGCTCTAATGCTGCTCAGCCCTTATGAATTTGTTGGTCATTCATTCCTTAAAATCTCCTTTGTTTATGGTTCTATCGCGATGAAATTTTCGGAAAGCGTCCGCACACATGCACACTCTATGTGTACCAAATCTGCCAAGTGTGGCAAGTCTGTAGCTCTTATAATACGTTTTTTTCGAATTGAGGGGGCGGAAGTGGGCGTGGCAAAAATCTAAAACAAACTTGATCTGCCTGCACACTATAAGAGTGTTGTCACCAAATTTGGTAACTCTAGCTCTTATAGTCTCTGAGATCTAGGTGTTCATACGGACGGACAGACGGACAGACTGACAGACGGACATGGACTATATCGTCTCGGCTGTTGATGCTGATCAAGAATATATATACTTTATAGGGTCGGAGATGACTTCTTCTGCCTGTTACGCACAAATCGCTTTCGTCAAACTTAGAAGACTATGTACTTTTTTAAAGTACAGAGTCTAATAACAACAATTAATTAATAATTGAAAAATAAAACTCAAATTTAAATTGTCAGCAGCGAGATTTGAACCCGCGCACTCGTAGCGAGTCTTGCTGTTGTTGTTGCTCTAATGCTGCTCAGCCCTTATGAATTTGTTGGTCATTCATTCCTTAAAATCTCCTTTGTTTATGGTTCTATCGCGATGAAATTTTCGGAAAGCGTCCGCACACATGCACACTCTATGTGTACCAAATCTGCCAAGTGTGGCAAGTCTGTAGCTCTTATAATACGTTTTTTTCGAATTGAGGGGGCGGAAGTGGGCGTGGCAAAAATCTAAAACAAACTTGATCTGCCTGCACACTATAAGAGTGTTGTCACCAAATTTGGTAACTCTAGCTCTTATAGTCTCTGAGATCTAGGTGTTCATACGGACGGACAGACGGACAGACGGACAGACGGACAGACGGACAGACGGACAGACTGACATACGGACTATATCGTCTCGGCTGTTGATGCTGATCAAGAATATATATACTTTATAGGGTCGGAGATGACTTCTTCTGCCTGTTACGCACAAATCGCTTTCGTCAAACTTAGAAGACTATGTACTTTTTTAAAGTACAGAGTCTAATAACAACAATTAATTAATAATTGAAAAAATAAAACTCAAATTTAAATTGTCAGCAGCGAGATTTGAACCCGCGCACTCGTAGCGAGTCTTGCTGTTGTTGTTGCTCTAATGCTGCTCAGCCCTTATGAATTTGTTGGTCATTCATTCCTTAAAATCTCCTTTGTTTATGGTTCTATCGCGATGAAATTTTCGGAAAGCGTCCGCACACATGCACACTCTATGTGTACCAAATCTGCCAAGTGTGGCAAGTCTGTAGCTCTTATAATACGTTTTTTTCGAATTGAGGGGGCGGAAGTGGGCGTGGCAAAAAATCTAAAACAAACTTGATCTGCCTGCACACTATAAGAGTGTTGTCACCAAATTTGGTAACTCTAGCTCTTATAGTCTCTGAGATCTAGGTGTTCATACGGACGGACAGACGGACAGACGGACAGACGGACAGACGGACAGACGGACATATATCGTCTCGGCTGTTGATGCTGATCAAGAATATATATACTTTATAGGGTCGGAGATGACTTCTTCTGCCTGTTACGCACAAATCGCTTTCGTCAAACTTAGAAGACTATGTACTTTTTTAAAGTACAGAGTCTAATAACAACAATTAATTAATAATTGAAAAATAAAACTCAAATTTAAATTGTCAGCAGCGAGATTTGAACCCGCGCACTCGTAGCGAGTCTTGCTGTTGTTGTTGCTCTAATGCTGCTCAGCCCTTATGAATTTGTTGGTCATTCATTCCTTAAAATCTCCTTTGTTTATGGTTCTATCGCGATGAAATTTTCGGAAAGCGTCCGCACACATGCACACTCTATGTGTACCAAATCTGCCAAGTGTGGCAAGTCTGTAGCTCTTATAATACGTTTTTTTCGAATTGAGGGGGCGGAAGTGGGCGTGGCAAAAATCTAAAACAAACTTGATCTGCCTGCACACTATAAGAGTGTTGTCACCAAATTTGGTAACTCTAGCTCTTATAGTCTCTGAGATCTAGGTGTTCATACGGACGGACAGACGGACAGACTGACGGACAGACGACAGACTGACAGACGGACATGGCTATATCGTCTCGGCTGTTGATGCTGATCAAGAATATATATACTTTATAGGGTCGGAGATGACTTCTTCTGCCTGTTACGCACAAATCGCTTTCGTCAAACTTAGAAGACTATGTACTTTTTTAAAGTACAGAGTCTAATAACAACAATTAATTAATAATTGAAAAATAAAACTCAAATTTAAATTGTCAGCAGCGAGATTTGAACCCGCGCACTCGTAGCGAGTCTTGCTGTTGTTGTTGCTCTAATGCTGCTCAGCCCTTATGAATTTGTTGGTCATTCATTCCTTAAAATCTCCTTTGTTTATGGTTCTATCGCGATGAAATTTTCGGAAAGCGTCCGCACACATGCACACTCTATGTGTACCAAATCTGCCAAGTGTGGCAAGTCTGTAGCTCTTATAATACGTTTTTTTCGAATTGAGGGGGCGGAAGTGGGCGTGGCAAAAATCTAAAACAAACTTGATCTGCCTGCACACTATAAGAGTGTTGTCACCAAATTTGGTAACTCTAGCTCTTATAGTCTCTGAGATCTAGGTGTTCATACGGACGGACAGACGGACAGACTGAGACAGACGGACAGACGGACAGACGGACATGGCTATATCGTCTCGGCTGTTGATGCTGATCAAGAATATATATACTTTATAGGGTCGGAGATGACTCCTTCTGCCTGTTACGCACAAATCGCTTTCGTCAAACTTAGAAGACTATGTACTTTTTTAAAGTACAGAGTCTAATAACAACAATTAATTTAAAATTGAAAAAAAAACTAAATTTAAATTGTCAGCAGCGAGATTTGAACCCGCGCACTCGTAGCGAGTCTTGCTGTTGTTGTTGCTCTAATGCTGCTCAGCCCTTATGAATTTGTTGGTCATTCATTCCTTAAAATCTCCTTTGTTTATGGTTCTATCGCGATGAAATTTTCGGAAAGCGTCCAGCACACAACTCTATGTGTACCAAATCTGCCAAGTGTGGCAAGTCTGTAGCTCTTATAATACGTTTTTTTCGAATTGAGGGGGCGGAAGTGGGCGTGGCAAAAATCTAAAACAAACTTGATCTGCCTGCACACTATAAGAGTGTTGTCACCAAATTTGGTAACTCTAGCTCTTATAGTCTCTGAGATCTAGGTGTTCATACGGACGGACAGACGGACAGACTGACAAGACAGACACAGAACAACAGAGACAGACGGACAGACAGACGGACATGGCTATATCGTCTCGGCTGTTGATGCTGATCAAGAATATATATACTTTATAGGGTCGGAGATGACTTCTTCTGCCTGTTACGCACAAATCGCTTTCGTCAAACTTAGAAGACTATGTACTTTTTTAAAGTACAGAGTCTAATAACAACAATTAATTAATAATTGAAAAATAAAACTCAAATTTAAATTGTCAGCAGCGAGATTTGAACCCGCGCACTCGTAGCGAGTCTTGCTGTTGTTGTTGCTCTAATGCTGCTCAGCCCTTATGAATTTGTTGGTCATTCATTCCTTAAAATCTCCTTTGTTTATGGTTCTATCGCGATGAAATTTTCGGAAAGCGTCCGCACACATGCACACTCTATGTGTACCAAATCTGCCAAGTGTGGCAAGTCTGTAGCTCTTATAATACGTTTTTTTCGAATTGAGGGGGCGGAAGTGGGCGTGGCAAAAATCTAAAACAAACTTGATCTGCCTGCACACTATAAGAGTGTTGTCACCAAATTTGGTAACTCTAGCTCTTATAGTCTCTGAGATCTAGGTGTTCATACGGACGGACAGACGGACAGACTGACAGACGGACAGACGGACATGGCTATATCGTCTCGGCTGTTGATGCTGATCAAGAATATATATACTTTATAGGGTCGGAGATGACTTCTTCTGCCTGTTACGCACAAATCGCTTTCGTCAAACTTAGAAGACTATGTACTTTTTTAAAGTACAGAGTCTAATAACAACAATTAATTAATAATTGAAAAATAAAACTCAAATTTAAATTGTCAGCAGCGAGATTTGAACCCGCGCACTCGTAGCGAGTCTTGCTGTTGTTGTTGCTCTAATGCTGCTCAGCCCTTATGAATTTGTTGGTCATTCATTCCTTAAAATCTCCTTTGTTTATGGTTCTATCGCGATGAAATTTTCGGAAAGCGTCCGCACACATGCACACTCTATGTGTACCAAATCTGCCAAGTGTGGCAAGTCTGTAGCTCTTATAATACGTTTTTTTCGAATTGAGGGGGCGGAAGTGGGCGTGGCAAAAATCTAAAACAAACTTGATCTGCCTGCACACTATAAGAGTGTTGTCACCAAATTTGGTAACTCTAGCTCTTATAGTCTCTGAGATCTAGGTGTTCATACGGACGGACAGACGGACAGACGGACATGGCTATATCGTCTCGGCTGTTGATGCTGATCAAGAATATATATACTTTATAGGGTCGGAGATGACTCCTTCTGCCTGTTACGCACAAATCGCTTTCGTCAAACTTAGAAGACTATGTACTTTTTAAAGTACAGAGTCTAATAATACGATTTATTAAAATTATAACCAAATTGAAGGAGGCGGAAGTGGGCGTGGCAAAAATCTAAAACAAACTCTAATCTGCCTGCACACTATAAGAGTGTTGGTCACCAAATTTGGTAACTCTAGCTCTTATAGTCTCTGAGATCTAGGTGTTCTTCCGGACGAACAGACGGACAGACGTGACAAAAAAAACAAATGAGCCGCAATGGACCAACTTTGGAACAGCCTTAAGTCTGAGAACAGACTGACGGACGGACAGACTGACAGACGGACATGGCTATATCGTCTCGGCTGTTGATGCTGATCAAGAATATATATACTTTATAGGGTCGGAGTTGACTTCTTCTGCCTGTTACGCACAAATCGCTTTCGTCAAACTTAGAAGACTATGTACTTTTTTAAAGTACAGAGTCTAATAACAACAATTAATTAATAATTGAAAAATAAAACTCAAATTTAAATTGTCAGCAGCGAGATTTGAACCCGCGCACTCGTAGCGAGTCTTGCTGTTGTTGTTGCTCTAATGCTGCTCAGCCCTTATGAATTTGTTGGTCATTCATTCCTTAAAATCTCCTTTGTTTATGGTTCGATCGCGATGAAATTTTCGGAAAGCGTCCGCACAAAGGCACACTCTATGTGTACCAAATCTGCCAAGTGTGGCAAGTCTGTAGCTCTTATAATACGTTTTTTTCGAATTGAGGGGGCGGAAGTGGGCGTGGCAAAAATCTAAAACAAACTTGATCTGCCTGCACACTATAAGAGTGTTGTCACCAAATTTGGTAACTCTAGCTCTTATAGTCTCTGAGATCTAGGTGTTCATACGGACGGACAGACGGACAGACGGACATGGCTATATCGTCTCGGCTGTTGATGCTGATCAAGAATATATATACTTTATAGGGTCGGAGATGACTCCTTCTGCCTGTTACGCACAAATCGCTTTCGTCAAACTTAGAAGACTATGTACTTTTTAAAGTACAGAGTCTAATAATAACATTAAAAAAAAAAAAAACTTTTCAAATTGAGGGGGCGGAAGTGGGCGTGGCAAAAATCTAAAACAAACTTGATCTGCCTGCACACTATAAGAGTGTTGTCACCAAATTTGGTAACTCTAGCTCTTATAGTCTCTGAGATCTAGGTGTTCTTACGGACGGACAGACGGAGACTGACAGACGGACAGACTGAAGGACAGAGACAGACGGACAGACTGACAGACGGACAAGACGGACATGGCTATATCGTCTCGGCTGTTGATGCTGATCAAGAATATATATACTTTATAGGGTCGGAGATGACTTCTTCTGCCTGTTACGCACAAATCGCTTTCGTCAAACTTAGAAGACTATGTACTTTTTTAAAGTACAGAGTCTAATAACAACAATTAATTAATAATTGAAAAATAAAACTCAAATTTAAATTGTCAGCAGCGAGATTTGAACCCGCGCACTCGTAGCGAGTCTTGCTGTTGTTGTTGCTCTAATGCTGCTCAGCCCTTATGAATTTGTTGGTCATTCATTCCTTAAAATCTCCTTTGTTTATGGTTCTATCGCGATGAAATTTTCGGAAAGCGTCCGCACACATGCACACTCTATGTGTACCAAATCTGCCAAGTGTGGCAAGTCTGTAGCTCTTATAATACGTTTTTTTCGAATTGAGGGGGCGGAAGTGGGCGTGGCAAAAATCTAAAACAAACTTGATCTGCCTGCACACTATAAGAGTGTTGTCACCAAATTTGGTAACTCTAGCTCTTATAGTCTCTGAGATCTAGGTGTTCATACGGACGGACAGACGGACAGACTGACAGACGGACAGACGGACAGACGGACATGGCTATATCGTCTCGGCTGTTGATGCTGATCAAGAATATATATACTTTATAGGGTCGGAGATGACTCCTTCTGCCTGTTACGCACAAATCGCTTTCGTCAAACTTAGAAGACTATGTACTTTTTTAAAGTACAGAGTCTAATAACAACAATTAATTAATAATTGAAAAATAAAACTCAAATTTAAATTGTCAGCAGCGAGATTTGAACCCGCGCACTCGTAGCGAGTCTTGCTGTTGTTGTTGCTCTAATGCTGCTCAGCCCTTATGAATTTGTTGGTCATTCATTCCTTAAAATCTCCTTTGTTTATGGTTCTATCGCGATGAAATTTTCGGAAAGCGTCCGCACACATGCACACTCTATGTGTACCAAATCTGCCAAGTGTGGCAAGTCTGTAGCTCTTATAATACGTTTTTTTCGAATTGAGGGGGCGGAAGTGGGCGTGGCAAAAATCTAAAACAAACTTGATCTGCCTGCACACTATAAGAGTGTTGTCACCAAATTTGGTAACTCTAGCTCTTATAGTCTCTGAGATCTAGGTGTTCATACGGACGGACAGACGGACAGACGGACAGACGGACAGACGGACATGGCTATATCGTCTCGGCTGTTGATGCTGATCAAGAATATATATACTTTATAGGGTCGGAGATGACTCCTTCTGCCTGTTACGCACAAATCGCTTTCGTCAAACTTAGAAGACTATGTACTTTTTTAAAGTACAGAGTCTAATAACAACAATTAATTAATAATTGAAAAATAAAACTCAAATTTAAATTGTCAGCAGCGAGATTTGAACCCGCGCACTCGTAGCGAGTCTTGCTGTTGTTGTTGCTCTAATGCTGCTCAGCCCTTATGAATTTGTTGGTCATTCATTCCTTAAAAACTCCTTTGTTTATGGTTCGATCGCGATGAAATTTTCGGAAAGCGTCCGCACACATGCACACTCTATGTGTACCAAATCTGCCAAGTGTGGCAAGTCTGTAGCTCTTATAATACGTTTTTTTCGAATTGAGGGGGCGGAAGTGGGCGTGGCAAAAATCTAAAACAAACTTGATCTGCCTGCACACTATAAGAGTGTTGTCACCAAATTTGGTAACTCTAGCTCTTATAGTCTCTGAGATCTAGGTGTTCATACGGACGGACAGACGGACAGACGGACAGACTGACAGACGGACAGACGGACAGACGGACATGGCTATATCGTCTCGGCTGTTGATGCTGATCAAGAATATATATACTTTATAGGGTCGGAGTTGACTTCTTCTGCCTGTTACGCACAAATCGCTTTCGTCAAACTTAGAAGACTATGTACTTTTTTAAAGTACAGAGTCTAATAACAACAATTAATTAATAATTGAAAAATAAAACTCAAATTTAAATTGTCAGCAGCGAGATTTGAACCCGCGCACTCGTAGCGAGTCTTGCTGTTGTTGTTGCTCTAATGCTGCTCAGCCCTTATGAATTTGTTGGTCATTCATTCCTTAAAAACTCCTTTGTTTATGGTTCGATCGCGATGAAATTTTCGGAAAACGTCCGCACAAGGGCACACTCGATGTGTGCCAAATCTGCCATGTGTGCCAAGTCTGTAGCTCTTATAATACGTTTTTTTCGATTTGCGGGGGCGGAAGGGGGCGTGGCAAAAATCTAAAACAAACTTGATCTGCCTGCACACTATAAGAGTGTTGTCACCAAATTTGGTAACTCTAGCTCTTATAGTCTCTGAGATCTAGGTGTTCATACGGACGGACAGACGGACAGACGGACATGGCTATATCGTCTCGGCTGTTGATGCTGATCAAGAATATATATACTTTATAGGGACGGAGATGACTCCTTCTGCCTGTTACGCACAAATCGCTTTCGTCAAACTTAGAAGACTATGTACTTTTAGTACAGAGTCTAATAATACGTTTTTTTCAAATTGAGGGGGCGGAAGTGGGCGTGGCAAAAATCTAAAACAAACTTGATCTGCCTGCACACTATAAGAGTGTTGTCACCAAATTTGGTAACTCTAGCTCTTATAGTCTCTGAGATCTAGGTGTTCTTCCGGACGGACAGACGGACAGACTGACAGACGGACAGACTGACAGACGGACAGACTGACTGACGGACAGCCTGACAGACGGACATGGCTATATCGTCTCGGCTGTTGATGCTGATCAAGAATATATATACTTTATAGGGTCGGAGTTGACTTCTTCTGCCTGTTACGCACAAATCGCTTTCGTCAAACTTAGAAGACTATGTACTTTTTTAAAGTACAGAGTCTAATAACAACAATTAATTAATAATTGAAAAATAAAACTCAAATTTAAATTGTCAGCAGCGAGATTTGAACCCGCGCACTCGTAGCGAGTCTTGCTGTTGTTGTTGCTCTAATGCTGCTCAGCCCTTATGAATTTGTTGGTCATTCATTCCTTAAAATCTCCTTTGTTTATGGTTCTATCGCGATGAAATTTTCGGAAAGAGTGCGCCGCACACATGCACAAACTATTGTACAAAACTATGTCAAGATGTGGCAAGTCTGTAGCTCTTTATAATACGTTTTTTTCGAATTGAGGGGGCGGAAGTGGGCGTGGCAAAAATCTAAAAACAA
>JAEIFK010000380.1:52500-196633 GCA_018901825.1 Drosophila funebris | reverse complement strand
CCGTCGCAATGTGGTATGTGGGGCTCGCACCCACTAAAACCCCTCCTTATCAGGCCTATCTCCACTTCGGGAAAGCTTTCGCATTACTTGAAGTGGGGCCTATTTCGCGCTAAGCGCTCTCATCGTTTGTCTGCGTCCAGACTGCCCGGACTATGTTCTCTCATCTAAGTCCTTTTTCTTTAGGCGGAGGATATCGCCTATGAAGCGCGCGATATGTCGCCAGTTCTCCTCGTTGGTGATCATTATTGTTATAATGTTTTCCGGCGTGATGTCCCCTACTTCTTGTAGTAGTCGGTGTCGTCGTTCGGCAAATCGCTCGCAGTGGAAGACTGTGTGCTCTACGTTGTCTCTTACCGTATCCCCGTAGACGCAGCTAGCCTCTGTGGATTTACCTATAGAGTACAGAAAGGAGCTGAAATACCCGTGTCCTGTCAGCATTTGTATAACATAATAGTCAACATCACCGTGTTTTCTCTGTATCCAGACTTTGAGATCGGGTAGAAGTCTTGCTGTCCACCTTCCCTTGTTGTCGTTTGTCCACCTTTCTTGCCACTGGTTAAGAGAATCCTGTCTACAGACGTCGGCTGACTGTATTGTAGCTCTTCCTGTTTGGCGAAGCTCGTATAGTTTCTTGCGCTCTCGAGCCAATATATCAACCGGTATCACGGCTGCAATGTCCATCGCTGCTGATCCCGATACCGTCCTATAAGCGCTTATTATCCTCAGCGCACTCGTCCTCTGCATCGATAGGAGCTGATTTGCCTTGTAATTAGTGCTCAAGGCGTCTGCCCAGATCTCACATCCATAGAGAAGGATGGCGTTGTTTATTTCCATTAGCAGCTTCCGCCTGCTCTGCACATTTGCCATGAGTCTGCTTAGTGATCGTATTGCGGTGGCGGACCTCGTCGATGCGTAGGTGAGCTGCGCTTGAAAGGTTAGCTTTGAGTCAAGCCGGATTCCTAAGTACTTGATGACCCTTTGTGTCCTGATTATGCTATCGCCTATCCTCATGTGGGATTTGTCGCCTACTTACTAGAAGCAGCTCTGTTTTTTCGGTTGCTAGCTGTAGTCCTCGGCAATCCAACCAGTCCTTAACACGAATCATCACTTGCGTAAGTTTGCGTTGGGCATACTCTGTGTTACTCGCCGGGATGACTGCTACAATGTCGTCTGCATATCCTACCAGAAATTTGTCATCGGGCATCTCTATACGAAGAACATCGTCATAGGCTATGTTCCAGAGATCTAGTCCAGGTAATGATCCCTGTGCTGCTCCAGCTGTGACTTGAATGCATTTTTCCTCTGTTGTCATCTGGTACAAAAGCTTTCGATTGTCGAGGTAACTGTGCAGAATTCGCATCAGATACGCCGAGATTTGAAATCGCCCACCTAAAACTGTTGAAAGTATTTTTCACATCTAGCGTTGCCAGCAGTACAATTGGGCGTGAATGGTGGTTGCCTTGGTGACTCGCGAGCGCTGCTTCTGTGACCTCCCTGATTGCTCCGATTGTGGACCTGCCTGGTCTGAAGCCGTACTGCCTCGGAGAGAGTCCTCCTGCATTATCTACCGCGGCTGCGAGGCGGGGCTTAATTAGTCTTTCTAGAAGCTTTCCTGCTGTATTAAGCATGCAAAGTGCTCGATAGGCGGGGTCATCTTTCCCTTTGCTAAGCAAAACCAGCCGCTGAACTTCCCAGGAGTTGGGAATGTTCCGCTTCGAATGTATGCGTTATACATGTCTAGGAGCATTTCTGGTCGGCTTTCTGCAATAACAGCTAGTTCTTCTGCCGGTAGATTATCGGGACCTGGCGCTTTTCTCTCAGGCTTTTTGCCGCTCTTCCCTAGTAAATCTCTCAACCAGGCTATCGTGGTGGTTGGGAAATAGCGTCTGAACTATGTTATCCATTTTTTCCGTTTCCAGACTGGGGGATGCGCTGTTGGTTATGAGCTTCTTCATGACGATTTTAAACCCTAAGCCCCAAGGCTAAGTTGATATCATTATATAGGGTTTTCCATTTCTCTGGATTGCTTTCCCGAATGGCGATGTTCAGAAGTTTTTTGACTCTTCTGTTCTGGATATTCTCTTCGTCTGGCTCTAGTTAGGCGGCATCGGTATCTCAGACAGTTCACTTTTAGCATGCTGATTTCCCCTGTCCACCAGTAGACTTCGTATCCCATTGGCGAAGTGTGTACTTCCTAGGGTCTTTTCCACCCCAAATGAGATGTACTGGTGGTTACTACCTGTCCAGAAGCCCCCAATCCTTGACTTTAGGCGACAGATTCTCTGACACCAGATTTATGTCAGGAATCGTACTTTCACATCCAATTCGACTAAAAGTTGGTGTAGTGCCTACATATGAGACAATGAGTCCGAGTCTGATTGCCATGTTTATTACTCTCCGGCCTCTAGAATTGGTTACTGGTATGCCCCACTCTTCTGCTCTTGAAAAAAATCCCCTGCGATAATGTACATTCCCTGTAGTTGCGAGGCTGTGTCTTCTATCTCGTTCAGCTTGCTCTGAAATGTTTGGATATCGTCATGTGGTGTTAGGTCGCAGCTGAATATGTGGAAATTGCTGACTTTAACATATACGAAGCAGTTGCCACGACCTTCGTTTGTGAACCGAATGCTACTCCGATTCGGTATCCGAATCGAATGAGACATGCAAATTAGCTTGTAGAACCTTCATGTCATGGCCTTCCTGTTACTGGCTGCGCAGTTATTTGATCCAGGGAAGTGTTCGAGCTCTTTTAACTTCTCATGAGCACATAAGCAGCATCTTGGGCGTTTGGTGCAACCTTGCATTTTATGTCCGCTCTCTCCGCACCTGATACACAGGTCTCTGTGATCAGGTCCTGTACACTGGCTCTGCACGTGATTAACACCGAAGCATTTAAAGCACTGTTTGATGTCTTCGCAGCGCTTTACTCGACATCGGGTCCACCCGATTCAGATTCTCGATTCTTCCAAGACTTCTTCTGCAGCGAGAATAATAAAAGCTCTGCGTTGCTGCGAGCTATTTAGCAGAGCCATTTGTCACTTCCGATATTGCGGACTTGACTTCTGATTCCTCGGTGAAGCTGTCCAGATCTGGGATTTCGATTTTAACCTGGCCTACCTACCTACCGTAGCAGTTTCCTTAAACAATCTTTGTATTGCGTCGCCAAGCTTTTGGGTTATGCTTCCTTTAGTTAATTCCAGTAGCATATCCCCCGTTTTTGTTCTCCTTATCGAGCGGATAGCACTTTCATCATCCTCTGGCTTGACGTTCCTACGTAGCTCACCGAGTACTTGGGCGTAGCTCTTACCTTCAGCTGGTTTGATCAGCATAGCATCTGGGCGACTTCGCACTCTAGCCTTACTTGTCTTGTCTGTTTTTGCACGCTCTCTCTTGTGAATATCTTTTGCGATCTTCTCTTGTTCTCTTTTCTTCGCTATTTTCTTTCGCATCACTAATTGAAAATCTGCAGTCAGAGAAGTGTTACGCGGCTTCTTGTTTGCTTCCTGTAGTGCGGTGCTAGTGGCGATTCTCTTTTGCAACACAGAGGTCGGAGTGGCGTTCGTGTCCTCTGTTACCTTTTTCTGGCTTTTCCGAAGGTCCGAAGGTTGTATATTTTTCGGCGCTATTCCTGTATTTCTATTTCTGTATCTTGTGATTACGTCGAGGAGCTTGCTTAGCTCCGATGTGCCGTCCTTGATATCCATACTTATATTTCTCTATTTGCGCATAGCCTTTTTCATTTTATGTAGCACTGCTTTGCATTGCAATAGACACAGTGTTCTAACCGTATGGACAGTACGACAGTATGGAACAGTGTGAAGACCATTGCTTGCAAAATGAAAAAGAATATGATTATTTTCTGAACACGAATTCGAAAAATAAGGAGTCTGATTTTCCTTTGAATGATATGAAAGTTAGTGAGTCTATAAATAGAAATTCCAATAAGACGCATTCAAATATACAGACTTGTGAAAATTCCACATATCTTAAGAATGACGAACCAGTTGTGAATGCTGGTAATAATTTTGAAGAAATAATAGAATGTCTACATTCAGGAAAAGTGAAAGAATAAAAGGTCGACCCAAATTATCTTATAGATTATTAGAAAAATGTTTAATGAATGCTCATATTCACTTTAACAATATTCGCAGTATCTACGAAGAAATAGAGCATAGAAATGCCAGAGTTTATTAAGAAAAAGCAATTTAAATTCCAAAAATTAAACATATGCTTTCGTACAGAGAATAAAAACATAGTTCATTAGAAATGAACTAAAACAAGATTTATTCTAGCATTTCAAACCAATATTGTTTAAGGCTTAAGACTTGTTTAAGGATTTAAGGACAGCATTTTTAAATGGAGCTCTAAGAAAGGAAATTTACAAGGCAATAATTAACTTCGAAATATTACTATTTGATATAAAGGCAAAGTAGACATACACACTAAAAAAAAACTCAATTTTATAACTTTAAATGCAAAAAACATAGACTTCTAATGATTCTAACGAAATTTTTTTAATGCTTAACGATAAATTAATTTGTTTTAAGTTAGTACGTAAAAGAAAAATTACATAACTATAAATATTTATCAAAATAATCAATAAATTCCAAGTTTACACATTTTTGACACTGTCAAGAAACTCTTTACACATTTGCTCAAATTCTGTTTTGTTCTCATTTCTAAGAATAACGGTGCTTAACCGTTGTCTATGCTTTGTCGGTTAGCACTGCAGCGATATTTCTGCATATGATTCGTTGAATTTGGCAGTTAAATTTTGCGCAGAGTTTACCTAAAATTTGATTTTAATTAATATTCAAAATGCCTGGCAAGAGATTAAGCTTTGAAGTAGTCCCATTGATTTTCTACAATCACCAGTTGGGCAAATCTGTTGCAGAATGTGTTGATATGTTTTCTATATTAAGGAAAACCATTTCCACCGTTCTAGGTCGCGCTATTAACGAAGGCAGGCTTGAAATATAGGGTGGAGGTAGCCGAAAAAAAAATTAATAGGCGCGCAGACCGCCTAATCATGCGAAAAGTTGGTCATAATCCCCAAATATCGGTAAGAACTCTTGCCAAGAAGCTTAAGGAAGAATGTGACTTGGTTGTAGCACATGAAACAGTGCGCCAAGCCATTCTACGCCATAAGTACTCTTCAAGAGTTGCACGAAAGAAGCCGGTGCTATCGATAGTTAATATTGAAAAGCGCTTAACATTCGCTGGGAGAATGATCAATCAGCCGGCCGAATATTGGGATGACGTCATATTTTGTGATAAAACCAAAATTATGATGTATTATAACGATGGTCCAACTAGGGTATGCGCAAGGCATTAACAGCTCTGGAAAACCATCACATCATTCCAACTGATAAATTTGAAAAACTTTCGGTTATGGTTTGGGGGTGCATCTCTAGCCAAGGTGTCGAAGACCTGGCATTTATAGGGGCACAATGAATGCGGCGCAGTATCTCCAAATTTTGAAGACGAATTTGAAGAGTAGCGCCGAGAAATTTGGCTTTATTAACAACAAGAAGCCAAATTTCAAATTTTATGAAGACAATGACCCAAAGCATAAGGAGCTTAATGTGAGGACATGGCTTCGGTATAACTGCGAAAAGGTCATTGATACACCACCCCAAAGCCCCGATCTTAATCCTATTGAAAATTTGTGGGTCTACTTGAAAAAAAATTTGGGAAAAAGGGAGCCCAAAAGCCGTGCTGTGCTAAAAAAAAAGTAATATTAGAAGAGTGGCACAAGATCCCCCTCGAATATGACCCTTAAAAATGGTCCATTCCATTTCATGTAAATAAGGCAAAGGGCTGTCATACTAAATATTAAAATTTGTAATAAAGTTATAATTAGCTTTTAATTTTGAATTAATACTAAGAAATTACTACTTTGTGTAAAGAGTTT
This sequence comes from Drosophila funebris, assembly GCA_018901825.1. Classification (NCBI taxonomy): domain Eukaryota; kingdom Metazoa; phylum Arthropoda; class Insecta; order Diptera; family Drosophilidae; genus Drosophila; species Drosophila funebris. The sequence continues at coordinate 190,719 of JAEIFK010000380.1, read as the reverse complement.
CTTGACATTTGTTGATTATTTTGTTAAATATTTATAGTTATGTTATTTTTCTTTAACATACTAACTTAAAACAAATTAATTTATCATTAAGCATTAAAAAAATTCCTTATAATCATTAGAAGCCTATGTTTGACGCATTTAAAGTTACAAAAAATAGTTTTTTTTATACTGTATACTGTACTGTACATACTGTATATAAAGCAGTAGCTTAACTTAGAGGTCATAGAATATGCACGCGAGAGGTCTGGGGTTCGATACTTACTCCATCAGGGAAGAAATTTTTGATTTTGTTTCCAAATGCAGGCAATGTATAATGTTCTTATAATTTTATAAAACCAATACATAAGCACTAGTATTGTTTACTATTAATTGCTTTGCATTAGAAAATATCTATATCTATATGTGTCTGCATAGTGCATAAGAGTCTCCTTGTAAACAGACATACATAAAGTTTTACATATGTATGTAGGTACATACACACATAGCAATGCAAAAAATGTAACGGTAGTTCGCTTCGTTCACTGCTGCTGCTTTCTTTCAAGAACGAACGATAATGAGGGAGAATTTTTTGAGCAAAAGAAACTTGCAAGGCGGCAATGAATGGGAAATACGAATTCAGTTATTCAGATATTGTCGGCCTGTGGGGTGATTTAGAGGTGGCACAGGGCGTCGAGCTTTAGACTGTCAATCAAGGGATCGAGAGTTCGAGGCCCGGTCGATTCGTTTTGCTATCTGTACAATATTTTATATGCGTAGATTTTGCTTTTTCCGAGTAGTGCAGAGTCTCCACAGCGGTCGAATGTAGCCTACCCTCTTTCACTTTTAAATACTAATGCAGGGTACTAAACTGTCGCAAGTGCCTCGACTGATCCGCTTGTTATTCCCTGTGCTCATTAAAAATGGGCAAAAAAGGGTTAATAATTTTATGCAAATGTATGTAACAGGCAGAAGGAGGCATCTCCGACCCTATATTCTTAATTAGTAAGATTAGCCGAGTCGATTGAGCCATGTCCGTCTGTCTGTTCGTCCGTCCATAAATGTGCCATAAATAACTTGTTGTTTTCTTCTAAGTCATCTATTTGTCGTTGTATGTTATCGAGAACAAAATTGCATTGATCCTCTAAATCATGAAGTTTGAAAACATACATTTCTCATTTCTATACCCTGTGCCCGTTAAAAATGGGTAAATACCCTAATTGGGAATTATACCCTAATAATTTTGTGCAAATGTATGCAACAGGCAGAAGGAGGCATCTCAGACCCTATAAAGTATATATATTCTTAATAGGTAATCAGCAATCGTCTGTCTGTCCGTTCGTCCGTCTGTCAGCAACTATAAGAGCTAGAGACACCAAATTTGGCATGAAGGTTCCTGTATACCCAGATCGAGTTTATGTTCGATTTTCGATATATTTCCCATCCCCGCAAAGAACAAAAAAAAACGAATTTCTCAGAGCAGACCTTTATAACTTAGCAGGTCCATAAAGAATATCAGTTTAAAGCAGTCAGTATCAGCAGTTTCATTAAGATCGGTTTATAAATAAGAGAGATAATCAGAAAAGAAATGATGCATTTAATCTCTTGAGCTTTGCCCTTTGCGGACAGCAAATGTGTAAGAGCGAGACAGCGAATGACTGCGACACAAGTATATGTAAATGAAGTGTTGTAACACTCATAACACATGTAATGTTCTTACTTCTATTATAGTTAAAATAGTTAAATATATATAATTATAAATAATTAAATAATTTAGAAAACTGCACGACTGACCCGCTTGTTCACTTATGTTTTGAATGTTTTTATTTTTACACCTAATTGTAAGTTCTAAAAGTGTCCTAGTGGCTAAATAAGGGACTGATGCAATTCTATAAGTAACGGTCGTCAACTTGAAATAATTTAATTTAAGTTTTGGAGACTCTTCAAATTATGTTGAGATATTTTTGATCCTCCTCATCAATGTTGTTCTGCCGATACATTTCCTCTATATCTGCAGAGACTAAAATTGCCACGCCCGTTCTTCTTAAACGTTTATTCGCGACTGTTCATTATTATGTTAGTTTACATTAATATAGTGTGTGCCAAATGTTAATGTTAAGTGGCTACACTCTGTAACTTTAATATTATATCGATATATATGCGTGCATTTCATTAATTTCAACAGATATCAATGATAATATTAAATTATATCAAAAATATCTTTTTGGACTCTTGGACAAATTCACATTATATCATTAAGGCTTTTATTATTTTTAGTCTTGGCAGACGCGTCAAAAACGACTCTCAACTTTATTGATAAGCTGGAGTCCTTAGTAATACCTTGATGAGGAAGATAATATTTGCCTTCTTTGATCGACTCAAGCATGTGCCCTAAATCTTTGTATTCTTCTCTCTCTTTTTAGTATTTGGTTCCTTTGCAATTTCTTCTCTAAATCGTAAAATCGCGCTAGTGTTTTCGCCTTTGAATTTCCCAAATCTGTATCGTAAATGGGATTTTTACAATAAATTTATTACTTTTATCTATTCTGTAAAATGTTTTTCGCAGATTTCTACTTCTTTGTCTTTTTGATCCTCGTCTTCCATTTCGCAAAACCGATCTAAATTATTAATTTCGATAGTAATCGCAGTTATAACTGCATTCCCTTTGGAATTTGTACTTCCGGATACAACCCATCCAAATTCTGTATTTCGTCCCAACAATCCATCAATCTTTACAATCCCACTTTTATTTTGTTATGTCAATTATATCAATTCTATTGGGCTTATCAAATTTAGGGTCAGCTAGTATGTAGCTTCGCCACTTTGCTTTGTTAGCTTGAATTGCTTTGACTGGTAGAGCTCTCAATAGTTTTGGCAACACAATTGCGTCTATTTTAAATGGCTCTTTTTCATTATTCAGGAGTTTTATATACAATTTAACATTGTACTTTGGTGTACTTGTCTCTTGTGCTGAAACTCTGCTTATTTCAGTAAGCACTTTAATTCTAGCTAAATTTAGAATCTGAGCTGCTTCTTCTGAAATAATTGTACATTGTGATCCACTATCAATCAATGTTCTTAGTGTTTCAAAATTCCTCATCGATTCCACCTTTACCACTACTGTAGCTAACAGTGCTAACAGGTCTTTCAGATTGTACATAAATAATCGCAAAAGCATCTCTTAAAATTTGTATAATTCAATCATTTTGTGCATAACTGCGCTTTTTTATCCATTGCGCCTATCTCTGTAGGGCATTGTGGCATTTGTGGCATTGTACCATTTTGTGTCCTGGAACTTTACAAATCGGACAGTTTTCTTTGTCATATTTAATTGAGCTTACGGAACTTAACCGTTGCTCTAAAAATTCGAATACATCAGACAGTAACTGAATCTATTTTGTCTTTTGACATGAGATTCATACAGCTTTATTCTTTCTTTATTAAATTTTCTCAAAAAACCATGATCAAATATTATATTCACTTCCTAACTTATTCATTATATATGTTTTCGTGATTCGATGTTCAAGTTTGGCAATTCAATTAAACGATTCAGTTGTTCAGAAAAAATTTTCCTTTTCTTTTCATACTGTTTGGTTAAGAGTTCCCAAATGGTATGACAATTATCTACAGAGCAAATACGATACCATGCTTCTGGCCTCTTAACGCCGATTTTAAATTAATAAATTTGGCGGACACACTGAGGTCTTCTCTGTTATGAATTATTTCCATGAATAATTCATAAAACATGTCCCATTCTTTAGGTTCACCAAATAAGTTGTGCACCCTAATTTTTGGTAACTTTGGAAGATCCGCTGTTCTTTCCATTCAGACTACCCTGTTTCCTTTATCTTATAGAATTTTATTTTCTAATATTTTTAATAAATTGGCGATGACAAACTCTGTATCTGTGACATCATCGTAGCATGCGATTCCTTTACTAGCCAACTCCTGCACTCTATTGAATATCCAAATCCAAAGAAATTCTATTTTATTTCTCCTAATGATGCACTTATCCCTGCAAGCATTAGCTAACCCCTTAATTGTTTCACTCGGAAAGGCATTCAGTTGTTTCACATTGTGATCAAATTAATCTGCTAGTTTTCGATCATCATCGTATTTATTAAGTGTTTCAGTTCCAGGATCTAATATCTCCTTGGAACATGAAATTTCTTCAATCAACTTTTGAATAATACCTAAAGTGTTTTCATAATGCCGTTTATTGAAATAGTCATGATCGACTATTCCAATTTTTAACAGACAACTGTTATTGGCAATAAATTGTTTTTAGACAAATCCCCCCCACGCAAATCGAAAATAAACGTATTAAAAGAGCTACAGACTTGGCAGATTTGGCACACATCGAATGTGCCCTTGTGCCGACTTTTCATTACGATCGGACCATAAACATAGGAGATTTTAAGGAATGAATGACCATCAAGATCATGAGGGCTGAGCAGATTTAGAGCAACAACAACAAGACACGCTGTGAGTACGCGATTATTCAATTATTAATTAATTATTGTTATTTTATTTAAATATATATTATAAATTCTGCCTCATTTGTCAGAAAGTAGCAAAATTTAGTTAGAAATTCCAATTTATGTACATATAAGTCAAATGCTAAAATTCGTGTTCCGTAAGTATTGAGATTGCCGTCTTCGAGCTATAGAAAGCAGTAGCTTAACTTAGAGGACATATGAGAGAGAGAGGTCTGGGGTTCAAAACTTACTCCGTCGGCGAACAAATTTATTGTTTCTTTTTTTTTACCAATATATAAGCACTAGTATTGTTTACTCTTGATTGCTTTGCATTAGAAAATACTTTCTATATGTGTCTGCATAGTACATAAGCATCACATTGTAAACAGACATACATAAAGTTTTACATATGCAATTAAGTAAAATGTAACAATAGTTCGCTTCGCTCATTGCTGCTGCTCTCTTCCAACAACAAACGATAATGGGAGAGAATTTTTCGAGCAAAATTCAGCAAATTCAGTTATTTTGATTTTGTCGGCCTGCGGGGTGATTTGGCAGTGGCACAGGGCGTAGAGCATTAAACTGTCAATAAAGGGATCGCGGGTTCGAGGCACGGTCTATTCGTTTTGTTATCTTTTCCCGAGTAGTACAGAGTCTCCCACTGTCGACTGTAGCGTTACCCTCTTTCAGTTGTAAATACTAATTGGGGGTACTAAACTGTCGCTTGTTTTTTATACCCTATGCCCATTAAAAATGGGAAAAAAAGGGTATAATAATTTTTTGCAAATGTATGTAACAGGCAGGAGGAGGCATCTCCGACCCTATAAAGTATATATATTCTTAATAAATTAATAGCCGAGTCGATTGAGCCATGACCGTCTGTCGATCTCAGCAACTATAAGAGCTAGAGACACAAAATTTGACATGAAGGTTCCTGTATACCCTCTCCAGGTCGAGTTTATGTTTTCGATATCTTTCCCCCTTCCTGGCAAAATGGAAAAAAAAACGAATTATGACCGGATTTCTTAGATTAGACCCTTTTTACTTAGCAGGTTCGTAAAAAATATCATACAAAAACAGTATGATATCATGCGCTTTGTCCTTTGCGGGCAGCAAATGTGGGCGAGCGAGACAGCGAACGACTGCGTCACAAGCATATGTATATGAAGTAACACCTGTTATGTTTTTATACCCTCCCTGGCAATAGTAGACTATTAGACATGGAAGGTGCGTAACGAACGACTGTGTCACAAGACTATATGAAGTGTCGTAACACTCATAACACCTGTTGTGTTTTTATTTATATTATAATCAAAATACTTAATTTAGAAAACTGCACAGAGCACTGCGGGCTCGACTGGTCCGCTTGTTTTTTTTAATACATTAACTTTCTGATATAAGCCTCAGAAACGCTTTAATATTTTTCCGATGTCTGCCTCCGAAACGCAACTATCACTTTTACTCCTTTGTGATTAATTTTTTATTTAGTTTATACCCTGTCTCTTACCACTGATGGGGGAGAACAAGTGTTTTTATTTTCGCAATCCGGCTTCTTCTGCCCATTGAATGCCACTTTATAACTCAGTGCTTCTTACCACTGACGGGGGAAACAACAGAGATTCTTAAAAAACGTTTAAGCAACCTTTATGTACCACATATGTAGACTTTAAGGTGCTGGTTTATTTTCTGTGTTTCTTACCACTGGTAACATGTGTAATGAACGTACCAACTAAACAAAATATCAAAATTGCCAGATTACGTCAAAGAGTTACAGTTCTTTGAATGCGAGTTCGATAACTACGCCTCTTTGAGGGATTACCAGATAATCAAAGAAAGGACGCTCTATCGCTCGATAGTCCTTAACAATAGGCAGAATATAAAGGGGCAATGCCGAAACGGCTCTCATTTCTTACAATGTGCCTGACGACAACTGGTAGGAAATCAAGCGAATCCTAACACTCCATTGCGCTGACAAACGCGACTAACTTACACTTGAACACCAAATGGGTCAAATGGCACAAGGGATGAAGTAAGTGGATGGGTTCTATACAGCAGTCAATAACCACTTTGCTCTTATAGTACGAAGTCTTAAATATGGAGATCAAAACCCACAAAAAAATTTTTAATACTATGGTAGAATCCTATAGGGACAGGGCGTTGTCTGTCGGCCTACCTGCCTGCTTGCCTACCTGTCTGTCTGTATGAACGCGTCGATCTCAGCAACTATAACAGGTACAGAACCTTCATTTGGCATACGACGATCAAGTTTATTTCAAATTTTGGATACCTCTAAGCCTTAAAGAAGCCTCTGCTGCTGCCGTTGTTTACTTAGATGTCGGGTGTCGATTTGGCCAGTGCAGACATTCTGCTGATGCAGCGCGCGTTGCGGATGCGCTGCCGTCTTGGCTGGAGTCAATACATCTGTTCGTTATTTGGCGTTGGGTTGCGCTGGGCTTGCTGTTCTTGTTGGGCTATGCTAGGCTTGTTGTTCTTGTTAAAAATATGCTGACTATCTGCGCATGTCGGATGTGCTACATGCGCTAGAGTCGTGATTGGGATTTGACTGTCTTAATGTACTCATAATATCTGGCCTTAACGTTCTTGGATGCGATGTAGAAGCGTTTCTGGATTGGTCCAGCAGGTGTCTTCGTCATTGTTTCTAGTGTTTCGACCTCCCTGCTTGTCTGGTGGCTCCTGCTGAATAGTTTTTGTCTAACTACTCAACCAATTACTGCGATGAGTGCCAAGAGCAGAGTCTCTGACACCGTGACGTTGATCGTTGCTGTCGTGGTGTTGTCGTCTCTTATCATTTCGAGCTCCTTGATGTTATTGATGTTGAATTCCTTTAGCATTAGTTGTGAAAGAACTTCCTCTACCTTACTCTCTCGTGCTTGGAGTTATAGCACGGTTGTCTCTTCATTGTCGATGGGCACGGTGCCCCTAAAGTCGTTCAAGAGAATGGTGCCAGTCAGGATTTCCTCGTGGTCCGCTACGTGCTGGCTACTGATGATCTTACAGTTTGGCATGCGGCTTCTCAGTAGCGGTGTAATGCATGTGTCGTTGCTTAGGTCTACTAGATTTACTTTGTTACAAATTGACTTATCATTATGGGTTTCACAATTTTCTTTTAGGCCGTAGGTTATTTGGTTACACTGAATAATTTTCGTGTATTTTATGTCATATATTATTATTATGTCATATATTTTTATTGGTTTTAATAGTGTGTGGATACAGGTTTCATTGGTAATTAAAGGTATGCTAATAATGTACAACAGGTTTCTACCGTTGGTTGCTATTTATACCCTGTACAGGGATATATTAACTTTGTGCAAAAAATGTCCGTCTGTCTGTTCGTCTGTATGAACGCGTCGATCTCAGCAACTATAAGAGCTAGAGATACCAAATTTAGCATCAAGGTTCCTGTATACCCAGATCGAGTTTATGTTCGATTTTCGATATCTTTCCCACCCCCCGCAAAGAAAAAAAAACGAATTTCTCAGAGCAGACCTTTATAACTTAGCAGGTCCATAAAGAATATCAGTTTAAAGCAGTCAGTATCAGCAGTTTCATTAAGATCGGTTTATAAATAAGAGAGATAATCAGAAAAGAAATGATGCATTTAATCTCTTGAGCTTTGCCCTTTGCGGACAGCAAATGTGTAAGAGCGAGACAGCGAATGACTGCGACACAAGTATATGTAAATGAAGTGTTGTAACACTCATAACACATGTAATGTTCTTACTTCTATTATAGTTAAAATAGTTAAATATATATAATTATAAATAATTAAATAATTTAGAAAACTGCACGACTGACCCGCTTGTTCACTTATGTTTTGAATGTTTTTATTTTTACACCTAATTGTAATTTCTAAAAGTGTCCTAGTGGCTAAATAAGGGACTGATGCAATTCTATAAGTAACGGTCGTCAACTTGAAATAATTTAATTTAAGTTTTGGAGACTCTTCAAATTATGTTGAGATATTTTTGATCCTCCTCATCAATGTTGTTCTGCCGATACATTTCCTCTATATCTGCAGAGACTAAAATTGCCACACCCGTTCTTCTTAAACGTTTATTCGCGACTGTTCATTATTATGTTAGTTTACATTAATATAGTGTGTGCCAAATGTTAATGTTAAGTGGCTACACTCTGTAACTTTAATAACTTGATGAGGAAGATAATATTTGCCTTCTTTGATCGACTCAAGCATGTGCCCTAAATCTTTGTATTCTTCTCTCTCTTTTAGTATTTGGTTCCTTTGCAATTTCTTCTCTAAATCGTAAAATCGCGCTAGTGTTTTCGCCTTTGAATTTCCCAAATCTGTATCGTAAATGGGATTTTTACAATAAATTTATTACTTTTATCTATTCTGTAAAATGTTTTTCGCAGATTTCTACTTCTTTGTCTTTTTGATCCTCGTCTTCCATTTCGCAAAACCGATCTAAATTATTAATTTCGATAGTAATCGCAGTTATAACTGCATTCCCTTTGGAATTTGTACTTCCGGATACAACCCATCCAAATTCTGTATTTTGTCCCAACAATCCATCAATCTTTACAATCCCACTTTTATTTTGTTATGTCAATTATATCAATTCTATTGGGCTTATCAAATTTAGGGTCAGCTAGTATGTAGCTTCGCCACTTTGCTTTGTTAGCTTGAATTGCTTTGACTGGTAGAGCTCTCAATAGTTTTGGCAACACAATTGCGTCTATTTTAAATGGCTCTTTTTCATTATTCAGGAGTTTTATATACAATTTAACATTGTACTTTGGTGTACTTGTCTCTTGTGCTGAAACTCTGCTTATTTCAGTAAGCACTTTAATTCTAGCTAAATTTAGAATCTGAGCTGCTTCTTCTGAAATAATTGTACATTGTGATCCACTATCAATCAATGCTCTTAGTGTTTCAAAATTCCTCATCGATTCCACCTTTACCACTACTGTAGCTAACAGTGCTAACAGTTCTTTCAGATTGTACATAAATAATCGCAAAAGCATCTCTTAAAATTTGTATAATTCAATCATTTTGTGCATAACTGCGCTTTTTTATACATTTTAAATTAATAAATTTGGCGGACACACTGAGGTCTTCTCTGTTATGAATTATTTCCATGAATAATTCATAAAACATGTCCCATTCTTTAAGTTCACCAAATAAGTTGTGCACCCTAATTTTTGGTAACTTTGGAAGATCCGCTGTTCTTTCCATTCAGACTACCCTGTTTCCTTTATCCTATAGAATTTTATTTTCTAATATTTTTAATAAATTGGCGATGACAAACTCTGTATCTGTGACATCATCGTAGCATGCGATTCCTTTACTAGCCAACTCCTGCACTCTATTGAATATCCAAATCCAAAGAAATTCTATTTTATTTCTCCTAATGATGCACTTATCCCTGCAAGCATTAGCTAACCCCTTAATTGTTTCACTCGGAAAGGCATTCAGTTGTTTCACATTGTGATCAAATTAATCTGCTAGTTTTCGATCATCATCGTATTTATTAAGTGTTTCAGTTCCAGGATCTAATATCTCCTTGGAACATGAAATTTCTTCAATCAACTTTTGAATAATACCTAAAGTGTTTTCATAATGCCGTTTATTGAAATAGTCATGATCGACTATTCCAATTTTTAACAGACAACTGTTATTGGCAATAAATTGTTTTTAGACAAATCCCCCCACGCAAATCGAAAATAAACGTATTAAAAGAGCTACAGACTTGGCAGATTTGGCACACATCGAATGTGCCCTTGTGCCGACTTTTCATTACGATCGGACCATAAACATAGGAGATTTTAAGGAATGAATGACCATCAAGATCATGAGGGCTGAACAGATTTAGAGCAACAACAACAAGACACGCTGTGAGTACGCGATTATTCAATTATTAATTAATTATTGTTATTTTATTTAAATATATATTATAAATTCTGCCTCATTTGTCAGAAAGTAGCAAAATTTAGTTAGAAATTCCAATTTATGTACATATAAGTCAAATGCTAAAATTCGTGTTCCGTAAGTATTGAGATTGCCGTCTTCGAGCTATAGAAAGCAGTAGCTTAACTTAGAGGACATATGAGAGAGAGAGGTCTGGGGTTCAAAACTTACTCCGTCGGCGAACAAATTTATTGTTTCTTTTTTTTTTACCAATATATAAGCACTAGTATTGTTTACTCTTGATTGCTTTGCATTAGAAAATACTTTCTATATGTGTCTGCATAGTACATAAGCATCACATTGTAAACAGACATACATAAAGTTTTACATATGCAATTAAGTAAAATGTAACAATAGTTCGCTTCGCTCATTGCTGCTGCTCTCTTCCAACAACAAACGATAATGGGAGAGAATTTTTCGAGCAAAATTCAGCAAATTCAGTTATTTTGATTTTGTCGGCCTGCGGGGTGATTTGGCAGTGGCACAGGGCGTAGAGCATTAAACTGTCAATAAAGGGATCGCGGGTTCGAGGCACGGTCTATTCGTTTTGTTATCTTTTCCCGAGTAGTACAGAGTCTCCCACTGTCGACTGTAGCGTTACCCTCTTTCAGTTGTAAATACTAATTGGGGGTACTAAACTGTCGCTTCTTTTTTATACCCTATGCCCATTAAAAATGGGAAAAAAAGGGTATAATAATTTTTTGCAAATGTATGTAACAGGCAGGAGGAGGCATCTCCGACCCTATAAAGTATATATATTCTTAATAAATTAATAGCCGAGTCGATTGAGCCATGACCGTCTGTCGATCTCAGCAACTATAAGAGCTAGAGACACAAAATTTGACATGAAGGTTCCTGTATACCCTCTCCAGGTCGAGTTTATGTTTTCGATATCTTTCCCCCCTTCCTGGCAAAATGGAAAAAAAAAACGAATTATGACCGGATTTCTTAGATTAGACCCTTTTACTTAGCAGGTTCGTAAAAAATATCATACAAAAACAGTATGATATCATGCGCTTTGTCCTTTGCGGGCAGCAAATGTGGGCGAGCGAGACAGCGAACGACTGCGTCACAAGCATATGTATATGAAGTAACACCTGTTATGTTTTTATACCCTCCCTGGCAATAGTAGACTATTAGACATGGAAGGTGCGTAACGAACGACTGTGTCACAAGACTATATGAAGTGTCGTAACACTCATAACACCTGTTGTGTTTTTATTTATATTATAATCAAAATACTTAATTTAGAAAACTGCACAGAGCACTGCGGGCTCGACTGGTCCGCTTGTTTTTTTTAATACATTAACTTTCTGATATAAGCCTCAGAAACGCTTTAATATTTTTCCGATGTCTGCCTCCGAAACGCAACTATCACTTTTACTCCTTTGTGATTAATTTTTTATTTAGTTTATACCCTGTCTCTTACCACTGATGGGGGAGAACAAGTGTTTTTATTTTCGCAATCCGGCTTCTTCTGCCCATTGAATGCCACTTTATAACTCAGTGCTTCTTACCACTGACGTGGGAAACAACAGAGATTCTTAAAAAACGTTTAAGCAACCTTTATGTACCACATATGTAGACTTTAAGGTGCTGGTTTATTTTCTGTGTTTCTTACCACTGGTAACATGTGTAATGAACGTACCAACTAAACAAAATATCAAAATTGCCAGATTACGTCAAAGAGTTACAGTTCTTTGAATGCGAGTTCGATAACTACGCCTCTTTGAGGGATTACCAGATAATCAAAGAAAGGACGCTCTATCGCTCGATAGTCCTTAACAATAGGCAGAATATAAAGGGGCAATGCCGAAACGGCTCTCATTTCTTACAATGTGCCTGACGACAACTGGTAGGAAATCAAGCGAATCCTAACACTCCATTGCGCTGACAAACGCGACTAACTTACACTTGAACACCAAATGGGTCAAATGGCACAAGGGATGAAGTAAGTGGATGGGTTCTATACAGCAGTCAATAACCACTTTGCTCTTATAGTACGAAGTCTTAAATATGGAGATCAAAACCCACAAAAAAATTTTTAATACTATGGTAGAATCCTATAGGGACAGGGCGTTGTCTGTCGGCCTACCTGCCTGCTTGCCTACCTGTCTGTCTGTATGAACGCGTCGATCTCAGCAACTATAACAGCTACAGAACCTTCATTTGGCATACGACGATCAAGTTTATTTCAAATTTTGGATACCTCTAAGCCTTAAAGAAGCCTCTGCTGCTGCCGTTGTTTACTTAGATGTCGGGTGTCGATTTGGCCAGTGCAGACATTCTGCTGATGCAGCGCGCGTTGCGGATGCGCTGCCGTCTTGGCTGGAGTCAATGCATCTGTTCGTTATTTGGCGTTGGGTTGCGCTGGGCTTGCTGTTCTTGTTGGGCTATGCTAGGCTTGTTGTTCTTGTTAAAAATATGCTGACTATCTGCGCATGTCGGATGTGCTACATGCGCTAGAGTCGTGATTGGGATTTGACTGTCTTAATGTACTCATAATATCTGGCCTTAACGTTCTTGGATGCGATGTAGAAGCGTTTCTGGATTGGTCCAGCAGGTGTCTTCGTCATTGTTTCTAGTGTTTCGACCTCCCTGCTTGTCTGGTGGCTCCTGCTGAATAGTTTTTGTCTAACTACTCAACCAATTACTGCGATGAGTGCCAAGAGCAGAGTCTCTGACACCGTGACGTTGATCGTTGCTGTCGTGGTGTTGTCGTCTCTTATCATTTCGAGCTCCTTGATGTTATTGATGTTGAATTCCTTTAGCATTTGTTGTGAAAGAACTTCCTCTACCTTACTCTCTCGTGCTTGGAGTTATAGCACGGTTGTCTCTTCATTGTCGATGGGCACGGTGCCCCTAAAGTCGTTCAAGAGAATGGTGCCAGTCAGGATTTCCTCGTGGTCCGCTACGTGCTGGCTACTGATGATCTTACAGTTTGGCATGCGGCTTCTCAGTAGCGGTGTAATGCATGTGTCGTTGCTTAGGTCTACTAGATTTACTTTGTTACAAATTGACTTATCATTATGGGTTTCACAATTTTCTTTTAGGCCGTAGGTTATTTGGTTACACTGAATAATTTTCGTGTATTTTATGTCATATATTATTATTATGTCATATATTTTTATTGGTTTTAATAGTGTGTGGATACAGGTTTCATTGGTAATTAAAGGTATGCTAATAATGTACAACAGGTTTCTACCGTTGGTTGCTATTTATACCCTGTACAGGGATATATTAACTTTGTGCAAAAAATGTCCGTCTGTCTGTTCGTCTGTATGAACGCGTCGATCTCAGCAACTATAAGAGCTAGAGATACCAAATTTAGCATCAAGGTTCCTGTATACCCAGATCGAGTTTATGTTCGATTTTCGATATCTTTCCCACCCCCGCAAAGAAAAAAAACGAATTTCTCAGAGCAGACCTTTATAACTTAGCAGGTCCATAAAGAATATCAGTTTAAAGCAGTCAGTATCAGCAGTTTCATTAAGATCGGTTTATAAATAAGAGAGATAATCAGAAAAGAAATGATGCATTTAATCTCTTGAGCTTTGCCCTTTGCGGACAGCAAATGTGTAAGAGCGAGACAGCGAATGACTGCGACACAAGTATATGTAAATGAAGTGTTGTAACACTCATAACACATGTAATGTTCTTACTTCTATTATAGTTAAAATAGTTAAATATATATAATTATAAATAATTAAATAATTTAGAAAACTGCACGACTGACCCGCTTGTTCACTTATGTTTTGAATGTTTTTATTTTTACACCTAATTGTAATTTCTAAAAGTGTCCTAGTGGCTAAATAAGGGACTGATGCAATTCTATAAGTAACGGTCGTCAACTTGAAATAATTTAATTTAAGTTTTGGAGACTCTTCAAATTATGTTGAGATATTTTTGATCCTCCTCATCAATGTTGTTCTGCCGATACATTTCCTCTATATCTGCAGAGACTAAAATTGCCACGCCCGTTCTTCTTAAACGTTTATTCGCGACTGTTCATTATTATGTTAGTTTACATTAATATAGTGTGTGCCAAATGTTAATGTTAAGTGGCTACACTCTGTAACTTTAATATTATATCGATATATATGCGTGCATTTCATTAATTTCAACAGATATCAATGATAATATTAAATTATATCAAAAATATCTTTTTGGACTCTTGGACAAATTCACATTATATCATTAAGGCTTTTATTATTTTTAGTCTTGGCAGACGCGTCAAAAACGACTCTCAACTTTATTGATAAGTTGGAGTCCTTAGTAATACCTTGATGAGGAAGATAATATTTGCCTTCTTTGATCGACTCAAGCATGTGCCCTAAATCTTTGTATTCTTCTCTCTCTTTTTAGTATTTGGTTCCTTTGCAATTTCTTCTCTAAATCGTAAAATCGCGCTAGTGTTTTCGCCTTTGAATTTCCCAAATCTGTATCGTAAATGGGATTTTTACAATAAATTTATTACTTTTATCTATTCTGTAAAATGTTTTTCGCAGATTTCTACTTCTTTGTCTTTTTGATCCTCGTCTTCCATTTCGCAAAACCGATCTAAATTATTAATTTCGATAGTAATCGCAGTTATAACTGCATTCCCTTTGGAATTTGTACTTCCGGATACAACCCATCCAATTTCGGTATTTTGTCCCAACAATCCATCAATCTTTACAATCCCACTTTTATTTTGTTATGTCAATTATATCAATTCTATTGGGCTTATCAAATTTAGGGTCAGCTAGTATGTAGCTTCGCCACTTTGCTTTGTTAGCTTGAATTGCTTTGACTGGTAGAGCTCTCAATAGTTTTGGCAACACAATTGCGTCTATTTTAAATGGCTCTTTTTCATTATTCAGGAGTTTTATATACAATTTAACATTGTACTTTGGTGTACTTGTCTCTTGTGCTGAAACTCTGCTTATTTCAGTAAGCACTTTAATTCTAGCTAAATTTAGAATCTGAGCTGCTTCTTCTGAAATAATTGTACATTGTGATCCACTATCAATCAACGCTCTTAGTGTTTCAAAATTCCTCATTGATTCCACCTTTACCACTACTGTAGCTAACAGTGCTAACAGTTCTTTCAGATTGTACATAAATAATCGCAAAAGCATCTCTTAAAATTTGTATAATTCAATCATTTTGTGCATAACTGCGCTTTTTTATCCATTGCGCCTATCTCTGTAGGGCATTGTGGCATTTGTGGCATTGTACCATTTTGTGTCCTGGAACTTTACAAATCGGACAGTTTTCTTTGTCATATTTAATTGAGCTTACGGAACTTAACCGTTGCTCTAAAAATTCGAATACATCAGACAGTAACTGAATCTATTTTGTCTTTTTGACATGAGATTCATACAGCTGCCATATATCTTTATTAAATTTTCTCAAAAAACCATGATCAAATATTATATCCACTTCCTAACTTATTCATTATATATGTTTTCGTGATTCGATGTTCAAGTTTGGCAATTCAATTAAACGATTCAGTTGTTCAGAAAAAATTTTCCTTTTCTTTTCATACTGTTTGGTTAAGAGTTCCCAAATGGTATGACAATTATCTACAGAGCAAATACGATACCATGCTTCTGGCCTCTTAACGCCGATTTTAAATTAAAAAATTTGGCGGACACACTGAGGTCTTCTCTGTTATGAATTATTTCCATGAATAATTCATAAAACATGTCCCATTCTTTAGGTTCACCAAATAAGTTGTGCACCCAAATTTTTGGTAACTTTGGAAGATCCGCTGTTCTTTCCATTCAGACTACCCTGTTTAATATTTTTAATAAATTGGCGATGACAAACTCTGTATCTGTGACATCATCGTAGCATGCGATTCCTTTACTAGCCAACTCCTGCACTCTATTGAATATCCAAATCCAAAGAAATTCTATTTTATTTCTCCTAATGATGCACTTATCCCTGCAAGCATTAGCTAACCCCTTAATTGTTTCACTCAGAAAGGCATTCAGTTGTTTCACATTGTGATCAAATTAATCTGCTAGTTTTCGATCATCATCGTATTTATTAAGTGTTTCAGTTCCAGGATCTAATATCTCAATCAACTTTTGAATAATACCTAAAGTGTTTTCATAATGCCGTTTATTGAAATAGTCATGATCGACTATTCCAATTTTTAACAGACAACTGTTATTGGCAATAAATTGTTTTTAGACAAATCCCCCCACGCAAATCGAAAATAAACGTATTAAAAGAGCTACAGACTTGGCAGATTTGGCACACATCGAATGTGCCCTTGTGCCGACTTTTCATTACGATCGGACCATAAACATAGGAGATTTTAAGGAATGAATGACCATCAAGATCATGAGGGCTGAGCAGATTTAGAGCAACAACAACAAGACACGCTGTGAGTACGCGATTATTCAATTATTAATTAATTATTGTTATTTTATTTAAATATATATTATAAATTCTGCCTCATTTGTCAGAAAGTAGCAAAATTTAGTTAGAAATTCCAATTTATGTACATATAAGTCAAATGCTAAAATTCGTGTTCCGTAAGTATTGAGATTGCCGTCTTCGAGCTATAGAAAGCAGTAGCTTAACTTAAAGGACATATGAGAGAGAGAGAGGTCTGGGGTTCAAAACTTACTCCGTCGGCGAACAAATTTTTTGTTTCTTTTGATACCCTGTACAAGGATATATTAACTTTGTGAAAAAGATTTTTGTAACAGGCAGAAGGAGACATCTCCGACCCCATAAAGTATATATATTCTTGATCAGCATCAACAGCCGAGTCGATTGAGCCATGTCCGTCTGTCTGTCCGTCCGTCTGTATGAACGCGTCGATCTCAGCAACTATAAGAGCTAGAGACACCAAATTTGGCATCAAGGTTCCTGTATACCATACGCAGATCAAGTTTATTTTAAATTTTGGATACCTTCCCCCCTTCCCCCGCAAATCGAAAAAAACGAATAATAGCCACATTTTTCAACGTAGAGACTTCTAACTTAACAGGTGCGTTAAAAATGATATGTAGAAGGAACGCTGAAAGTTTCATCACGATCGGTTTGTAAATAAGACAGATAATCAGCAATAAAAGTTATTTTTCCACGGAATCGTAGAGCAGCAGGCAGCACATGTGTGCGAGCTAGACAGCGAACGACTGTGACACATGCGTCTGCTTACCATGTGTGCATATTTGTGCGAGCGAGATAGGGTACTACTGCGACACAGGCATAAGTAAATTAAGTGTCGTAACACTCAGCTTTTGATTGAATATGTATAAATATGTGAAAGTGAGCTGCTATAAGCAAGCAAAGAATTCATATGCAAAATGAGAGTTTCAAAGGGGTTTTCTTTAAACACCTGTTATGTTCTTACTGTTCTTTAATCAAGGTATCTATTATCAAAATACTCTTAATATAGAAGCCTGTACAGGGTATTATACTGTCGAATGCGGTCGACTGTAGCCTTTTCGACTGGTTTTTTTTACCAATATATAAGCACTAGTATTGCTTACTATTGATTGCTTTGCATTAGAAAATACTTTCTATATGTGTCTGCATAGTGCATAAGCATCACATTGTAAACAGACATACATAAAGTTTTACATATGCAATTAAGTAAAATGTAACAATAGTTCGCTTCGCTCATTGCTGCTGCTCTCTTCCAACAACAAACGATAATGGGAGAGAATTTTTCGAGCAAAATTCAGCAAATTCAGTTATTTTGATTTTGTCGGCCTGCGGGTGATTTGGCAGTGGCACAGGGCGCAGAGCATTAAACTGTCAATAAAGGGATCGCGGGTTCGAGGCACGGTCTATTCGTTTTGTTATCTTTTCCCGAGTAGTACAGAGTCTCCCAATGTCGGCTGTAGCGTTACCCTCTTTCAGTTGTAAACACTAATTGGGGGTACTAAACTGTCGCTTGTTTTTTATACCCTATGCCCATTAAAAATGGGAAAAAAGGGTATAATAATTTTTTGCAAATGTATGTAACAGGCAGGAGGAGGCATCTCCGACCCTATAAAGTATATATATTCTTAATAAATTAATAGCCGAGTCGATTGAGCCATGACCGTCTGTCGATCTCAGCAACTATAAGAGCTAGAGACACAAAATTTGACATGAAGGTTCCTGTATACCCTCTCCAGGTCGAGTTTATGTTTTCGATATCTTTCCCCCCTTCCTGGCAAAATGGAAAAAAAAAACGAATTATGACCGGATTTCTTAGATTAGACCCTTTTTACTTAGCAGGTTCGTAAAAAATATCATACAAAAACAGTATGATATCATGCGCTTTGTCCTTTGCGGGCAGCAAATGTGGGCGAGCGAGACAGCGAACGACTGCGTCACAAGCATATGTATATGAAGTGTCGTAACACTCATAACACCTGTTACGTTTTTATACCCTCCCTGGCAATAGTAGACTTTTTTATGAACAAATCTTCCCTTTGCAGCCGCTCCCACGATCTAACAATTAGTTGTACATTGGTGCTCTTATCTTAGGCTACAAGTGATTTGTGTTACATTTACTTAGATCAAATTGCAGAGTCCCGTCACCCTATCGGTGATTTCGGGACATAGTTTATAACGGTCAGATGTGTAATGAACGTACCAACTAAACAAAATATCAAAATTGCCAGATTGCGTCAAAGAGTTACAGTTCTTTGAATGCGAGTTCGATAACTACGCCTCTTTGAGGGATTACCAGATAATCAAAGAAAGGACGCTCTATCGCTCGATAGTCCTTAACAATAGGCAGAATATAAAGGGGCAATGCCGAAACGGCTAACGACTAACTTACACTTGAACACCAAATGGGTCAAATGGCACAAGGGATGAAGTAAGTGGATGGGTTCTATACAGCAGTCAATAACCACTTTGCTTTTATAGTACGAAGTCTTAAATATGGAGATCAAAACCCACAAAAAAATTTTTAATACTATGGTAGAATCCTATAGGGACAGGGCGTTGTCTGTCGGCCTACCTGCCTGCTTGCCTACCTGTCTGTCTGTATGAACGCGTCGATCTCAGCAACTATAACAGCTACAGAACCTTCATTTGGCATACGACGATCAAGTTTATTTCAAATTTTGGATACCTCTAAGCCTTAAAGAAGCCTCTGCTGCTGCCGTTGTTTACTTAGATGTCGGGTGTCGATTTGGCCAGTGCAGACATTCTGCTGATGCAGCGCGCGTTGCGGATGCGCTGCCGTCTTGGCTGGAGTCAATGCACCTGTTCGTTATTTGGCGTTGGGTTGCGCTGGGCTTGCTGTTCTTGTTGGGCTATGCTCGGCTTGTTGTTCTTGTTAAAAATATGCTGACTATCTGCGCATGTCAGATGTGCTACATACGCTAGAGTCGTGATTGTGATTTGACTGTCTTAATGTACTCATAATATCTGGCCTTCACTTGTGTATCCATGGCGGAAGCACATATAAATTAGAATTCATTGCATGATCATAACTACCTGTTTTTGCAAGTGAACACATTCTCGCCGAAAAGCTGAGTGTTGCGTCACTTCAAATGACATACTTGCCGACAATTATGCTGCAAGCCTAAACGTTACGTATACGGAGTTTTGTAAAATATATACATTTATTGTGATATTTGTAATATAAGAGTTTGTCCTTCAAGATTTATGATTACTCTAATAATTATTTGCATTTAAAATATTGGCGGGCAAGTGAGCTGCATAAAAAACTAAGACGTGCTGTAAGAGTTGGCAGACTAGTTCTTATTGCATATCAATTAATATTAATATCATTATCATACCAATAATTAGGGACAGGTTGCAGATATATGATGAAACTTCTTTTAATTCATAGGGTTGATCGTTAATTTCTATTAGCTTAATATTTAATTGGTTTATTACTGTTGTAATTTCTGTGGGAAATTTTACAGGGTCCTATATTATTTTTGGGACTTTGCTTATATATGTATATGAGAATGTTTTTTTTTACCTTTCTGAGTGAATTTATGGCTTACTATTTATATCTTATCTAATGTTCTTACAGTGCAATCTGAATTAGTAGTTTATATACCTTGATCAGGTAAATTTATTAGTTCCTGCTGTGCCTGTCTGTAATGAATATTTTTGCTGGAATCTAAAAAGGACAAAAGATTAGTGTGGCCTAGCCGAAGTCTGAGTTTTAGAATCTGTACTTTAAAAAAAGTAAAGCGTAATAGGCAGAAGAAATCATCTCGATTTAGTTTGTCTGTCTGTCCGTCTGTCCGACTGTCCGTCCGTATGAACACCTAGATCTCGGAGACTATAAGAGCTAGAGCTACCAAATTTGGTGACAACACTCAACAACAGATCAAGTTTGTTTTAGATTTTTTGCCATGCCCCCTTTCGCCACCCCAAATAGAAAAAAAAACTATTTTAACAGCTACAGACTTGGCACACTTGGCAGATTTGGCAGATATTGAGTGTGCCCAATCAAAGGAGATTTTTAAGGAATGAATGACCATCAAGTTCATGAGGGCTGAGCAGCATTAGAGAAACAACAACAAGTCACGCTGCGCGGGTTCAAATCTCGCTGCTGACAATTACAAATTTGAGTTTAATTTTTCAATTATTAATTAATTATTGTTTTTTTTATTATTTTTATTTTTATTTATTTAAATAACTGTATGCTTATAGTTAAAACTAAAGCTACAGGGGAAAACAGCCATAGCTACTGGGGCTTTCGGCTAAGGATGCGTGTGCTTACTTTAAGATGAGGATCGGTTCTGTAGTTACTACTAGTTTAGGAGTATGAGGATGAGTAATAATTATGTGTGTATATGCTTACATATTTGTGTATTGAGTTAATCATAAGTATAGCTAAGATAAGTATAGGTAAGATTCATATTTACAGATTTATTTTTACATGGTTGTACTGCTTTATTGGATTTGTTGACTTAATGTTAGTTTTATAACAATTTAGTTAGCTTGGCTTTTTTGAGAAAATCATTGACTGCTAGTATATGGTCCGTAGTTGGGTAAGATGTTGTAAAGGAGTGGTTAGGGATTTGGGTACGGAGCTTTTTGAATGCTGTGCATTCATCCAGAATGTGGTCGATTGAAATGGGCATATTATTGTTGCAGAATTGACAGTTTGTGTCGCTATTCTGAATAAATCTGTGTTTGTGTGTCCGAGTCGGAGTCTGATTATGTTTGTAATTTCTTTTCTAGTAAGATTTTTTAATGTAAGTGTGTTAAGATAATGATCAATGTTAAATCTGTTGTAATTGATGGATTGATACCACATTGAGGTACTGGAGATTAAGTTTTGGTTGATGTTTGCTAGTGATATCTTGATGTGCTTATTTATGTCGATTCGGTTTAAGTTTGGTGTTGTTAGGAGAGGTGAAACTGTTGCTATTTTAGCTGCTTCGTCTGCAAGCTCATTTCCTTTTATACCGACGTGTCTTGGTACCCAAAGAATTTCAACCTTCGGGTAGTGTTTTGTTAAAAGTTCACGGATTTTGGTAGTATATAGTGTGTCATTGTTTATATTTTGAATCGATTCAATAGCAGATAGTGAGTCAGAGCAAATACAGATCTTTTGTGGATGTGCGATTGCTATTTCTGTGGCTTCAAGTAGGGCAATGATTTCAGCTGTGTAGATAGAGGAGAAGTAGGGGAGCACGGCAAGTTTTATGATTTCGTGCTCAGTTACGATTGCGTAGCCTGGTACTTTTTGGTTTAGTGAACCGTCTGTGTACATAAATTTGTAATTTCTTAGGGAATGTTTGATTTCGTTAAATAGTCGGTTGTATATGTCTTTGTTGGTCTGTGATTTGATATAGTGTTTAAGTTGTGTGTTAATTGAGTCTGATTTTAGAGGAGTGTCTTGTGATTGTATAATTATTTTAAACATATTAGCTTGTAATTGTTTAGTTCTCGTTTCTATTGGGGATATGTTTGCTTCGAAATAGAGGTTATTTGTTGGTGTTGTGTAAAAAGCTCCCAGTGCGGATCGGATTGCTGTATTAAGGGCTGTTCTTATTGGTCTCATAGTGGATTTGTGTAAATGGGTTGCAGTTAAATTTAGTGTTTGATAGGCACCTGATGATGTTTGTTGATTTATTGAGGGATGTAAAGAGTCTTTTAATGTGTGGTGACCATTTGTATCTAGAGCTTACTGTTAGTCCCAGAATCTTAAGTTCATTAACTTCACTTATGGCTGCTGTGTTTGTTGATACTTTGCAGATGCAATTTACTTTTCGGCATATATGTAGGTGTTTGCTTTTGGTAACAGACAGTGATGCCCCTGAGGTGGAGCACCATATATCTATGTCCCTAAAGAGGCCATTAAGGTTAATATTAATGTTTTTTTTCTTATCCAGGTCGATTAAAATATTAAAATCATCTGCGTAGGCTATGAATTTGAGTTTTTTGTGAGTTTTGATTTGGTCTGCTAGGCTATTGAATGCGATTACAAATAAAACAAGCGGATCAGTCGAGCGCGCGCGACAGTATAAAACCCTGTGCAGTTTTGTAAATTAAGTATTTTGATTATAATAGAAATAAGAACGTAGCAGGTGTTTATTGAAGAATACTCTTTTGATTTCTGTGCTTGCTTATATCAGCAAGCTTTCACATTTGTATAGAATCAAAAGCTGAGTGTTACGACACTTAATTTACTTATGCTTGTGTCGCATTAGTTCTCTATCACGCTCGCACACATGGTAAGCAGACGCATGTATCACAGTCGTTCGCTATCTCGCTCGCACACATGTGCTGCCTGCTACTCAACGATTCCGTGGAAAAATAACTTTTATTGCTGATTATCTGTCTTATTTACAAACCGATCTTGATGAAACTTTCAGCGTTCCTTCTATATATCATTCCTAATGCACGTGTTAAGTTAGAAGTGTCTACGTTGAGAAATGTGGCCATAATTAGTTTTTTTTGAATTGCGGGGGTGGTGGGAAAGATATTGAAAATCTAACATAAACTCGATCTGGAGAGGGTATACAGGAACCTTCATGCCAAATTTGGTGTCTCTAGCTCTTATAGTTGCTGAGTTCGACGCGTTCATACAGACAGACGGACAGACGGACGGACGGACAGACGGACAGACAGACGGACATGGCTCAATCGACTCGGCTATTGATACTGATTAAGAATACATATACTTTATAGGGTCGGTGTGTGTATGTAACAGGCAGAAGGAGGCATTTCTGCCTGTTACATACATTTGCACAAAATTATTATACCCTTTTTGCCCATTTTTAATGGGCACAGGGTATAATTACAGAGAGTGGGGATCCTTGAGGAAATCCATTATGTAGGGGGAATGTGTTCGAATATTTGCCATTTGTTTTTACTCTAATTTTCCTATTTGTCATAAAGTTTTTTGTGTATCTAAGGGATTTTGGGCCGCATCCCCATTCTATCATTTGGTTTCATCATCTCGATTTAGTCTGTCTGTCTGTCCGTCCGTATGAACACCTAGATCTCGGAGACTATAAGAGCTAGAGCTACCAAATTTGGTGACAACACTCAACAACAGATCAAGTTTGTTTTAGATTTTTTGCCATGCCCCCTTTCGCCCCCCCCAAATAGAAAAAACTATTATAAGAGCTACAGACTTGGCACACTTGGCAGATTTGGCAGATATTGAGTGTGCCCAAGCAAAGGAGATTTTAAGGAATGAATTTCCATCAAGTTCATGAGGGCTGAGCAGCATTAGAGCAACAACAACAACAAGACACGCTACGAGTTCGTTGGTTCAAATCTCGCTGCTGACAATTACAAAATTGAGTTTTATTTTTCAATTATTAATTAATTATTGCTATTTTATTTAAATATATATTATAAATTCTGCCTCATTCGTCAGAAAGTAGCAAAATCTTTAAGAAATTTCAATACATAATAATAAAATAAAAAAAAGGAAGCAGAAAACGCTCTATCATTTTACAATACATAACTTCTTACATTATGAATATCATACTCGCAATTTAGAATTATTCAATTACACATTTACACCCATCGGGGCATGGTGCTCCGACCAATCAAGAAGCATAATAAACTGTAATTTTGTTAGTCATAATTAGGCTCTGTACTAAAAGTACATAGTCCGACAATATAATGTATATAAGTTAAACCGATCGCCAAGCAACAAAGAAGTCGCCAAACTGATCACGCATAAGCGCCATGGTAACAGTGCAATATCAGAAACGTCTGTAGATATTGCACAACAACAACACCTGAAGCCCAAGCAGCAGTCGTCTGGCAACGCTCTGCACGAGGCGCAGAGTCAGCACTTTTAGGGCATATGGCTAGCTTTAGTTGTAAGAAATTATGTTCTTAGCTATATTAAATGTTGGATACCTCCCCAACTTTCCCCACAAATCGAAAAAAACTAATTTTGGCCACATTTCTCAACGTAGACACTTTTAAATTAAGAAGTGCGTAAACAATACTATGTTTATACCCTGTGCCCATTAAAAATGGGCAAAAAAGGGTATAATAATTTTGTGCAAATGTATGTAACAGGCAGAAGGAGGCATCTCCGACCCTATAAAGTATATGTATTCTTAATCAGTATCAATAGCCGAGTCGATTGAGCCATGTCCGTCTGTCTGTCCGTCTGTCCGTCCGTCCGTCCGTCTGTCCGTTTGTCTGTATGAACGCGTCGAACTCAGCAACTATAAGAGCTAGAGACACCAAATTTGGCATGAAGGTTCCTGTATACCCTCTCCAGTTTATGTTAGATTTTCAATATCTTTCCCACCACCCCCGCAATTCAAAAAAAACTAATTATGGCCACATTTCTCAACGTAGACACTTCTAACTTAACACGTGCATTAGGAATGATATATAGAAGGAACGCTGAAAGTTTCATCAAGATCGGTTTGTAAATAAGACAGATAATCAGCAATAAAAGTTATTTTTCCACGGAATCGTTGAGTAGCAGGCAGCACATGTGTGCGAGCGAGATAGCGAACGACTGTGATACATGCGTCTGCTTACCATGTGTGCGAGCGTGATAGAGAACTAATGCGACACAAGCATAAGTAAATTAAGTGTCGTAACACTCAGCTTTTGATTCTATACAAATGTGAAAGCTTGCTGATATAAGCAAGCACAGAAATCAAAAGAGTATTCTTCAATAAACACCTGCTACGATCTGATTTCTATTATAATCAAAATATTTTATTTACAAAACTGCACAGGGTTTTATACTGTCGCGCGCGCTCGTTTTTAATTATATTTTGAATGTTTTAATTTTTACAACTATTTGCAATTTCTAAAAGTATCCTAGTGGCTAAGTAAGGGACTGATGCACTTCCATAAGTAACGGTCGTCAACTTGAAATATTTTAATTTATGTTTTGGAGACTCAAAATTTTTGATGCTCCTCATCAATATTGATCCGCCGCTAAAATTTCTCAATATCTGCAAAGACTACAAATTGCCATTTACGCCATTTTAAAATGATATAAAAAATATCTTTTTGGACTCTTGGACGAATTCACATTATATCATTAAGGCTTTTATTATTTTTAGACTTTGCAGACGCGTCAAAAACGACTCTCAACTTTGTTGTTAAGCCGGAGTCCCCTGGTTCCTTTGCACTTTCTTCTCTAAATCGTAAAATCGCGATAGTGTTAGCCCGGCACATAGATCTCAGAGATTATAAGAGCTAGAGTTACCAAATTGGGTGACAACACTCTTATAGTGTGCAGGCAGATCAAGTTTGTTTTAGATTTTTACTACGCCCCCCTTCCGCCTATGCAAATCGAAAAAAACGTATTATAAGAGCTTCAGATTTGACACACTTGGCAGATTTGGCACACATCAAGTTCAGGGCCTCTGTAGCAGCATTAGAGCAACAACAGCAACAAGACACGCTGCGAGTACGCGAGTTCAAATCGCGCTGCTGACAATTACAAATTTGAGTTGTATTTTTCAATTATTAATTAATTATAGTTATTTTATTTAAATATATATTATAAATTCTGCCTGAAAGTATCAAAATCTTAAGAAATAGGAATAACAAAATTTAGCTAGAAATTCGAATTTACATATGTACGTTGTGCGTTCATTGTACCTAGACGTGATTTTAGTTGTGCTCTGTGAGTAATTTGTGTTTTTATCTGTAATTCGCATGTTAATTTCAAATAATTGTGGATTTGTGTACGTAATTTATTTTCTCTTCATCATTTAAACTGCTTAGCTGTGCAAATTTTTTGTTTTACACCAAAAGCATTTTAAATTGTTGTCAATTTTTGTGTTTTCGTTTGTATTATTTTTCTTCGCTTGGTACGTTGGCCTAAGCTTTTGTTTGTGCAGCACTTTTATCTCTCCCGCTCTCGTTCTCTCAATTTTTGTACGTCTCTGCGTTTGTGTTTAGATATCTGCGCTGCATCGTTTGTGTTGTTGTTGTCATATTCAGTCGTTTCTTTTGGCTGCATTGATACGCGTTTGTGTTGTTGTATTTTGCTATATTTGTTTCTTCTTTATTTTTTCTTGTGCTGTACTTTGTTTGAGCATATTAGTTTTTCAATTATGTTGGTCTGCTATATTAAAAATTGTAAATGCCAGTCCGACTCGAAGGCTGACTTAATTTGTTGTTGGCTATGTGATAATGTAGTTCACGTTAAGTGTGTTGGTTTCACACAACGTGTCAAGGACTACATCAATAGCAAGTCCGGACTTAGATGGTGCTGTGAGCATTGTCATGTGGCTGAATTAAACATGCAAATGTTTATGAGGCACACACGACATGGTTTCAGTGCCTTAAGTTCATCCTTTGCAAAATTACAGGGTGAATTTCAGGCTTTGGAAGAAAAATTTAATAACTTAAAAGTTTTTGATGGACCTTTCTTGCCTGCTGAAGTAATCAGTATCCCTATTCATAGCATTTCTGATTTCTCCGTCACTCCTGCCATATCTCTTGCCTCTTGTCCGAAAACCCCTACGGTTAGTGATCGGCAACTTATGACATTTAACACCCGTCTTCTTGCTTCTTCTGCTAACAAGACTGTACCTCATTCTCCTCAGCCTTTGGCAGTACCTATTCTGGAGTGTAGGGGTGTTAAGCCTCTTTCAGTGGTTCCACCCAGAAAGCAAATTTTTGTTTCAAGGCTGGCTCCCGATACATCGGTTGAGGATGTCAAAGCCTTTATTTTATCAAAAGTTAAAACGACTAGCATAGAGGTGGATAAATTCAAATTCACGAATGCTAGAGATATTTCCTCTTTTAAAATTGGGGTCTCGGCTGAAGTTTTCAAAGAAATTTGTTGTAATTCTTTCTGGCCGCTGAACCTAATTGTTAAAGAGTATGTTCAAACTAAAAGAAATCGGCCTCCGATTACACTGCCTGAAATTCCTGCTGTCGCTTCCTCTTCTAACGTGGTGGCAAAAAACTAAAATCATCTCTTCTTTTTTCCTATCAAAACGTTAGAGGCCTTAATACTAAACTTTCCAAATTATATGTTGATAGCGTAACTTTTGATTTTAACGTGATTGTCTTTACTGAAACTTGGTTAAAGCCTGAAATTTCAGATTTCTCTATTTTTCCTAATAAGTACACCCCTTTTAGATGTGATCGTCTATCACGTTTGGGGGGTTGAGTTCTTATTGCTGTTGACTCTGACCTTTCATCTGAAGCGATAACTTTAAGTAACGTAGCAAATATTGAATTCATTGCTGTTAAAATCTCAATGAACAATTTTTCAATATTTCTTACTTGCTCCTATATCCCTCCACATTCTGATATCTCCATTTACCATGAGCACCTTTGTGCTATTCGTTCCATTTCCTCCTTACTTTCTAACAAAGACTTTTTGTTCGTATTTGGAGACTTTAATTTGCCTGATGTAGTATGGTCTGATTCACCAAATGCCTTGGTTCCGTCCAGCTCCCATGAATTTATTAATTCACTTTTGGACCTGTCTCTCTCTCAAGTTAATCCGTTTCGAAACTGTAGCGGGCGTATTCTGGATCTGATTTTTGTATCTGATCCACTTTGTAGTTTAGTATCTCGTAGTGATCCTTTAGTTCTTCCTGAAGACCCCTATCATCCTACGTTAGATCTAGTTATAGAGCTGCCTTCTTCTGAGCAAATTCGTTTCACTAGTTCAATGGTTAAACCCCATTATTTTCGAAAAACTGATTTTTGTAAACTTAATACATTAATTTTAACTACTGACTGGTCTGCTCTGTACGCTTGTACTGACATAAACATTGCCTCTTCTCTTTTTTATAATATGTTAAATTCGCTCTTTGAGCAGTGTGTGCCCCGTAAGTTCCCTGTGAGGTCTAATAGACCTCCCTGGTTCTCGCGTGAGCTAACAATCTTAAAAAATGCGAAATCTCGATATTATAAAAGATATAAGGGGTCGGGAAATCCTTTTGATTTTTCGCGCTATGTCGTTGCCAGATCTAACTTTATTACTCTTAACTCGCGTTGTTACAATGATTATTTGAATCGTTGTCGATTGCAATTTGCCCAGAATCCTAGGCAGTTCTATAATTTTGTTAATATGAAACGTAAATCTTCCTCTTTACCCTCTTCTGTTTCTTACGAAGATATGAAAGCAAACTCTGATCAGGCAGCGGCCGATTTGTTTGCAGACTTCTTCCAATCGACCTACTCGACTAACAACTCCTCTATTAACTCTCCTTATCCTTACAGTTTGCTCAAGTCTAACTGCATTTTTGGTCCTGTGATCACTTAATGAATTAAATTCAATCAAGCCTGGTTATCTACCTGGTCCTGATGGAGTACCAGGATGTATACTTAGATATTGTGCTGTTTCTTTATGTAGACCAGTGCATTATCTTTTTGTACTCTCGGTTAACTCTTGCTCTTTTCCATCCATTTGGAAGGAATCATTTATTCTTCCACTTCATAAAAATGGATCTAAATTTGATGTCAAAAATTATAGAGGTATCTCCAAATTGTCCGCTATACCTAAGGTGTTTGAGAAAATTATTACATCTCAACTACAACACTTATGTAGCTCTATCATTTCACCTTTCCAACATGGTTTTGTGAAATCGAGATCTACAACCACTAACCTACTGGAACTTTCTTCTTTAGTGATCAGAGGATTTCAGAACAAAATGCAGACCGATGTCATATACACTGACTTCAGTAAGGCTTTTGACTCTGTCAATCACTGTCTCCTGCTTAACAAACTTCATCTAATCGGTTTTCCACATAAGCTTCTTCTGTGGATCTCTGAATATCTTAATTCTAGAACCCAAAAAGTGCTCTTTCGTTCATCTCTTTCTAAGCCCGTCTTTGTAACTTCTGGCGTTCCTCAGGGCAGCCATCTTGGTCCTCTATTATTTAATCTCTTCATTAATGATCTTCCGTCTATTTTCAAACACTCTAGTATACTAATGTACGCCAATGATGTGAAGCTCTGTTTAACATACAATGACATCAACTCTTATAAAATTTTACAAGCTGATCTTGATTCCTTTTTTGCCTGGTGTAATGCAAATTTGTTAAAATTAAACTGCTCAAAGTGTAAGGTGATGTCATTTTATCGGACCAGGCCTCATATTTTTACTTACACGCTTGATCGGATGCCTCTTGAGAGCTTAAATCATGTAAAGGATTTAGGGATTCTTCTAGATCATAAATTTAAATTTGATCTACATATCTCATATGCTGTCAATAAGGCAACTCAAGTACTTGGGTACATCAAACGATGGAACGATTCTAAGGAATTTGACGACCCTTATACGACAAAATTACTTTATACTTCTCTTGTTCGGCCAATTCTTGAATACGGAACTTGTTTATGGTCTCCCCAATATCCGGTACACCAGGACAGAATTGAGTCTGTTCAAAAGAAATTTTTACTTTTCGCGCTTCGTGGCTTTAACTGGGCTTCTGGTTTTGACCTACCCTCTTATTCTAGTAGACTTTTGCTAATTAACCTTCCGTCCCTAACTGATCGTAGAATCATGTTGGGTGTCTTGTTTATTGTTAAATTAATTAATGGGGAAATTGACTCCTCTGTTTTATTAAATAAGATTAATTTTTCTATTCCTTCTAGGCGTACACGCAACTTCACTCCTCTTGCTCTTAACACTTGTACTTCTAACTATGCTTTGCAGGAACCTTTTCGAGTACTCTGTGCTGATTACAACAGACTTTATCGTGTATTCAACTTAGAGTCCTCTCTTCCTACTATCAAGTATCTCATTCTTAACTCGTTAGCTAGTATTAACTAACACTCATTTTAATACTTCTTGATCTGATTGGGTTTTTCTGGGTTTTCCCCAATCCTTGCAACAAATGTTGGATCAATTAAATACTTTTTTTTGGGAATACCCCACACTTAAGCTTAAACTCAATTTTATTATTATTTTTTAATCTAATTTTAATCTTAATTGTAATTTTATTATAATAATTTAATTCATTTATACATTATAATTATTTTGGGTCATTAGTCCATTAGTTGACGTTAAATCAATAAGTATTGCGATTGCCGTCTTCGAACTATAGAAAGCAGTAGCTTAATTTAGAGGATTTGTGCGCGAGAGGTCTGGGGCTCGAAACTTACTCCGTCCTCGAACAACTTTGTTGTTTTTTTTGCAAATGCAGGCAATGTATAATGTTCTTATAATTTAATAAAACCAATATATAAGCACTAGTATTGTTTACTATTGATTTCTTTGCATTAGAAAATACTTTCTATATGTGTCTGCATAGTGCATAAGCGTCTTATTGTAAACGGACATACGTAAAGTTTTACATATGCAAGTAAGTAAAATGTAACGGTAGTTCGCTTCGTTCACTGCTGCTGCTGCTCTCTTCCAAGAACGAACGATAATGAGGGAGCATTTTTTGAGAAAAAGAAACTTGCAAGGCGGCAACGAATGGGAAATACGAATTCAGTTATTTTGATTTTGTCGGCCTGCGGGGTGATTTGGCGGTGGCATAGGGCGTAGAGCATTACACTGTCAATAAAGGGATCGCGAGTTCGAGGCCAGGTCGATTCGTTTTGCTATCTGTAAAATATTTTTTATGCGCAGATTTTACTTTTCCGAGTAGTCTTACCTCTTACCTAATGAGGTCAGGATTTAAGAGATCTTTGAAATGCCTTGGCCTTAGCCAGAGAAGCTGAGGCAAGCATCGAGAGAAGTGTTTACGCAAGTTCCCATGCTAAAGCCAAGGAAGAAAAAAGCATCTTGGTTATGGTCATGGTTATCACCAGATCTATCTTGCAGAGCACGAGTGCGAAAAAAACGTCTTTCTCTGTTAACGGCGGCAAGTATGAGTTTTGTCGACTCCCGTTTGGGTTGAAAAATGCTAGCAGCATTTTCCAGAGAACAATCGACGACGTTTTGCGGGAATAGATAGGTAAGACAGCTACGTCTATGTGGACGATGTCATTATTTTTTCAGAAAATGAGTCAGATAAACAGTCTCTGTGACTCAAACATGAAAGTGGCTATAGAAAAAATACATTTTTTTTAAAGAGAGTGTAGAATACCTGGGTTTCATTGTCATAAAAGTCGGAGCAAGAACGGACCCTCAGAAAGTTAAGGCCATACAGGCATATCCGGTACTCAAAAATTTGTTTGCATTAAGATCCTTCTTGGACTTAGCTAGCTACTATAGATGCTTTATTAAAAACTTCGCAGCGATCGCAAGGCCCCTTACGAGCATACTCAAGGGAAGTAACGGCTTGGTCAGCAAGCATATGTCAAAAAAGATCCCGGTTAACTTTAGTAACACAGAAAACACGGAAGACGTTATATTAAAATACCCAGATTTCATGAAACCATTCGAGCAGTCCTTTCACAAGAAGGCAAGCTAATTACCATGGTTTCTAGAACTTTGAAAGATGCAAAGACTCACTTTGCCATTAATGGAAATGAATTATTGGGTATAGTGTAGGCGTTAGGAAAGTTACAGCAGTATTTGTACGGAACACGGGACGTAAATCCCTATACCGATCACCAGCCCTTAACTTTTGCAGTTTCGGTTAGAAATCCTAATGCATAAATTAACAGATGGAAAGCATTTGTCGATGAACACAACGCCAAAATTTATTATAAGCCAAGTAGAGAAAACCATGTTGCGGATACGCTCTCGCTCCAAAACATAAATGCTGACCTACACGGTCGAGGACACTGATAAGCCGACGGTCGCTTGCAGGCTTCTGCTTCAGAAACCAAGTAATTTAGGAAGAGGCGCAATTCCCTTTCCGTGCTTTTCCGTGAGAAAGTGCGGCACACTATATACTTCACACACGATAAGGAAGCCCTTCGGGAATTGAAACATGTGGTACAGCCAAATCTTGTGAATGCAATTCATTGCAATCTCCACACTTTGGCACAAATACAACACGAACTGATGAAAACATTTCCGGCCACTAGATTTTGGTATTGCAAAATGTGACCAATAAAGATGACCAAAGAGAAATAGTTACAACGGAACACGGTCGTGCTCACAGAGCCAACTCGAAAATACGTTCCCCAATACAAAGACAATATACTGTGACAACGAAGCGGCATTTAATTCGGAAACTATTACGTCTTTACTAAAAACTAGTTTGGGACTGACGTTGTCAACGCTCCCCCTTTGCATAGCTCGTCTAATGGAACGTTTCCCCAGCACATTACTAGAGATCGCGAGGTGTCTTAAATTGGAGAGGAAATTTGAGGACACAATTGAGCTTATCATGCAAGCGACCGTCGAATATAATCGGACGATTCACTCAGTTATAGGAGAAAACCCTATACAAGTAGTTCATGCCTCGAGCGAAGAATTAAAGGAGAATATTAGGAAAAAAAAATAGCTAACGCTCAGCAAGCTCAGCTAGAAAGGAATAACCCATCCCGACAGAATAGAGTCTTCGAAGTATGAAAAAAAGTTTTTTTTTTATAAATAATAGAAGATTGAGCAGCAAATTGACCCCGTTACGTTCTGAAGAGACCTAGGAACGTCTGTACTTATAAAAGGGAGGGCAGTGCACAAGGACAACCTAAGGTAGCCGTTAAACTCTTTCATATATTGAATTTGATATTGAAAGTAGTGGCGGGCACCCCAGATGCTTCAGATTCTGAAAGACTTAGAATGTCCAGACAGGTGGTGATTAACACCGAAACGCAAAAACAAATAAATGAACTTACAGACACCATAAAAAGACATAGAGAGGTGCCCATAGTTAGTCCGATGGAAGTATCTAATATAAAAGGTCTTCCAGTCCGATAGTATAGTCCACATATTAATTGACTATCCCCAAGTAAAGTTTATTTGTAAGAAAGTTACCATATTCCCCGTGGCCCACAATAATACTGTAACGCAAATAGGCCGTGCCTACCGTCACTGGTGGTTGGTCGAGCGGTTCCTTTGTTTTTAAGTGGCGTAAGGGAGTCACCATGAAAGCTCGGGCCAGATTAGGTAATCCCGATTCCAATAAAAAGACGGTTGGTTTATTTTTATTTTATTTCCCGCATGTTTGTTTTTTTTTAACACGCTAAAAAAAACTGCGGAGCTCGGACTGGTCGGGGCGGCGTTTCGAAGAAGAGCGATGTGTTAGGGGAAACGGAAGCTGCATGCCGGCCTAAACTTTCAGAGTTGCTCTTCGTTCGACCGCCACAACAGCTGACTGTGTGACCGTCTCATCACCGAAACAGCTGACGGGTGGCAGCTGCACTTCGTAGACCAAATCGGAGTGTCGTCTTACAGTCCGAGGTATTTTGCGATCCTACTATCCAAAATTTCTTGGATGGGTAGCTGGGAATGCTTGCCGCGTTTCAACACTGATACCGAAGTTTGAGCCAGCGACATACATCCGACTCGCAAGTGGGTATCGTTGTACGGCGGGATGCATGTGGGCTCTGTGGAATATACTAACCCGGGCGTCTCCGCACTCGGTGCTTCCAGCGAGATTGCTCCGCAATCGAGCTTTATAAGCAAAGCCTTCGGATCAAGGTTGGTTTGGTGTCGGAGCAGAAAATCGACTCCGATAAGGCTAGGTATGCGGCCATCTACAAGGAGGAATTCGTGCTCGATAGGGCGACCTGCCAGCGTCATACTGACCTTGCTGCGTGCTATAGCCACGAATTGCTTCGCTGATGGACCCTGCAGCATCACTCTACAGGGTGTGCATGGTAGTGGCTTCGGTAAAGCATTGCGATTTAGTAAGGAAACGGCAGCGCCGGTGTCGACGAGCGATCGCACCGGGTGCTTCTGTAAAGGAATTACGCAGCGTAGATGCCGATACGTCGCTTCAACTGGCGGAATAACGCGGAGATCGACGTCTATGGGCAGGGGCTGCGTCTCGGCTGACTTCTCGCGTTCCAGCGGCGGCTCCTCGAACAAACGGGCCAGGAAGGGCTCAACTTCGGGTGAAGGAGCGCTGCGTCTGGCTGCCGGCAACTCGAGCCGTGCATGGGTCGAGGTGAGGAACTCAAGCCGATCCCGCGCGCACAAGGGGGCGTGGACGGATGGCGAATGTGGCGGGACCGTGTCCCTGACTAAGTCGGTTGTTGGTATCCGGTTAGGCGTCAGCGGTGTTTTACTTACTTCGATGGGGCTGGGCGAGTGCGGCGTGCTGTGGCCGAACCCGCTGGTGTTCCTGGCCAACCTCCGCCCCGGGAGGTTGGCTGCTCCTAGTTTCCCGACGGGTACGACTGAGCGTGGTGTCGCTCGAAGTCGTTCGGGGCTCTTGGTCGGGGACGTCTCCATCTTCTCCTCGATGGCGAACCGGGCTGAAGCTCGTCGGTTACCATGGCAACATGCATCACGGTGCCGGTCGCATGTCGGCGGCTGTGTGCTTCAACGCGCTGAACAAGTTCCAGTGCCCGTGCCAGATTAGGAGGATCGATCATCACGAGCGGCGTCTGATACGTGGTCTCCCGAATGCCATCTATGAAACGCAGTACCACGATGCTATCGTATGTGGCGGCTGGCATGCCACTAAAAGCAACTCGGCCCAAGCAATCCAGCTGCCACGCAAAGTCTGTCAGTGACTCCTTTGGACCTTGCCGGCGGCTTTGGAACAACTGATAGCTGGTCCGGGCGGTCAGCGTGAATTGCCGGCGCATCGCCTCAGCCAGAGCATCATACGAGCATAGTGTGGTCTGCGACGGCGTCCCATAGAATAGCTGCGCCCGTCCGCGCAAGCTGGCGTACAAACGGTGGCACTTGCGGCGTTCGGACCATCCCTGCTCAGTGGCCAGGCCGTCCAAGAGACGTTGAAACTCGTCCCATGGTCGGTTCCCATCATACTGGGGCAACGACTCCATCTCAATCGGCTCGAAACGCACTACTTGTACGGCTGGCGAACCATGGCAACACCGCGGACTCACTGGCTGCACGCCAGCGGAAGTAACGACGCCTGCCGGGTACATCTCCTGACGGGATTCCTTTCGTTCGCCACCGGTGAGAACTTGCGGCGTGCTGCAAATCAAGTGGTCCGCCGAAGGCTGTTCACTTGTGGCTGCGACCGGGCGTTCATTACCTGTGCATGCTATAGTGCGCTCGAACGAGGTCCACAGCCGTTCGAACTTTTCTTCGAAAGTCCGTGTCAGTTCGGTCACCCTCTCCTGCAGTTGTCGTTGCTGCGCCGCCAGCTTTAATACGGCATTCGCCGTGAGCTGCCGGTCGGGCTCCGCAGCCCCATCATCTCCTTCCTAGTGGCGCGGCGTCTTCGCGCGTTGCCAAGCAAGGGATGCCTGTAGGCGCGAGCCGTGCTTACTTGAAATGGTGGGCTTGTACTTTTCCAAGCACAATTATACCCCACACCTGACACCAATTTAACGCAAATAGGCCGTGCCTACCGTCACTGGTGGTTGGTCGAGCGGTTCCTTTGTTGTTAAGTGGCGTGAGGGAGTCAACACGAAAACACGGGCCAGATTAGGCAATCCCGATTCCAATAAAAAGACGGTTGGTTTCTTTGTATTTTATTTCCCGCGTGTTTGTTTATTTTTAACACGCTAAAAAAAACTGCGGAGCTCGGACTGGTCGGGGCGGCGTTTCGAAGAAGAGCGATGTGTTAGAGGAAACGGAAGCTGCATGGCGGCCTAAACTTTCAGAGTTGCTCTTCGTTCGACCGCCACAACAGCTGACTGTGTGACCGTCTCATCACCGAAACAGCTGACGAGCTAGTAACCTCATGCCGGTCACATTGGTAGATGAAGGTACGGTAATCATCAACGACCACCCAGAGGAAATCAGCACAGATGACGGACCAAAAATATCAGTCCAACGCACACACTTCGTAACGTTTCAACGCATAGCCATCATAAACGGCACCAATTCAGTCAGTATTTTATTATCAATAACACGATGTTTATCGATGAATACTTAAAAAACAGAACAATCATCCCTAACATCAGCTGCTGTGATGTAGGCGCCAAAAATTATTTAAAAAAAAAACAAATATTGCAAATTTTTTATAGTTATATTACGGCTACGGATAAGGATTTCACTGCTTTACACCTACAAATGCCCATGCATATGGTGATTTTTGTATTTGACGTTAAATTTTTAATTTTTGATTGTTTGATTACAAGCAGCACAGCTGATTTATTTCGAGCGAATGAGTTTTTGCCGCGTCTTTCTCTGTTAACGGCGGCAAGTATGAGTTTTGTCGACTCCCGTTTGGGTTGAAAAATGCTAGCAGCATTTTCCAGAGAACAATCGACGACGTTTTGCGGGAATAGATAGGTAAGACAGCTACGTCTATGTGGACGATGTCATTATTTTTTCAGAAAATGAGTCAGATAAACAGTCTCTGTGACTCAAACATGAAAGTGGCTATAGAAAAAATACATTTTTTTTAAAGAGAGTGTAGAATACCTGGGTTTCATTGTCATAAAAGTCGGAGCAAGAACGGACCCTCAGAAAGTTAAGGCCATACAGGCATATCCGGTACTCAAAAATTTGTTTGCATTAAGATCCTTCTTGGACTTAGCTAGCTACTATAGATGCTTTATTAAAAACTTCGCAGCGATCGCAAGGCCCCTTACGAGCATACTCAAGGGAAGTAACGGCTTGGTCAGCAAGCATATGTCAAAAAAGATCCCGGTTAACTTTAGTAACACAGAAAACACGGAAGACGTTATATTAAAATACCCAGATTTCATGAAACCATTCGAGCAGTCCTTTCACAAGAAGGCAAGCTAATTACCATGGTTTCTAGAACTTTGAAAGATGCAAAGACTCACTTTGCCATTAATGGAAATGAATTATTGGGTATAGTGTAGGCGTTAGGAAAGTTACAGCAGTATTTGTACGGAACACGGGACGTAAATCCCTATACCGATCACCAGCCCTTAACTTTTGCAGTTTCGGTTAGAAATCCTAATGCATAAATTAACAGATGGAAAGCATTTGTCGATGAACACAACGCCAAAATTTATTATAAGCCAAGTAGAGAAAACCATGTTGCGGATACGCTCTCGCTCCAAAACATAAATGCTGACCTACACGGTCGAGGACACTGATAAGCCGACGGTCGCTTGCAGGCTTCTGCTTCAGAAACCAAGTAATTTAGGAAGAGGCGCAATTCCCTTTCCGTGCTTTTCCGTGAGAAAGTGCGGCACACTATATACTTCACACACGATAAGGAAGCCCTTCGGGAATTGAAACATGTGGTACAGCCAAATCTTGTGAATGCAATTCATTGCAATCTCCACACTTTGGCACAAATACAACACGAACTGATGAAAACATTTCCGGCCACTAGATTTTGGTATTGCAAAATGTGACCAATAAAGATGACCAAAGAGAAATAGTTACAACGGAACACGGTCGTGCTCACAGAGCCAACTCGAAAATACGTTCCCCAATACAAAGACAATATACTGTGACAACGAAGCGGCATTTAATTCGGAAACTATTACGTCTTTACTAAAAACTAGTTTGGGACTGACGTTGTCAACGCTCCCCCCTTTGCATAGCTCGTCTAATGGAACGTTTCCCCAGCACATTACTAGAGATCGCGAGGTGTCTTAAATTGGAGAGGAAATTTGAGGACACAATTGAGCTTATCATGCAAGCGACCGTCGAATATAATCGGACGATTCACTCAGTTATAGGAGAAAACCCTATACAAGTAGTTCATGCCTCGAGCGAAGAATTAAAGGAGAATATTAGGAAAAAAAATAGCTAACGCTCAGCAAGCTCAGCTAGAAAGGAATAACCCATCCCGACAGAATAGAGTCTTCGAAGTATGAAAAAAAAGTTTTTTTTTATAAATAATAGAAGATTGAGCAGCAAATTGACCCCGTTACGTTCTGAAGAGACCTAGGAACGTCTGTACTTATAAAAGGGAGGGCAGTGCACAAGGACAACCTAAGGTAGCCGTTAAACTCTTTCATATATTGAATTTGATATTGAAAGTAGTGGCGGGCACCCCAGATGCTTCAGATTCTGAAAGACTTAGAATGTCCAGACAGGTGGTGATTAACACCGAAACGCAAAAACAAATAAATGAACTTACAGACACCATAAAAAGACATAGAGAGGTGCCCATAGTTAGTCCGATGGAAGTATCTAATATAAAGGTCTTCCAGTCCGATAGTATAGTCCACATATTAATTGACTATCCCCAAGTAAAGTTTATTTGTAAGAAAGTTACCATATTCCCCGTGGCCCACAATAATACTGTAACGCAAATAGGCCGTGCCTACCGTCACTGGTGGTTGGTCGAGCGGTTCCTTTGTTTTTAAGTGGCGTAAGGGAGTCAC
This sequence comes from Drosophila funebris, assembly GCA_018901825.1. Classification (NCBI taxonomy): domain Eukaryota; kingdom Metazoa; phylum Arthropoda; class Insecta; order Diptera; family Drosophilidae; genus Drosophila; species Drosophila funebris. The sequence goes on along the minus strand of JAEIFK010000380.1, from coordinate 151,670 downwards.
CATGAAAGCTCGGGCCAGATTAGGTAATCCCGATTCCAATAAAAAGACGGTTGGTTTATTTTTATTTTATTTCCCGCATGTTTGTTTTTTTTTAACACGCTAAAAAAAACTGCGGAGCTCGGACTGGTCGGGGCGGCGTTTCGAAGAAGAGCGATGTGTTAGGGGAAACGGAAGCTGCATGCCGGCCTAAACTTTCAGAGTTGCTCTTCGTTCGACCGCCACAACAGCTGACTGTGTGACCGTCTCATCACCGAAACAGCTGACGGGTGGCAGCTGCACTTCGTAGACCAAATCGGAGTGTCGTCTTACAGTCCGAGGTATTTTGCGATCCTACTATCCAAAATTTCTTGGATGGGTAGCTGGGAATGCTTGCCGCGTTTCAACACTGATACCGAAGTTTGAGCCAGCGACATACATCCGATTCGCAAGTGGGTATCGTTGTACGGCGGGATGCATGTGGGCTCTGTGGAATATACTAACCCGGGCGTCTCCGCACTCGGTGCTTCCAGCGAGATTGCTCCGCAATCGAGCTTTATAAGCAAAGCCTTCGGATCAAGGTTGGTTTGGTGTCGGAGCAGAAAATCGACTCCGATAAGGCTAGGTATGCGGCCATCTACAAGGAGGAATTCGTGCTCGATAGGGCGACCTGCCAGCGTCATACTGACCTTGCTGCGTGCTATAGCCACGAATTGCTTCGCTGATGGACCCTGCAGCATCACTCTACAGGGTGTGCATGGTAGTGGCTTCGGTAAAGCATTGCGATTTAGTAAGGAAACGGCAGCGCCGGTGTCGACGAGCGATCGCACCGGGTGCTTCTGTAAAGGAATTACGCAGCGTAGATGCCGATACGTCGCTTCAACTGGCGGAATAACGCGGAGATCGACGTCTATGGGCAGGGGCTGCGTCTCGGCTGACTTCTCGCGTTCCAGCGGCGGCTCCTCGAACAAACGGGCCAGGAAGGGCTCAACTTCGGGTGAAGGAGCGCTGCGTCTGGCTGCCGGCAACTCGAGCCGTGCATGGGTCGAGGTGAGGAACTCAAGCCGATCCCGCGCGCACAAGGGGGCGTGGACGGATGGCGAATGTGGCGGGACCGTGTCCCTGACTAAGTCGGTTGTTGGTATCCGGTTAGGCGTCAGCGGTGTTTTACTTACTTCGATGGGGCTGGGCGAGTGCGGCGTGCTGTGGCCGAACCCGCTGGTGTTCCTGGCCAACCTCCGCCCCGGGAGGTTGGCTGCTCCTAGTTTCCCGACGGGTACGACTGAGCGTGGTGTCGCTCGAAGTCGTTCGGGGCTCTTGGTCGGGGACGTCTCCATCTTCTCCTCGATGGCGAACCGGGCTGAAGCTCGTCGGTTACCATGGCAACATGCATCACGGTGCCGGTCGCATGTCGGCGGCTGTGTGCTTCAACGCGCTGAACAAGTTCCAGTGCCCGTGCCAGATTAGGAGGATCGATCATCACGAGCGGCGTCTGATACGTGGTCTCCCGAATGCCATCTATGAAACGCAGTACCACGATGCTATCGTATGTGGCGGCTGGCATGCCACTAAAAGCAACTCGGCCCAAGCAATCCAGCTGCCACGCAAAGTCTGTCAGTGACTCCTTTGGACCTTGCCGGCGGCTTTGGAACAACTGATAGCTGGTCCGGGCGGTCAGCGTGAATTGCCGGCGCATCGCCTCAGCCAGAGCATCATACGAGCATAGTGTGGTCTGCGACGGCGTCCCATAGAATAGCTGCGCCCGTCCGCGCAAGCTGGCGTACAAACGGTGGCACTTGCGGCGTTCGGACCATCCCTGCTCAGTGGCCAGGCCGTCCAAGAGACGTTGAAACTCGTCCCATGGTCGGTTCCCATCATACTGGGGCAACGACTCCATCTCAATCGGCTCGAAACGCACTACTTGTACGGCTGGCGAACCATGGCAACACCGCGGACTCACTGGCTGCACGCCAGCGGAAGTAACGACGCCTGCCGGGTACATCTCCTGACGGGATTCCTTTCGTTCGCCACCGGTGAGAACTTGCGGCGTGCTGCAAATCAAGTGGTCCGCCGAAGGCTGTTCACTTGTGGCTGCGACCGGGCGTTCATTACCTGTGCATGCTATAGTGCGCTCGAACGAGGTCCACAGCCGTTCGAACTTTTCTTCGAAAGTCCGTGTCAGTTCGGTCACCCTCTCCTGCAGTTGTCGTTGCTGCGCCGCCAGCTTTAATACGGCATTCGCCGTGAGCTGCCGGTCGGGCTCCGCAGCCCCATCATCTCCTTCCTAGTGGCGCGGCGTCTTCGCGCGTTGCCAAGCAAGGGATGCCTGTAGGCGCGAGCCGTGCTTACTTGAAATGGTGGGCTTGTACTTTTCCAAGCACAATTATACCCCACACCTGACACCAATTTAACGCAAATAGGCCGTGCCTACCGTCACTGGTGGTTGGTCGAGCGGTTCCTTTGTTGTTAAGTGGCGTGAGGGAGTCAACACGAAAACACGGGCCAGATTAGGCAATCCCGATTCCAATAAAAAGACGGTTGGTTTCTTTGTATTTTATTTCCCGCGTGTTTGTTTATTTTTAACACGCTAAAAAAAACTGCGGAGCTCGGACTGGTCGGGGCGGCGTTTCGAAGAAGAGCGATGTGTTAGAGGAAACGGAAGCTGCATGGCGGCCTAAACTTTCAGAGTTGCTCTTCGTTCGACCGCCACAACAGCTGACTGTGTGACCGTCTCATCACCGAAACAGCTGACGAGCTAGTAACCTCATGCCGGTCACATTGGTAGATGAAGGTACGGTAATCATCAACGACCACCCAGAGGAAATCAGCACAGATGACGGACCAAAAATATCAGTCCAACGCACACACTTCGTAACGTTTCAACGCATAGCCATCATAAACGGCACCAATTCAGTCAGTATTTTATTATCAATAACACGATGTTTATCGATGAATACTTAAAAAACAGAACAATCATCCCTAACATCAGCTGCTGTGATGTAGGCGCCAAAAATTATTTAAAAAAAAAAAACAAATATTGCAAATTTTTTATAGTTATATTACGGCTACGGATAAGGATTTCACTGCTTTACACCTACAAATGCCCATGCATATGGTGATTTTTGTATTTGACGTTAAATTTTTAATTTTTGATTGTTTGATTACAAGCAGCACAGCTGATTTATTTCGAGCGAATGAGTTTTTGCCGCGGAAATGCAAAATCTGGTCACATCCGAATGTGACCAAATGAGCCGAATGTAGAGTGTCGTGGAAATACCCTATTAGATCAATGTCCCCTGCTGCTATGGTCAGCAATGGTAACGTGCCACTTGCCTATGACGCAAGAGGTGCATTATCGCTAATGCTGAGTTGGCTTGCCGACTAAGACTTTTTAGCTATGCTTCCAGCCTTAGTTTTAATTCGATTATAGTTCAGTTTGAATCCAATAAAGAACCCGTGCACTACGGTCTGATCTAGAACTCCGGCAAAGCCGTTAATTTGCTTTATATTTATTATTGAGCCACAAGGCCAATAATTGGAATAAGCCACCAAGCCAAACTGTTAGATCTGGCATTAGTAATTGTTGCTCATACAGTTGGTTACAACTACCATGCACCGACACTGCGCTATAATTCTGTTTCTGTTCGGAACCATACTACCTTGAAATTAAGACGGTGCTCTGTTATTTTCAACGCTTCATGCCTCAAGCTGTTGGCTGCATCATCTCAAAATATTAATAATACAAAAGGAGTGGAATTTGTGTTTACAAGGTGAAGCCGTAGCATAGTCTTGGTCTTTTACAAATGTTAAACAATGTGTCCTGCATGTTCGAATCGTTAGGGAACTCTTTATTGCTGTGTGGTTTATACAACAGTTCTTGATTGAGCTGCATTCCTCGAACATAATCGCAATGTTTCCACAACTATTATTATCGTAATACATATAGTAATCTATGACCTGTCTAGCTTTGCTCGACTAATTCTTAAGATCTCAAATTAGAATCGTTAACTACTGAAAGAATCTAATAGAAACATAACATATGTTTAAAGAATACTCTTTTTAAACGGTCATTTAGCATATGAATTCTTTGTATGCTTATATCAGCAAGTTTTCGATGTAAAGCTTAGTGCTACGTCATTTTATATACGTCTGCACGTTCGCTGTCTCGCTCGCACACATGTGCTGCTTGATGCAACCGCAACGATTCAATGGAAAAAAAACACCGCAGTTTTTTCATGGACCTCACTTGCTCGCCAATATTTATAATGAAAATGATCATTAGAATAATCAATTCTTGAAAGGCAAACTCTATCTAATATTACAAATATCATAATAAATGATTATTTTTTACATTTGAAGTAACACAACTCAGCATTCCTGAAGAATGTGTTCACTTGCAAAAGCTAGTAGCTATAAGCTTGCAATGAATTCTAATTTCCATATGATTAGGCCATATATTTGTTTGCATGTGTATACATATGGATACACATGTGTATACACACATTTATGTGTCTCACGCACATGTTGGCAAAAAGTGCGATTCATTGGAAAATGTTCTAGTCTTTTCCATATACTTTCTTTTCTGAATGTCTGCCTTATTCCTGGACCGATCTTTATGAAACTTTCAAATGAGTTTCAGAACAGTATTTTTTAAGCACGTGTTAAGTTATAAATATGTACATTCAGAAATACATGCTGTTAACAGGGTATAAAGAGTTTTGATCGATTTGCGGGGGAAGGCGGGCAGGTATCCAAAATTTTAAACAAACTCGATCTGCAGACGGTATAGAAAAACCTTCAAGTCAAATTTGGAGTCTCTAGCTCTTAAAGTTGCTGAGATCGACGCGTTCATACAGACGGACAGACAGACAGACAGATAGACAGACAGACATTTTTTGGACAAAGTTAATATATCCCTGTACAGGGTATAACTAGACTAATCCAATAACTAGTAGATTAATTTAAGACTTATGCCCAATTTTAGTACATAATAATAAAACAGAAAGCGAAAACTGCTCAGTCATATTACAAATACAATTATTCAATTACTCACATTCACATCCATCGGGGCATGGTGCTCCGGCCAATCAAGAAGCAGATGCGAGTGTAGTTTTTATACCCTGTACCCATTAAAAATGGGCAAAAAAGGGTATAATAATTTTGTGCAAATGTATGTAACAGACAGAAGGAGGCATCTCCGACGCTATAAAGTATATATATTCTTAATCAGTATCAATAGCCGAGTCGATTGAGCCATGTCCGTCTGTCTGTCCGTCTGTCCGCCTGTCTGTATGAACGCGTCGATCTCAGCAACTATAAGAGCTAGAGTCACAAGGTCTACAGGAACCCTCTCCAGATCGAGTTTATATTAGATTTTCGATATCTTTCCCACCACCCCCGCAATTCAAAAAAAACTAATTATGGCCACATTTCTCAACGTAGACACTTCTAACTTAATACGTGCGTTAAGAATGATATATAGAAGGAACGCTGAAAGTTTCATCAAGATCGGTTTAAAAATAAGACAAAAAAATCCACAAAGAAATTAAAGTTATTATTTTCCATTGAATCTTTGAGCAGCAGGCAGCACATGTGTGCGAGCGAGACAGCGAACGAGTGTGATACATGCGTCAGCTTACCATGTGAGCACATGTGTGCGAGCGAGATAGCGAACTAATACGGCACAAGCATAAGTAAATTAAGTGTCGTAACACTCAGCTTTTGAATGAATATGTGTACTTATGTGAAAGCTTGCTGATATAGAAGCACAGAAATCATATTCTTCAATAAATACCTGCTACGTTCTTATTTCTATTATAATCAAAATACTTAATTTATAAAACTGCACAGGTTTTTATACTGTCGCGCTCGTTTTTGTTTGGTAAAGTTTTCTGCTAGTGAATGTACATACACATGTAAAAATTGGATAAAGAGAGGTTGGATGCTCCTTCTTATAATGGCGCATTGAATTGAATTATAACTAAGCAACTCTTTAAGATCGGATTACTTTGGTACTGACATAATAAAATGTAATTTAGTTAGTCATTATTTTTACAATGTTAATGCTAATAAAATGTAATAGCGACAAGTAATTACTTCCTGTGGTTCTTTTAGTGACTGAAAAAGTAATGGCTCCATTCTTGTAAATAATAAGCACGAAAATGATAGTGTAAATAAATTCATAGAAAGCCCAAAACACGAAATTTTAGGCAAATCAAACTATACATACGTTGGACTATACTATGAGGAATCTTTAAGACTTATATTCAAACACTACAGGAGCACAATTTTAAGGATCTGAATAATTAAGACTACTCAACTATAGATTTATAGTCTTGAAAACTTTATTTGTTGCTTGCCACTTGAAGAAAATTGATACATTGACTGACAGTATCAAATTATGAATTTATTTGCAGGGTCAAAGTGTCTAAGACTAAGTTTCGAAAATTAGTTTAACACAATAATCCAAATGGTCTAATATTCATGCACTGACCATCTTGGAATAAACAAGCGGATCAGTCGAGAGCGCGCGACAGTATAAAACCCTGTACAGTTTCCCAAAGTAAGCATTTTGATTATAATATATTATAACAGGTGCATAAAGAATTCTCCTTCGAAACATTCATATAGCATATGAATGTATGCTCTTACCAACAAGCTTTTGCATATGTATAATAGATAAAAAGCTAAATGCTGCGTTACTTCATTTAGGCATGTATCGCAATCATTTGTTGCCTCGCTCGCACACATGGGTTGACCGTAAAGCCCAACGATTCAATTGAAAAATGTATATTTTTCCTCTTCTGATTAACTTTCTTATTTATAGACCGATCTTGAAGAAACTTTCAGCATTGCTTTTATATGATATTCTTCAAGCACTTGTCAAGTTTGAAGTGTCAAGTATTTTCTAATTTAACCTACTCAATAGGTTAAATTAGTGTCAAAGCTGAGGTAAAGTTGTATTCCGGCAGGATTAGCTTAAAATGATTTAGTGTTGCTGAGCTGTTGACGGTGGCATTTGTGATGCCACTAATACTCCAGAATTGTCCAAATGCAAAACTCACTTTGAATTGTGTATTGACTGGCACTATCTGTCTGTCTGTTAAAAATATAGCCTTATACCCTAATTTCACTGGGCTCATCATTGACATTTTTCCATTCAGTACAAGGTGCGAATTTGTTTCCCATGTGAAACCTGTAGTTAGAAGAAGACAATCATTCGGTCGCATCTTACATATCTTATGTCAGTTTGGCAGCATTTTATACAGTATTTTTGGGAAATGTTGCTTTTTTCAGGGTATCGATAGCAAACGGCTGATTTTATCATCGATAATCGTAAGCAACTATACGTAAAAATTATTCCGGGTAATTAAAAATATTTAAAAAAATTAATGAACACAAACAAAAACAAGCTTTCACATATGTATACATATGCAATCAAAGCTGAGTGTTACGACACTTAATTTACTTATGCTTGTGTCGTAGTAGTTCGCTATCTCGCTCGCACACATGTGCAAATATGGTAAGCAGACGCATGTATCACAGTCGTTCGCTGTCTCGCTCGCTCACATGTGCTGCCTGCTGCTCAACGATTCCGTGGAAAAAAAATAACTTTAATTTCTTTGCTGATTTTCTGTCTTATTTATAAACCGATCTTGATGAAACTTTCAGCGTTCCTTCTATATATCATTCTTAACGCACTTGTTAAGTTAGATGTGCCTATGTTGAGAAATGTGGCCATAATACGTTTTTTTTTGAATTGCGGGGGTGGGGGGAAAGATATCGAAAATCTAACATAAACTCGATCTGGAGAGGGTATACAGGAACCTTCATGCCAAATTTGGTGTCTCTAGCTCTTATAGTTGCTGAGATCGACGCGTTCATACAGACAGACGGACAGACGGACAGACAGACGGACATGGCTCAATCGACTCGGCTATTGATACTGATTAAGAATATATATACTTTATAGGGTCGGAGATGCCTCCTTCTGCCTGTTACATACATTTGCACAAAATAATGGGCACAGGGTATAACAAAATAAATAAAAGTGGACGGAATCGGCCGAATGCGCCATTTGCCACATATAACACATTCGAAGATGTGACTCAGTGTAAGCGTTCGCATAATTTTTTCGTACCTTCGACAATGATTCGCCCCAGTGTAATCACTTTTTAATAACATTGACACTTACATAAAAACATTCTATCTAAGTAAAATATGTCACCCAACAAAGATAAAACTCAGTTAAAACCGAGTTGTTAATGGTGGAATTCATGGTAAATTATTGTACAAACATAAAAAAGAGCTTATTGGCTATTACAAATGATGTGAACAAATGAATGCATCATTTGTAAAAAAGGACCGCCTACAACATAAACTTGATGGCGCGCAGAATGGGATATTTTTCGTTACCAGTGCAGCCACCGCGGAAATCATCAAAGCTGAGGTCAACGAGTGCTACGCCGCCTAGGCCATTTTCTTTGACGTAAGCGGCTTTAATGGCTGCAGTGTCAGGATCTTCATAACCCATCCAGAGACCGTTCTCACCTTTTTCGTCGGCCGAGCGGTACGCGTAGTTTCCAAAGCGCTTAGTGGGGTCGCCTACCTTACGCAGTGGCCCATCACCACCCATCAGATGTCGATTAGCCTGGTTGGGTAGCTTGGCGCACACCTCAGGCCAGCTGTAGAATCCTGCAGCTTGAGTCTGCAAACCAGCAGGTAAAAGGATGTCGGCATCGAATACTGGTGGCAATCCAGTCAGGCCAGAGTCCTTATTTAGCTTCCAAGCACGACCATAGGAAGGGATACCCACGTTAATCTTGAATGCGGGTGCATTATTATGTAGCCAGTAATGGACTTGGTAATTGATATTGTTCTCAGGATTTCTCTCACTCAACTCATACAGAGGCGCCAAGAAGTCGGCCACGTCCGGATTTCGCACGGGCGTCTGGAAATCATAGGCATGCAGGTTAACATAATCCAGATTGTTAATCAGAGCGGGCACATCGTAGAACACTGTAGAAATAAAAAATGCAGAGTATCAATCGGTGATAAAATGCCTGTCAGTCCTTACGTGACGAGTTGACATTGGGCAGAACACTAAGACCTAGCTGATAGCCATCTGGGCGAAAAGCATTCTTCAATTCACGCACAAGGGCGGTAAACTCCTCCTTATGTTCTTCTGCTTTCTCATCAACTATATAACCGTCAGTGAAGATCTTTTTAAATCCCTTCCAGAAAGTGTCAATTCCGCTATGCACCTTTTTTGGCTTGTTCTTGGGAAATTGCCACGCCATATCAAGTCCATCGAAACCATAAGTCTTGACCAGTGAATGGGCACTATTAATGAATGGAATTCGCTCATTACTGCTCTCTAGCAGATTAAGGTATTTGGAGTTTTTTGCTTCCACAGAATCCTTATCGCCGCCAACACTTAAGAACACTTTCAAAGTGGGATACTTTTTCTTCAGACCCGTTATAGAACGATAAAGTCCACTACCATGATCCAAATCAAGATTATCAATGGTACTGACTAGTTTTTTGGTTAACGGATCAATGCCTGAATAACCGTAGATCAAATGGGTACAGAACTGCAGTGCAGGCTCCAAATCATCCAAAGTCAGCTTGGAAAGACCTGTGAGATTAAGGGAATAGAAAGTGCGAGTCAGACAAATGTTTTAATAAAACAAAACCAACAATACTATTATATTAATGTAGGATGTTAGATATTAAGATTTTGTAACCCTGGTTCGATAACCATCAACCAATAAAACATGTGGTAGTCTATAGGGAAATAATAAGAGGAAGATATCGAAGAGCGTGTGCAAAAAGACGTGTGCGAAAAATTTAATTCAATTTATTATAATGAAATAAGAAAACCCCGTTTTATGTTATTTTGATCAATTGGACTTAAATAAACTATATTATATTTATTACGAACAACACCTAAACCTTCTCATATACTAAATGTCAGTCTACTAATTGGTGAATCGTGCCGGTCTTGGAGCTCAACAAAGCAAAGCTATTTAACGTTAATTGACATATAAAGACCAAAATTAATAAAGTAGTTGAGAGTGGGAAAACAATAAGTCAAAATTTCAATTCACATAAACGATGGTAGTGCTTCGGTGCAAAAAATTTGTAAAATTCTTAAGGCGCCTTATAGACAAGGCAAAGTAATTGGAAGCGGCACAATACGCAGAAAATCACAAATATCACAATAGTGTTTGGAATTCGACGCAGAAGCACAATAAAAACAGCGTTGGTGCAAACGAGACGGACATATCAACGCAATAAAAGCAGGCGACAAGCAGACGGCGCAGAATTATGTATAATAACACACACATGAAAAGCAATCGTGAAAATTGGCGAGGAAGAGACGACATTCAGTTGGCGGCATGCAGTGCAATAAGCGGAGTGAAGCAGTGCAACAGGCGGAGTGAAGCAAAGCAACAAGGGGAGAGAAGCAGTGTAACAATCAGGGCGTAGTATTCATCAAGTTGGCAACGGTGGTGTAAGGCGTAGTTATATTGTCGTTGTATGTAGGCGAGTTAGCGCAGAAAACGCAGGTGATTGGAAAGTGCGTAACTTATATAGCAGCGAAATATACAAACACACACCGGCAAGAAAGTGTTGAAATTGGTGTCCAGCAACTTCAGACTAACTTCATTAGCAAGGCTTCAAAGGCAAAGTAAACTGAAATCGTTGTAAGGTGAGTCAATAACCAAAATATTGATGTAAGCAATGTATTAGCAAATTAAAACAATATGTAGAAGGCTTAAAAGAACTGTTCATTTAAGATGGTTTAAGTACAGAAGGTAAAAAAGCTGAGTTACAGGAAAGAGTAATAGAACAAATTTCAAATATAACCAGTCGGAAAGGCTACAGTCGAACGCAACCGACAGTATAATAGCCTGTACAGGATTTTATATTAAAAGTATTTTGATAATAAGTACTTTCATTACAATAGAAGCAAGTACATGACAGGAATATTCTTTTCAAACTCTCATTTAGCATATTATTTCTTTGCATGCTTATAGTAGCAAGCTTTCACAAATGTATACATACTCAATCAAAAGCTGAGTGTTACGACACTTAATTTATATATGCTTGTGTCGCAGTCGTTTGCTGTCTCGCTAGCACACATGTGCACACATGGTGAACAGACGCATGTATCACAGTCGTTCGCTGACTCGCTCGCACATGTGCTGCCTGCTGCTCTACGATTCAATGGTAAAATAACTTTTATTTCTTTTCTGATTATTGGTCTTATTTATAAACCGATCTTAATGAAACTTTCGGCATTGCTTCTATATGATATCCTTCAAGAACCTGTTAAGTAAGAAGGGTCTACGTTGAAAAATGTGGCTATTATTAGTTTTTTACAAATCGTGGTGGAAGGGGGGAGGTATCCAAGTTTTAAAATAAAATTGATCTGCGTATGGTATACAGGAACCTTCATGCCAAATTTGGTGACTCTAGCTCTTATAGTTGCTGAGATCGACGCGTTCATACAGACGGACAGACGGACATGGCTCAATCGACTCGGCTGTTAATGCTGATCAAGAATATATATACTTCTGTCTGCCACGCCTCCTTCTGCCTGTTACATACTTTTTGTACAAAGCTAATATATCCCTGTACAGGGTATAAAAATGGTTTAAATTACAAATATTAATGTATGTCAAAAGGTCAGTAAATTTTACACTAAAAGATATAAAAGAAAGCGTATCAACATTTGCAGGCTCTGCTTCTGTAGACATTAACTATTGGGTATCAGAATTTCAAGATGTTGCAGAAACAGTTGGCTGGAATCATTTACAGAAATTTTTATATGCAAAGCAATTTCTATAAGGCGCAGCTAAAATATGGATAAATGGATTGATCTCAAAATCAAATTGGTCAGTGAATTTTGAAAAGAGTTGGGATAACGCACATTCATCAAAATGATATCCGCAAGTTATACGGGAATGGGTATGGTCAAATATCAACAGTAGGGAGTTGTGAACTGGAAATTAACGCTGATGGTAAATGATGTAAAATGGAAAGGCTTACAATATGAAGGAATTTTAGGTCGTGATTGTTTAAAATCAGTTCATTTGCAATTAGATCAAATGGACCGAAGTTTATAGGAAAAGAGTAAAATAAAGTAGATGTGTGTGATGAATTAAAAGCTATGTGTATTAATGAGATGGATTCACCCACTCAGCCGTTTGAGAAATACCCTAGCACATCTGTCAGAAGGGAATAAAAGGCAGTAAAAGATTTATTAAATGGTTACGTCCCAAAGAAAACCATAATATCTCCAGTTGAGATGAAAATTACGCTGAGTAATATGAGTACAACTGTTTAGTGGAATACAGAAAAGAAGAGAAGAAACATGCAGAGGCTCTTAGTAGAGTTCATTGTCTATTCGTAAAAGATTCATTAAAATACCGTTTAATAGAAGCGCAAGCTACAGATACGAAGCCTTTTTGTAAATAATGGTATACTGTTTAAAGATCTAAACAAAGAACTTTTAGCTATACCAGGTATAATGGAAGGTGAAGTCATAAAGTTAGCGCATGAGCAAGGATATTTTGGTTGAAGACAAAAGAAATTGTAGAGCCAGACTATTTCATACCGGACTTATAAATAAAAGCAGTAGGAGTAGTAAAACGATGTATAGAATGCTTAATAACAGAGTCAAATCATGGAAGGAAAGAAGGATATGTAAAAACAATTGATAAACCTATGGAGCTTTTAGACACATATCACATTGACCATGTAGGACCTTTGACAGAATCACGTGAACTATATAATCACATTTTAGTAGTTGTAGATGGATTTTCCAAATTTATATGGCTTTATCCTACAAAAGTACAGGTACTGGAAGTTATAGATAAATTACGCAAGCAAGCAAAAATCTTTGGAAATCCAAAAAGGATTATAACGGATAAGGGAACAACAGTAAGGAAGAAAGTATACAGTTACTACACATAGCAACAGATGTCCCGAGAGGCAATAGTCAGGTTGAACGCATTCACAAAATTGTTGTGCTAATGATTTTTAAACTTAGTGAGGCCGATTCTTCAAAGTGGTATATGCATGTAAGCAGTGTACAAACTTATAAATGATACTCCACCAAGAAGCACCAAAGCAACACCCTTTAAGATATTGACTGGACTTAATATGCGAATAAAAGAAAATTTGGAACTTAGAGAGTATTTAAGTGAATTAATTATAAGTGAGCTTGATACTGATGAAAATGAAATAAGGAAAGAAGCACAGAAAAACCAGTCGGAAAGGCTACAGTCGACCGCAACCGACAGTATAACACCCTGTACAGGTTAATAAAACTATTTTGATAAAAAGTACTTTGATTATAAGAGAAGCAAGTCCATAATGGGTGTTTAAAGAATACTATTTTCAAACTCTCATTTAGTATATGTTATGTTTCATAAAAGGCTGAGTGATACGTCACTTCATTTACGTCTGCACCCTTGTGTTGCCCGAAAAATTTGATTTCTTTCCTGATTATCTGTCTTAATTATAAACCGATTTTAATATATAGTATTCTTTGTTAAGTTAGAAGTGTATACATTAAAAAATGTGGCCATAATTAATTAAAAACAAGCGGATCAGTCGAGGCGCATGCGACAGTTTTGTACCCTGCATCAGTATTTACACCTGAAAGAGGCTAAGGCTACAGTCGACCGCAATCGACAGTGGGAGACTCCGTACTTTTCGTGAGGACCGTGGCGTGGGCGTGGCAAAAATTAAAAAAATAAATTTATACGTAAACGGTGTAGTTTCGAACACCAGACCTCTTGCTTGCAAATCCTACGTCTTCTAAGTTGAGCTACCGATTTATAACGTTCACAGGCAGGAATCTCAATACTTATGCAGCACGTATTTTAGCATTTGACAAATATGTACATAAATTCGAATTTCTAACTAAATTTTATTATTTATATTTTTTAAAGATTTTGCTACTTTCTGACAAATTATGTAGAATTAATAATATATATTTAAATAAAATAACAATAATTAATTAATAATTGAATATTTGAAAAATAAATCTAAAATTTGAAATTGTCAGCAGCGAGATTTGAGATTTGCGCACTCGTAGCGAGTCTTGCTGTTGTTGTTGCTGTAATGCTGCTCAGCCCTCATGAATTTATAGGTCATTCATTCCTTAAAATCTCCTGTGTTTATGGTCCGATCGTGTTGAAATTTTCAGAGAACGTCCGCACACGGGCACACCAAATCTGCCAAGCGTGGCAAGTCTGTAGCTCTTTTAATACGTTTTTTTCGATTTGCGGGGGCGGAAGGGGGCGTGGCAAAAATCTAAAACAAACTTGATCTGCGTGCACACTATAAGAGTGTTGTCACCAAATTTGGTAGCTCTAGCTTTTATAGTCTCTGAGATCTAGGTGTTCTTACGGACGGACAGACGGACAGACGGACATGGCTATATCGTCTCGGCTGTTGATGCTGATCAAGAATATATATACTTTATAGGGTCGGAGATGACACAAATCGCTTTCGTCAAACTTAGAAGACTATGTACTTTTTTAAAGTACAGAGTCTAAAGAAACTAATTATAGCGTCGATCTCAGCAACTATAATAGCTAGAGACACCAAATTTGGCATCAAGGTTCCTGTATACCATACGCAGATCAGGTTTATTTTAAATTTTGGATACCTCCCCCCTTCCCACTCAAATCGAAAAAAAACTAATAATAGCCACATTTTTCAACGTAGACACTTCTAACTTAACAGGTGCTTGAAGAATATCAAATAGAAGCAATGCTGAAAGTTTCATTAAGATCGGTTTATAAAACCAGGAAAGATATTAAAGTAATTTTCCCATTGAATCGTTGCGCTTGCGGGCAGCACATGTGCAGACGTAAATGAAGTGACGTAACACTCAGCTTTTTATGGAGTATATACACATATGCAAAAGTTTGATGCTATGAGCATGCAAAGAATTCATATGCTAAATGAGAGTTTGAATAGAATATTCTTTAAACACACGTCATGTACTTGCTTCTATTATAATTAAAGTATTATCGAAATACTTTTATAATAAAAACCTGTACAGGGTATTATACTGTCGGTTGCGTTTTAGATTTTATATTTTTGCCACGCCCCCTTCTTACTAATCGTAAGTACAAAGTCTCCCACTGTCGACTGCGGTCGACTGTAGCCTTACCCTCTTTCAGTTGTGAATACTGATGCAGAGTACTAAACTGTCGCATGCGCCTCGACTGATCCGCTTGTTTTTCTTTAAATTAAAAGAATATATAAATATTTATACCTCTTTAAAAAGGTAATATTATAAGCTTTAATCTATAATTTTTTAATTTTTGTTAGTTTTATACATTTTATTCGCTAAAAAAATAAAAAACCGAATATTAATGTGATCCACTGTACATGATTTTGCAATATTGAACTTATTCTGCTCGCTTACCTTCCCTTAAAAAACTGGAACCATCACAGTAACAAAACAGATTAGAGATTCCCGCAGCGAAATTGCGTTGACCAAAGAAGAAGCATAGAAGCATGGGAAAATAGAACAGAATCCTCATGCTTGCTAAACAGATTTTATTTTTGGATAAAATAAATTAGCACTAGCTCTTGACAAAATATGCATTTAGCAAACGCGTTAAATACCTACCGTACAAAATATAAATGTACAAATTGCTAGCTAATTAATGAATTAGTTCGCTATCTCGCTCGCACAAATATGCACACATGGTAAGCAGACGCATGTATCACAGTCGTTCGCTGTCTCGCTCGCACACATGTGCTGCCTGCTGCTCTACGATTCCGTGGAAAAATAACTTTTATTGCTGATTATCTGTCTTATTTATAAACCGATCTTGATGAAACTTTCAGCATTGCTTTTATATGATATTCTTTAAGGACCTGTTAAGTTAGAAGTGTCTACGTTGAAAAATGTGGTTACTATTCGTTTTTTTTTTTTTTCAAATTGCGGGGGAGGACGTATCCAAAATTTAAAATAAACTTGACCTGCGTATGGTATACAGAAACCTTGATGCCAAATTTGGTGTCTCTAGCTCTTATAGTTGCTGAGATCGACGCGTTCATACAGACAGACGGACGGACGGACAGACAGACGGACATTGCTCAATCGACTCGGCTATTGATACTGATTAAGAATATATATACTTTATAGACTCGGAGATGTCTCCTTCTGCCTGTTACAAAAATTTTATTCACAAAGTTAATATATCCCTGTACAGGGTATAAAAAACATCTCAGTTTTTTCCTGGACCTCACTTGCTCGCCAATATTTAAAATGCAAATGATCATTAGAAGAATGAATTCTTGAAAGGCAAACTCTATCTAATATTACAAAAATCATAATAATTATTATTTTTTACAAATCTCTGCATACATTACGTTTAGACTTGCAATATAATTATCAGGAAGCAGTATGACATTTGAAGTAACCCAATCAGCTTATCGTCGAGAATGTGCTCACTTGCAAAAGCTAGCAGCTATAAGCATGCAATGAATTCTAATTTCCATATGATTACGCCATATGTTTGTTTGCATGGGTATACACATGGATACACATGTGTATACACACATACATATTTATGTCTCACACACATGTTGGCAAAGCAGTGCAATTCATTGCAAAATGTTCTAGTGTTTTCCATATACTTTCTTTTCTGAATGTCTGCCTTATTCCTGGACCGATCTTTATAAAACTTTCACAGGGTATAAAAATATCATAATACGCTTAGGCTTGCAGCATAATTGTCGGTAAGTATGACATTTGAAGTGACACAACATTCAGTTTTTCGGCGAGAATGTGTACACTTGAATGCAATGAATTCTAATTTCCATATACTAACGCCATATGTACGTATGCATATGTCTACATATGGATGCACATGTGCATACAAACATATTTATGTGTCTCACGCATATGTTAGCATAGCATTTCGATTCATTGCAAAATCTTCTAGTCTTGTCTTTCTACTTTCTTTCAAATATGTTTTAGAACAGTTTTCACGGTTAGAAATGTGTACGTTCAGAAATACAGGCTATACAGAGATAGGCAATAGTTTTGATCAATTTGCGGGGGAAAGCACGGAGGTATCTAAAATTTGAAATAAACTTGCTCTGCGGACGGTATACAAGAACCTTTATGCCAAATTTGGTGTCTCTAGCTCTTACAGTTGCTTATCGACGCGTTCATACACACAGACAGACGGAAATTTTTTGCATAGAGTTACTATAGCCATGTACAGGGTATAAATATAAAAGACACACTTGGCACACTCGTATGATCCAATAATTACTTTTTGTTTATATATATATTGAAAACTCGTTACTAATAACTTGTAATCGCTTTGAATATTAAACCGAAACTGTACAAAAGTTGATATGAGACAAGCTTTAAGCGGAGAATACGAAAGCGGAAAAATGAAACTAATCTAATCTATAGTAAAATGACAAAAACAGCAAAAACAACAACAGCGTCAAGAACACAAAAAAAAAGCGGATCAGTCGAGCGTGCGTTTACAGTATAATACCCTGTGCACTTTTATAAATTATGTATTTTGTTTATAATATAAGTAAGAACATAACAGGTGTTTAAAGAATAGTCTATTGAAACTCTCATTTTGTATATGAATTCTTTGCAGGCTTATAGCAGCAAGCAAGATTCAATGGAAAAATAACTTTTATTTCTTTGGTGGTTATTGGTCTTATTTATAAACCGATCTTAATGACCAGTCGAAAAGGCTACAGTCGAACGCAACCGACATTATAATACCCTGTACAGGTTTCTATATTAAAAGTATTATGATAATAGGTACTTTGATGCGTCTGCTTACCATGTTTGCATATTTGTCCGAGCGAGATAGCGAACTACTGCGACACAAGCATAAGTAAATTAAGTGTCGTAACACTCAGCTTTTGATTGAATATGTATAAATATGTTTATACCCTGTGCTAATTAAAAATGGTCAAAAAAAGGGTATAATAATTTTGTGCAAATGTATGTAACAGGCAGAAGGAGGCATCTCCGACCCTATAAAGTATATGTATTCTTAATCAGTATCAATAACCGAGTCGATTGAGCCATGTCCGTCTGTCTGTCCGTCTGTCCGTCCGTCCGTCCGTCCGTCTGTCTGTATGAACGCGTCGATCTCAGCAACCATAAGAGCTAGAGACACCAAATTTGGCATGAAGGTTCCTGTATATCCTCTTCAGATCGAGTTTATGTTAGTTTTACAATAATTTTTCCCCTCCCCCGCAAATCGAAAAAAACTAATTATACCCGCATTCCTTAGAGAAAACTCTTCTTACTTAGCAGGTGCTTAATTAATATGATATAGAAGCAGTCCTGAAAGATCGGTCTATAAATAAAAGAGCTAATCAGAAAAGAAATGTTGCTTTGCACGCAGCACTTGTGTGCGAGCGAGACAGCGAACGACTGCGGCACAAGACAATATGAAGTGTCGTAACACTCAGAACACCTGTTATGTTCTTACTTCTATTATAATAAAAATACTTAATTTAGAAAACTGCACAGGGTATTATATTGTCGCGCGCGATCGACTGATCTGCTTGTTTTTCTATCTTTTTTATAGCTCGAGCTCATAGTTCATACAATTTGTTGCGTCTTTGTTGGCAGCGTGACTTATCTCTGCATTGCGCTAGGCACTGGAGCCTTTTTATACCCCGTACAGGGCTAGATTAACTTTGAGCAAACATTTTTTGTAACAGGCAGATGAAAGAGTGATTGATATATTCTCGATCAGTATCAATAGCCGAAACGATTGAGCCATGTCTGTCTGTCTGTATGAACGCGTCGATCTCAGTAACCATAAGAGCTAGAGACACCATGAAGGTTCCTGTATACCATACGCAGATGAAAGTTGTTTTAAATTTTGGATATTTTATCATTTTACAGAAACCACGCAAATAGGTAAGAATGGTAAATTTATTGTAAAATTTGGGAAATTAAAGGCGAAAGCACTATCGCGATTTTAAGATTTAGAGACGAAATTGCAAAGGAACCAATTACTAAAAGAGAGTTATGTACATTTCATGAAAGAATACAAAGATTCAGGGCACATGCTTGAATGTTATGTTGTTATCATCCTCATCAAGGTATTATTATGGACACCAGCTTTACAACTAAGTTGAGAGTTGTTTGACGCGTCTGCAAAGACTAACAATAATAAAAGCCTTAATGATATGATGTGAATTCGTCCAAGAGTCCAAAAAGATATTTTTTTTTTATATAATTTTAAAATGGCGTAAATGGCAATTTGTAGTCTCTGCAGATATAGAGAAAATGTATCGGCAGAACAACAATCAAGGAGGATCAAAAATACCTCAACATAATTTGGAGAGAGTCTCCAAAGTGCATCAGTCCCTTACTTAGCCATTAGGGCACTTTTAGAAATTGCAAATAGGTGTGAAAATAAAAACATTCAAGATTATCTGAACAAAAATGGGACCAAGAATTACCAAGTGAAGATACTAGTTATTGTGAATCTTTTTTTTGAAAAGCTGAAAAGCTAAAAACAAAGTCAAACCAATTGTTTATTTTATTTCTTTAATTTAATATCGACTAATGGCAGTCGTCGCAATATAACAATAAAGCTTAAATTACTAAATTATTTATAATAAAAGATACAATTATAATTTAGATTAAAATGAGATCTAAATTAAAATTGAGTTTAAGTCTGGGGTATTAAAAAAAAAGCAATTTTATTGATAAAACATTTGTTGCAGGGATTGGGGAAAACACACAAAATTGAGATCAAGAACAATTAAAATGAGTGTTAGTTAATACTAGCTAAAGAGTTTAGAATGATAAACTTGATAGTAGGAAGAGAGGACTCTTAGTGGAATACACGAAAAAGTCTGTTGTTATCAGCACAGAGTACTCGAAAAGGTTCATGCAAAGCATAGTTCGTAGTACAAGTGCTAAGAGCAAGAGGAGTAAAGTTGCGAGTAGGCCTATAAGGAATAGAAAAATAGATTTTATTTAATAAAACCGAGGAGTCTATTTCCCCATTAATTAATTTAACAATAAGCAAGGCACCCAGCATGATTCTACGATTAGTTAGAGACGGAAGGTTAATTAGCAAAAGTCTACTAGAGTAAGAGGGCAAGTCAATACCAGAAACCCAGTTAAAGCCACGAAGCGCGAAAGGTACAAATTTCTTTTGAGCAGACTCAATTTAGTCCTAGTGTAACGGATATTGGGGGGACCACACACAAGATCCGAATTCCAGAATAGGCCGAACAAGAGAAGTATAAAGTAATTACGTCGTATAAGGGTCTTCAAATTCCTTAGACCATCATTTGATGAACCCAAGTATTTGAGTTGCCTTATTAACGATATACGAAATATTGAGATCAAATTTCAATTTATGATCAAGAAGAAATCCTAAATCCATTACATGGTGTAAGCCATCAAGAGGCTACCGATCGAGCGTGTAAATAAAAATATGAGGCCTGCTCCGTTAAAATGACCTCACCTTACGCTTTGAGCAGTTTAATTTTAACAAGCAAAAAAGAAATCAAGATCTACTTGTAAAAAATTATAAGAGTTGATGTCATTGTATGTAAAGCAGAGCTTCACATCATCGGCGTACATTAGTATACTAGAGTGTATGAAAATAGACGGAAGGTCATAAATGAATAGGTTAAATAGTAGAGGACCGATATGGCTGCCCTAAGGAACGCCAGATGTTACAAAGACGGGCTTAGAAAAAGATGATCGAAAGAACCCTTTTTGGGTTCTATAATTAAGATATTCGGAGATCCACAGAAGAAGTTTATGTGGAAAACCGATAAGATGAAGTTTGTTAAACAGGAGACAGTGATTGACAGAGTCAAAAGCCTTACGGCAGTCAGTGTATATGACATCGGTCTGCATTTTGTTCTGAAATCCTCTGATTACTAAAGAAGAAAGTTCCAGTAGGTTAGTGGTAGTAAATCTCGATTTCACAAAACCATGTTGGAAAGGTAAAATGATAGAGCTACATAAGTGTTGTAGTTGAGATGTAATAATTTTCTCAAACACCTTAGCTAAAGCGGATAATTTGGAGATACCTCTATAATTTTTGACATCAAATTTAGATCCATTTTTATGAACAGGAAGAATAAATGATTCATCAAAATGGATGGGAAAGAGCAGGAATTGACAGAGTGAACAAAAAGAGAATGCACTGGTCTACATAGAGAAACAGCACAATACATCCTAGTAATCCATCAGAACCTGGTAGATAACCAGCCTTGATTGAATTTACTTCATTAAGTAACGAACTTTCAGTGATCACAGGACCAACGAGGCGCATGCGACAGTTTAGTTCCCTGCATCAGTATTTACAACAAAAAGACAGTGGGAGACTCTGTACTAATTGTGAAAAGCAAAATCTACGCATTTAAAATATTTTACAGATTGCAAAACGAAACGTCCGAGCCTCAAACTTGCGATCACTTGATTCACAGTCTAATGCTCTACGCCCTGTGCCACCGCCAAATAACTCCGCAGATCGACAAAATCAATATAACTGAATTCGTATTTCCCATTCATTCCCATCTTGAAAGTTTATTTTGCTCAATAAATGCTCCCTAATTATCGTTCGTTCTTGGAAGAGAGCAGCAGCAGCAGTGAACGAAGCGATCTACCGTTACATTTTTTGCATTGCTTTGTGTGTATGTACCTACATACATATGTACATATGTAAAACTTTATGTACATATGTCTGTTTATAATGAGACGCTTATGCACTATGTATTCACATATAGAAAGTATTTTCTAACGCAAAGCAATCAATAGTAAACAATACTAGTGTTTCTTTATTGGTTTTATAAAATTATAACAACATTATACATTGCCTGCATTTGCAAAAAAAAAAAACAAAATATTTATACGCGGACGAGAGCAAGTTTCGCACCCCAGACCTTACGCCTGCCAATTCTATGTCCTCTAAGGCTTCGGCCACGCATTGAGCGATGAGCGACTGAGCGACTGAGCGACGCTCTCTCGAGCGACGTTAATGAGCGATCGCTTTGAGTGAGGTGGCCACGCACTGAGCGACATCACTCGAGTTGATTAGTTGTAAAAATGCCTTATTCTAGAGAAGTTCTACGAAATCTGTTTGAAAGCCGTTATAGTAAATATAGGCAATTAAAAAGAATACAAATTCGTAGGTTTGGCGTTCATCCTATAAATCGATTGAGAAATGAGTATGGCGAGTTTCATCACTTATACAGAAATCTTAAAAACCATCCAGATCGATTTTGGCAATACTTACGCATGTCAATCGATTCATTTGACTTGCTGTTAAGTACAATTGAAAATGAAATAAGTAAACCGAGATCAACAATTTCTGCTGAAGAACGATTCGGTTCGGCTTTGAACAGCCGAAATTAAAGTTTCCGCGGATATTTTTTTGCATTGTTTGCATTTCGTCGCTCAGCTATGCACTAAAAATTAAAACCAATTCTAGCGCTGAGCGACGTCGCTCTGACGCTCAAGAACTTCGCTCGTCGCTCAGTGGCTGCGTGGCCACTCCAATGGTGTCTCATAAGCTTTAATATTTTACGTCGCTTGAGAGAGCGTCGCTCAATCGCTCAGTCGCTCATCGCTCAATGCGTGGCCGAAGCCTAAGTTAAACTACTGCTTTATGTAGTTCCGAGACGGCAAACTCAATACTTATGTAGCACGCATTTTAGCATTTGATTTGTTGTAGATTTAGAACAAATAATGTTAAATTCAAATTATGATTTACGTTATTAATGACACCCTCTGAGAATACCATGTTAACAACACTGTTAGTGTTGTGAAATGTTAAAGTAAAACAAAGAAAGAGACAAAGAGTATTACTTATACATTCGGTGCAAAGAGGCGAAGTCCGAGAGGACTGAGTGTGGCGTAACGGTTATGTGTGTTGTTAAGTAATCAGTGTTGGAAGACTAGACTGACGGGTCGAAAAGACAAGGACGGTTTTGGAAGAGGATGTCGACAATTCAGATGACAAATGAAAAGTCACTCTCTTCCGGTCGTGGCCGTCTTAGACATTGGACGTGTGACCATAACGTACCGGTGCAATACAATCACACCATACCATTACGACTGGCTACGCTTCTACCCGACAGAATGGAATAGGAAAACATCTCTTCTCCGACATCAGAAGTGGGATCGCCGCGTCCACAGGAGAGTCCTGATAATATGCTACAGGCGCTTTTAGAATTTCAAAACCGAAACTTCATCGAATTGCTGAAAGCAGAGTGCACTTGTAATGGCACTTAGCGAATCGTTATCTGGAACTGCATCACAATGGTTATCGCAGATTTGCTTTCCCGGAATGACTTGGTCGCAGTTTCAAGAATTGTTCATTCACAGATAAGAGGGTATAGTGACGCCGGCCGCCATCTTGTTCAACATCCTAAATGGACGGCCGAATCATACCGGATGCCTGTCTGTGTATGGCAGCCGTCTAGTGACCTCCTTGATGACGAAATGGCAATAAATGACCACAGAAGAAATAGCAGTTTCGTTTGTAATGAGTCACGCATCGCAAGTTGACACACGGCTTCAGCGTCTCCTATATACCACAGCAATCAAGACGCGCAGTGAAATGCGGCAGCAGCTGAAGGCGTTCGCATTCGGTAACCGGACCTTGGCCCAGAAAGAAAAAATCGGGCATACAATTGTGGAATGCCGTAAGCGAAAAGCAGATGGCAAAAAGTGACTCATGGGCAAATTCATCTTATGGCAAACATACACCTGGACGAGCGGATGTGAAGTGCTACAAGTGCAGCAATGTTGGCCACAATACGTCTACTTGCACGAAAGGTGCGGCCACAGCGAATGGCAACAACGAGAAGCGAGTAGATTTGTGCGCTGTACTAGAGCACAAAAGAATAATGCACCAAAATGGTGAGCCGTATCAATTCTTTTTTTAATCCTGGTGCAGAATGCTCGCATATTAAGGGAAAGCTATGTAATGATATAGCTGGTAAAAGATATTACAATATGGTAGTGCTAAGACGAATAGGGGAATATGTCGTAAAAATTAATTTGCAAATTGTCGCCGCACTTCGACGTGTTTTTTTATATTTAATTACTAGCATAATTTTCGAAGTTTAATTAAGAGTTGCATTACTTGGATTCTAGTGGTAGTTAGGTTTAGGGCTAAGTGAGAGCGCAATAAAGTTTTCGTCATTCGCTCTGAGAGCGAATTCGCGAAGATATTTGAAGTTAGTTGGAATTGTCGAAATAAAATTGTAACACGCACAGCCGTAATTAAATTTAAAGGCCACCAAACTAATTTGAATGTTAATAAATTACTATTAACAATCACAAAAACTCTTGTGATTTTTTATGGCGCCCCCCGGGTGGACAGCTTTAAATTGATTTTTTTTTTTGGCAACAAAAAACTCTTGTTCAGTGCATACATATTGGATATTTTCAATTTGAAATTTTTGTGGCCCGCGACGCGAAAAGTTTGCAATTTTAAATTAATAATAACAAATTAATCGCGCTGGTCGTGCAACAAAGAATTGCTTCCTACATCTGTGGACTTCATTCGATTGCCTATTGCCATTTCCCTTTTGGAATCCCTTTGGATATCGGTTAGACTGGATATGCCAAGGAAAGTTGCGTCGGCAGTTGAAAATCCCGAACAGCAGGTACTGTGATAAAAATTGAAAGCTGAACAGCCACAATTAACCTATTCTGGAGTGTAGGGGTGTTAAGCCTCTTTCTGTGGTTCCACCCAGAAAGCAAATTTTTGTTTCAAGGTTTGCTCCCGATACATCGGTTGAGGATGTCAAAGCCTATATTTTATCAAAAGTTAAAACCACTAGCATAGTGGTGGATAAATTTAAATTCACGTATGCTAGAGATATTTCCTCTTTTAAAATTGGGGTCTCGGCTGAAGTTTTCAATGAAATTTGTTGTAATTCCTTCTGGCCGTTCAACCTTATTGTTAAAGAGTATAAACAAACTAAAAGAAATCGGCCTCCGATTACACTGCCTGGAATTCCTGCTGTCGCTTCCTCTTCTAATGAGGTTCCAAAAAACTAAAATCGTCTCTTCTTTTTTCCTATCAAATTGTAAGAGGCTTTAATACTAAATTTTCCAAATTATATGTTTATAGCCTAAACTTGGAATTTAACGTGATAGTCTCTACTGAATCTTGGTTAAAGCCTGAAATTTCAGATTTCTCTAGTTTTCCCAATAAGCACACCTCTTTTAGATATGATCGTCTATCACGGTTGGGGGGTGGAGTTCTTATTGCAGTTGAGTCTGACCTTTCATCTGAAGCGATAACTTTATGTAACGAAGCAAATATTGAGTTCATTGCAGTTAAAATCTCAATGAACAAGTTTTCAATATTTCTTACTTGTTCATATATCCCACCACAATCTGATATCTCCATTTACCAGAAGCACCTTTGTTCTATTCGTTCCATTTCCTCCTTGCTTTCTAACAAAGACTTTTTGTTCGTATTTGGAGACTTTAATTTGCCTGGTGTGGTATGGTCTGATTCACCAAATGCCTTGGTTCCGTCCAGCTCCCATGAATTTATTAATTCACTTTTGGACCTGTCTCTCTCTCAAATTAATCCGTTTCGAAACTGTAGCGGGCGTCTTCTGGATCTGATTTTTGTATCAGATCAACTTTTGTGGTTAAGTATCTCGTAGCGATCCTTTATTTCTGCCTGAAGTCCCCTATCATCCTATGTTAGATCTAGTTATAGAGCTGCCTTCTTCTGAGCAAATTCCTTTCACTAGTTCAATGGTTAAGCCCCATTATTTTCGAAAAACTGATTTTTGTAAGTGATGCTCTAATGACTGGTCTGCTCTGTACTCTTGTACTGACATAAATATTGCCTCTCCTCTTTTTATACCCTGTACAGGGATATATTAACTTTGTGAATAAAATTTTTGTAACAGGCAGAAGGAGACATCTCCGACCCTATAAAGTATATATATTCTTGATCAGTATCAACAGCCGAGTCGATTGAGCCATGTCCGTCTGTCTGTCTGTCCGTCTGTATGAACGCGTCGATCTCAGCAACTATAAGAGCTAGAGACACCAAATTTGGCATCAAGGTTCCTGTATACCATACGCAGATCAAGTTTATTTTAAATTTTGGATACCTCCCCCCTTCCCCCGCAAATCGAAAAAAAAAACTAATAATAGCCACATTTTTCAACGTAGACACTTCTAAGGTGCGTTAAGAATGATATGTAGAAGGAACTCTGAAAGTTTCATCAAGATCGGTTTGTAAATAAGACAGATAATCAGCAATAAAAGTTATTATACCCTGTACAGGGATATATTAACTTTGTGCAAAAATGTCCGTCTGTCTGTCTGTCTGTCTGTCTGTCTGTCCGTCTGTATGAACGCGTCGATCTCAGCAACTATAAGAGCTAGAGACTCCAAATTTGGCATGAAGGTTCCTCTATACCGTCCGCAGATCAAGTTTGTTTCAAATTTTGAATACCTCCCCGCCTTCCCCCGCAAATCGATCAAAACTCTTTATACCCTGTTAACAGCATGTATTTCTGAACATACATATTTCTAACTTAACAGGTGTTTAAAAAATACTGTTCTGAAACATATGTGAAAGTTTCATAAAGATCGGTCCAGGAATAAGGAAGAAATTTAGAAAAGAAAGTAGATGGAAAAGACTAGAACATTTTGCAACGAATCGCACTGCTTTGTCAACAATTAGAATTCATTGCATGCTTATAGCAGCTAGCTTTTGCAAGTGAGCACATTCTCGCCGTTGCTGAGTTGTGTTACTTCAAATGTCGTACTGCTTGCCGAAAATTATATTGCAAGTCAAAACGTAATGTATGCAGAGATTTGTAAGAATAATAATTAGTATGATATTTGTAATATTAGATTTTGTCTTTCAAGAATTGATTATTCTAATAATCATTTGCATTTTAAATATTGGCGAGCAAGTGAGGTCCATGAAAAAATGGAGATGTTTTTTTTCATTGAATAGTTGCGGTTGCGTCAAGCAGCACATGTGTGCGAGCGAGACAGCGAACGACTGTGACACATGCGTCTCTCCATGTGTCCATGTGTGCATATTTGTGCGAGCGAGATAGGGAACTATTGCGACACAGGCATAAGTAAATTAAGTGTCGTAACACTCAGCTTTTGATTGAATATGTATAAATATGTGAAAGTTAGCTGCTATAAGAATGCAAAGAATTCATATGCAAAAAAATGAGAGTTTGAAAAGGGTATTCTTTAAACACCTGTTATGTTCTTACTTTTATTTTAATCAAAGTACTTATTAACAAAATACTTTTATTATAGAAAACTGTACAGGGTATTATACTGTCGGTTACGGTCGACTATAGCCTTTTCGACTGTTTTTTTTTTGTATTATCTAGCGAGGAGATTGTCTCTCTGGAAAGAATTGTAGCTTAAATTTCTTTAATCTTTTCAGTTAATGACGCTTGTGTCGTCAATAAGCTTATGGTTGCTTCCGATATATTAACTTTGTGTAAAAATTGTCCGTCTGTCTGTCCGTCCGTCCGTCTATATCGACGATCTCAGCAACTATAATAGCTAGAGATACCAAATTTGGCATCAAGGTTACTGTAGTTACTGCAGATCAAGTTTTTTATATAATTTTTGGTACCTCCCGCCCTTCCCCGGCAAATCGTAAAAAACTACTTATGGCCACATTTCTTAACGTTGATATTTCTAATTGCGTAAAGAATATTATATAGAAGGGATGCTGAACGTTTCATCAAGATCGGTTTATAAATAAGAAAGATAATCAGAAAAGAAATATAAGTAATTGTTCCATTGAAATGAAATGTCGTAGCACTCAGCTTTTTATAGAGTATGCACATATACACACAAGAGTTTTATGCTATGATCATGCAAAGAACTCATATGCTAAATGAGAGTTTCAAAGGAGTATTCTTTAAATCAAAATACTTTTATTATAGAAACCTGTACAGGGTATTATACTGTCGGTTGCGTTCGACTGTAACCTTTTCAACTGGGTTTTTTTAATTCTTTCTTAAGCCTAAATTATTTAAATGGTTTTAGTAAATGGTTTAAGAGAAGTTGTTATTTTTCAAGCAACGGTTACCCGCATCCGCTTGAGGTAATAACTTATAATTAAGGGGAAAAGGGGCCTTAGTATTAATGCGGATCTTTGGCGATAGTCCACACTAGTGCGAAACTGCTTGCATGTATCCACTCATCGCTCTACGTAGCGTTTCCGATCCTCCTCACTGCTATCGGACAGTTTCCAGTTTCCTGTTCGGCTAGGTGTATATATAACTTGCCGCTCTTAAGTGATTTGTGTTACATTTGCTTAGATCAAATTTCAGAGTCCCGTCACCCGATCGGTGATTTTGGGACATAGTTTATGACTGTCAGATGTTCATGCTTGAACAAACAGCCTCAGACCAATATTTATTTTACCATGCATGAGCAAGTTATTCGAAAAGATTTTAGCTGGCCGACTTATGTGGTTCATTACCAAACATTAACTTATTTCAGACAACCAATCGACTTTTAAGCGAAAACACGGAACGATGGACGCTCTATTGAAAATAGGTACTGCTTTCGAAAAAGAATTCGATCGCGTTCTTCATCAACTTATGTTCTGGAGGGTTGGACCTAAGGTCTTTAGGTCAATAAAGGATTTCATGGCCCACCGATCATTCCAAGTGCGTGTAAACAACTCTATTTCGAAACCACATCAGTTTTTTAATGAGATCCCACAAGGTTCCCCACTTTCGGTAATTCTATTCATTATTGCATTTGATAAATTCAACTCTATTGTACTATGACATAAAAACTTACAAGTATTTATCTATGTTGACGACGCAATAATCTATACCAAAACAAAAGATACTAACTCTGTAAAAACACCTTGTTCAAAGTCTTGCCGTACAGTAAAAATTCGGAGAACTTGTCAGGTGCCTCGTTATCAATTGAAAAATGCAAGCTACTGCACATCTGCCGAAAGCATCACTGCCCATCTAACAATAATAATTTAAGTATAGAAACGGTGGATAACTTAAAAATACTAATAATATTTGATAGTAAATTTAACTTCAGACAGCATCCTGTGTTCATGTAATTACGCTCATCAATATTACCAGAGTACTGATTATCCCCAAGTTGGATTACGGTCTGCCAATTTACGGGTGGAGTGCACACACATATGTATTTACAGTGTGCCACAAAAGTGAAGATACAGCATGAATTTTTTCCAAGAACTGCAAGTTTCTCCCAACCTGCTTTAGTTTAATAAAAAATTGATATACCTTATTATTAAATACATACCTAAGAATATATAAAAAAAAAAAAAAAAAACATTAATTTTCCCAATGGGTTTCTTATAATTAAAGGAAAACTTTGAAAATAAATTACTCCACAAAAGTCATGATACACTTATCAGGTTATTCATATTCACAGCTCATTTTACAATAATTCTTAATTTTAGTACTTTGTGGGATACCCTTTCATTTTAATGACTTCATTAAGTCATCGAGACATGGATGAAACTAGTGATTCCAAGTAAGCAGAACCAATTTTCGCCCATTTCTCCTACAGAGCTACTTTTAGGTTTACTTCGAATTTCCCGCCCCCTTAGGTTTTCCTCCAACCTGTTCCATTGAGATTGCCGTCTCGGAACTATATAAAGCAGTAGTTTAACTTAGAGGACATAGGATTTGCAGGCGAAAGGTCTGGAGTTGGAAACTGGCGGTTTCAGTTGTAAATACTGACACAGGGTACTAAACTAAAACGCATGCGCCTCGTTGGTCCTGTGATCACTGAAAGTTCGTTACTTAATGAAGTAAATTCAATCAAGGCTGGTTATCTACCAGGTTCTGATGGATTACTAGGATGTATTGTGCTGTTTCTCTATGTAGACCAGTGCATTCTCTTTTTGTACTCTCGGTCAAATCCTGCTCTTCCCATCCATTTTGAAGGAATCATTTATTCTTCCTCTTCATAAAAATGGATCTAAATTTGATGTCCAAAATTATAGTGGTATCTCAAAATTTTCCGCTTTACCTAAGGTGTTTGAGAAAATTATTACATCTCAACTACAACACTTATGTAGCTCTATCATTTCACCTTTCCAACATGGTGTGGTGAAATCGAGATCTACTATCACTAACCTACTGGAACTTTCTTCTTTAGTGATCAGAGGATTTCAGAACAAAATGCAGACTGATGTCATATACACTGACTTCAGTAAGGCTTTTGACTCTGTCAATCACTGTCTCCTGCTTAACAAACTTCATCTAATCGGTTTTCCACATAAACTTCTTCTGTGGATCTCCGAATATCTTAATTCTAGAACCCAAAAAGGGTTCTTTCGTTCATCACTTTCTAAGCCCGTCTTCGTAACTTCTGGCGTTCCTCAGGGCAGTCATCTTGGTCCTCTACTATTTAATCTCTTCATTAATGATCTTTCGTCTATTTTCAAACACTCTAGTATACTAATGTATGCCGATGATGTGAAGCTCTGTTTAACATATAATGACATCAATTCTTATAATATACTACAAGCAGATCTTGATTCCTTTTTTGCCTGGTGTAATACTGACTTGTTAAAATTAAACTGCTCAAAGTGTAAGGTAATGTCATTTTATCGGACCAGGCCTCACATTTTTATTTACACGCTTGATCGGATGCCTCTTGAGAGCTTATATTAAATTTTTGGCTTTACGGTGTTTGACAAAGCTTAGTGACATGGTGGAATCGTCACAACCAAAAGCTGCTGACGTTATCAGGCACAACTTTTATGTCGACGATCTTCTAACTGGTGCTTCTTGCGTTGAGAAGTTGCGCAAGGACTGGGAGTCGCAGGTTTCGAACTAACCAAATCCGAACTAACCAAATCTCCGCAACAAAGGCAGCAAAACCGATAACGATCTCAGAGTCTCACACAACAAAAGCACTACGCGTGTTGTGGATGCCAAATGAAGACGTCTTTCAATTTAAGATAGACGATTCATTTATGGGTCTTAGAGCGACTAAACGGATCATTCTCTCGGTTTCGTCTCGATTATTTGATCCACTTGGCCTGTTAAGCCCTCTGGTTATCAAGCAAAGATCCTGCTCCGAGAGCTCTGGTTTCAAAAGCTAGACTGGGATGAGTCTATCCCTCTGAGCTTAGACAACTCGCGGCAGCAGCTGAATTCAACGTTGATTCAGTTGCAAAGAATCAGGATACCATTATATGTGTTAACAGAGCCAACGATACCGATCGAGATTCAAGGATTCGCCGACGTCTCAATGCGAGCGTTTGTGTTCCGTTTCATTAAGAAATGTAAGAACAAAAATGAATTTTTTGAAAAAATACCTACGGCAGAAGAAAGAAAAGAAGCTTTTGAAAAAATAGTTGAAGTCATCCAACAAGTTGCACTCAAAGACGACATACATAGGGTTCGAAAGGGCACGCGTGTAGGTCATAGCCTACAGCGTCTCAATCCGTTTTACATGAGTATAACGGATCTTGATGCTCCTTTAAGATGTTGCGTTGTTGTTCACATAGACATTGGCGGTAAGTTAAGTGGCAAGAATGATACGACAGAATATGTCATAGCTTAGATACAGAAAACTGTATTAAGGCAGGTAAATCAGCATTTCACTCTTAATCTAATCATATTATTGAAGATAAAGGCAGAAGCTTTGCCAGAACAATAACATTGAATTGCAATTGCCGTACATTAGGAGATGTGCACTTAGCTTAAGTTTAGCTCGTTTACACTGCTGATAGGTGAGAAGGCCAGACCCTTGGGCATGTTACCTATAAATGATGACAATAAAATAAGTTGTTCAGAAGTACAGACGCCTAGATTGAAACAAATGCTTGGTGTTAAGAAGTGAAGAACGGCATCAGACCAAATTGGTTGTATCACCAGATAAGCAAGTTGAATCTTAGCAGATTAAAGAGAATGACCACGGTGAAAGAGACGTCGGTCAAGAGACAATGCCTGGCATCTAGGAAAGGTGCGGTGAACATCATACACAGGGACTAGGTTCAAGCGACAATGGTCATGCCAGCGAAGAGTGACATTGTACGTGGCGAATGGTCCATATAGAGGATCGAGGTACTTGATGTACATAGCGTCGCAGTGTGGCGGCAAGAGCCCAATAACTGTGGTATGATAATTTGGATAGCCAAATGGTACGAGCTACCACACGAGGACGTGTGATAGTGAGGAAGGCCGTGTCGTAGATTTAGAACAAATAATGTTAAATTCAAATTATGATTTACGTTATTAATGACACCCTCTGAGAATACCATGTTAAGAACACTGTTAGTGTTGTGAAATGTTAAAGTAAAACAAAGAAAGAGACAAAGAGTATTACTTATACATTCGGTGCAAAGAGGCGAGGTCCGAGAGGACTGAGTGTGGCCCAACGGTTATGTGTGTTGTTAAGTAGTCAGTGTTCGAAGACTACACTGACGGGTCGAAAAGACGGAGGTTTAAGGAAGAGGATGTTGACAAGTCAGATGACAAATGATAAGTCGCTCTCTTCCGGTCGTGGCCCTCTTAGACATTGAACGTGTGACCAGAACGTCCCGGTGAAATACAATCACACCATAACCTTACGACTCGCTACGCTTCAACCCGACAGAATGGAAAAGGAAAACATCTTTACTCCTTCTCCGACATACATAAATACGAATTTCTAACTAAATTTTGTTATTTCTCTTTCTTAAAATTTTGCTACTTTCTGACTAATGAGTCAGAATTTAAAATATATATTTAAATAAAATAACAATAATTAATTAATAATTGAAAAATACAACCCAAATTTGTAATTGTCAGCAGCTCGATTTGAACCCTCGTACTCGCAGCGTGTCTTGTTGTTGTTATTGCTCTAATGCTGCTCAGCGCTCATGAACTTGATGAT
This sequence comes from Drosophila funebris, assembly GCA_018901825.1. Taxonomy (NCBI): domain Eukaryota; kingdom Metazoa; phylum Arthropoda; class Insecta; order Diptera; family Drosophilidae; genus Drosophila; species Drosophila funebris. The sequence continues at coordinate 118,759 of JAEIFK010000380.1, read as the reverse complement.
CATTCAATCCTTAAAATCTCCTATGTTTGTGGTCCGATCGTGATGAAAGCGGAAAACGTCTACACGTGCGCACACTCGACGTGTGCCAAGTCAGCCATTTGTGCCAAGTGTGTAGCTCGTATCGATTTGGGTGGGCGGAATGTTGTCAACTGAATGCATTTCTGAGTGAAACAATTAAGGGGTTAGCTAATGCTTGCACGGATGAGTGCATAAAATAGAATTTCTTTAGAATAGGATATTCAATATAGTGCCGGAGTTAGCTAGTAAAGGAATCTCACGATGACGTCACAGATATAGAGTTTGATGTCGCCAATTTAAAAAGATTAGAAAATAAAATACAACAGGATAAAGGAAACCTGGTAGTCTTAATGGAAAGAACAGAGTATCTTCCAAAGCTACCAAAAATTAGGGTGCCCAATTTCTTTGGTGAACGTTTATGAATTATTCATGGAAATAATTTATAATAGAGAATACAGTGTGTCCGCCAAATTGAATTATTTAAAATCGGCCTTAAGAGGTGAAGCCAGAAGCATAGTATCGCATTTGTTCATGGGCTCTGTAGATGATTACCATACCGTTTGGAATTCTTAACCAAACGGTATGAAAATAAAAGGACAATTTTTTCCGAACAACTGAATCGTTTTATTGAATTGCCAAACTTGAACATCGATTCACGAAAACATATATAATGAATAAGTAATGAAGTGGATATAATATTTGCTCATGTTATTTTGAGAAAAGACAAAAGAGATTCAGTTACTGTCTGATGTATTAGAATTTTTAGAGCAACGGTTAAGTTCCGTAAGCTCAACTAAAAATGATCAAAAAATTTTCAAATGATAACGAAAAGTGTCCGATTTGCAAAGTTCCAGGACACAAAAATGGTACAATGCCACATATTTAAAGCCATGAGCTCTACAGAGATAGGCGAAACGGATAAAATGTGCAGTTATGCACAAAATGTGAGAATTTTAAAAATTTTAAAAGATGCTCTTGCGATGCTTTATTTCCCAAATTAAAAACGGGAAAACGTTTATACATGTGTGACAAAAGATCAAGCACTGTTAGTTACAGTAGTGGTAAAGGTCAAATCAAAATGTGGGAGTTTTGAAACACTAAGAGCATTGATTGATAGTGGATCACAATGCACAGTTATTTCAGAAGAAGCAGCTCAGATTCTAAATTTAGCTAGAATTAAAGTTCTAAACAAGAGACAAGTACATCAAAGTACAATGTTAAATTGTGTATAAAACCCCGGAACAACGAATGCAATTGTGTTGCCAAAACTAAATCAAAATTAAAATCAACCCTAAATTTGAAAAGGCCAGTAGAATTGATATATTTGACATAACAAAATAAAAATGGGATTGAAAAGATTGCTGGGTTGTCTCCGGAAGTAAGTAAATCCAAAAGGAATGCAGTTATAACTGCGACTACTATCGAAATTAATAATTTAGATCGGTTTTGGGAAATGGAAGACGAGGATAAAGAAAACAAGCAGAAATCTGCGAAAATAATTTTACAGAAATCACACGAATATATAAGAATGGGAAATTTATTGTAAAAATTCCACTTAAGAAAGATACAGATTTATGAAATAAAAGGCGAAAGCAGTATCGCGATTTTAAGATTTAGAGAAGAAATTGCAAAGGAACCAAATACTAAAAGAGAGTTATGTAAATTTCATGAAAGAATACAAAGATTCAGGGCACATGCTTGAATGTTATGTTGTTATCATCCTCATCAAGGTATTATTATGGACGTTTTTGACGCGTCTGCAAAGACTAAATAATAAATATAGAGAAAATGTATCGGCAGAACAACATTGATGAGGAGGATCAAAAATACCTCAAATTAAAATATTTCAAGTTGACGACCGTTACTTATGGAAGTGCATCAGTCCCTTACTTAGCCATTAGGACACTTTTAGAAATTGCAAATAGGTGTGAAAATAAAAAATAAAAATACGTGGACGATTTAATGACAAGCGCTGACACCCAAGAAGAAGCTAAAGAAAGCTAATAGGTAAACTGTTCATGCTAAAATTATGGTTATCTGAACAAAAATGGGATCAAGAATTACCAAGTGAAGATACAAGTTATTAAAAAAAAAAGCAATTTTATTGATAAAACATTTGTTGCAGGGATTGGGGAAAACACACAAAATTGAGATCTGAACAAAAATGGGATCAAGAATTACCAAGTGAAGATACTAGTTATTGTGAATCTTTTTTTTTTGAAAAGCTGAAAAGCTAAAAACAATGTCAATCCAATTGTTTAGTTTATTTCTTTAATTTAATATCGACTAATGGCAGTCGTCGCAATATAACAATAAAGCTTGAATTATTAAATTATTTATAATAAAAGATACAATTATAATTTAGATTAAAATGAGATCTAAATTAAAATTGAGTTTAAGCTTAAGTCTGGGGTATTAAAAAAAGCAATTTTATTGATAAAACATTTGTTGCAGGGATTGGGGAAAACACACAAAATTGAGATCAAGAACAATTAAAATGAGTGTTAGTTAATACTAGCTAAAGAGTTTAGAATGATAAACTTGATAGTAGGAAGAGAGGACTCTTAGTGGAATACACGAAAAAGTCTGTTGTTATCAGCACAGAGTACTCGAAAAGGTTCATGCAAAGCATAGTTCGTAGTACAAGTGCTAAGAGCAAGAGGAATGAAGTTGCGTGTACGCCTAGAAGGAATAGAAAAATAGATTTTATTTAATAAAACCGAGGAGTCTATTTCCCCATTAATTAATTTAACAATAAACAAGGCACCCAGCATGATTCTACGATTAGTTAGAGACGGAAGGTTAATTAGCAAAAGTCTACTAGAGTAAGAGGGCAAGTCAATACCAGAAACCCAGTTAAAGCCGCGAAGCGCGAAAAGTACAAATTTCTTTTGAGCAGACTCAATTTAGTCCTAGTGTAACGGATATTGGGGGGACCACACACAAGATCCGAATTCCAGAATAGGCCGAACAAGAGAAGTATAAAGTAATTACGTCGAATAAGGGTCGTCAAATTCCTTAGACCATCATTTGATGAACCCAAGTATTTGAGTTGCCTTATTAACGATATACGAAATATGGAGATCAAATTTCAATTTATGATCAAGAAGAAATCCTAAATCCATTACATGGTATAAGCTATCAAGAGGCTACCGATCGAGCGTGTAAATAAAAATATGAGGCCTGCTCCGTTAAAATGACCTCACCTTACGCTTTGAGCAGTTTAATTTTAACAAGCAAAAAAGAAATCAAGATCTGCTTGTAAAAAATTATAAGAGTTGATGTCATTGTATGTAAAGCAGAGCTTCACATCATCGGCGTACATTAGTATACTAGAGTGTATGAAAATAGACGGAAGGTCATAAATGAATAGGTTAAATAGTAGAGGACCGAGATGGCTGCCCTAAGGAACGCCAGATGTTACAAAGACGGGCTTAGAAAAAGATGATCGAAAGAACCCTTTTTGGGTTCTATAATTAAGATATTCGGAGATCCACAGAAGAAGTTTATGTGGAAAACCGATAAGATGAAGTTTGTTTAGCAGGAGACAGTGATTGACAGAGTCAAAAGCCTTACGGCAGTCAGTGTATATGACATCGGTCTGCATTTTGTTCTGAAATCCTCTGATTACTAAAGAAGAAAGTTCCAGTAGGTTAGTGGTAGTAAATCTCGATTTCACAAAACCATGTTGGAAAGGTAAAATGATAGAGCTACATAAGTGTTGTAGTTGAGATGTAATAATTTTCTCAAACACCTTAGCTAAAGCGGATAATTTGGAGATACCTCTATAATTTTTGACATCAAATTTAGATCCATTTTTATGAACAGGAAGAATAAATGATTCATTCAAAATGGATGGGAAAGAGCAGGAATTGACAGAGTGTACAAAAAGAGAATGCACTACATAGAGAAACAGCACAATACATCCTAGTAATCCATCAGAACCTGGTAGATAACCAGCCTTGATTGAATTTACTTCATTAAGTAACGAACTTTCAGTGATCACAGGACCAACGAGGCGCATGCGTTTTAGTTTAGTACCCTGCGTCAGAATTTACAACTGAAAGAGGGTAAGGCTTAAGTCGACCGCAGTCGACAGTGGGAGACTCTGTACTAATCGTGAAAAGCAAAATCTACTCATTTAAAATATTGTACAGATAGCAAAACGAATCGTCCGAGCCTCGAACTCGCGATTCCTTGATTCACAGTCTAATACTCTACGCCCTGTGCCACCGCCAGTTCTGCCTGTAAATCCTATGTCCTCTAAGTTAAACTACTGCTTTATATAGTTCTGAGACGGCAATCTCAATACTTATGCAGCACGCATTTTAGCATTTGACTTATATGTACATAAATACTAATTCCTTACTAAATTTTGTTATTTCTATTTCTTAAGATTTTGCTACTTTCTGACAAATTAAGCAGAATTTATAATAGATATTTCAATAAAATAACAATAATTATTAATAATTGAAAAATACAACACAAATTTGTAATTGTCAGCAGCGCGATTTGAACCCGCATACTCGCAGCGTGTCTTGTTGTTGTTGTTGTTGTTCTAATGCTGCTCAGAGCTCATAAACTACTTGATGGTCATTCATTCCTTAAAATCTCCTTTGTTTATGGTCCGATCGTGATGAAATTTTCGGAAAACGTCCTCACGCGCACACACTCGACGTGTGCCAAATCTGCCAAAAGTGCCAAGTCTGTAGCTTTTATAATACGTTTTTTTTTTTCGATGGCGGCGTGGCAAATATTCAAAGCAATCTTGATCTGCCTGCACACGATAAGAATGTTGTTACCAAATTTTTTAATTCTAGCTCTAATAGTCTCTTATATTTAGGTGTTCATCCGGACGGACAGACAACTGGACAAATTCAATACATACGGACGGTTGCCACCCTGGTGCACGGTGACCGCGCGATCGAACTGTGCATGTTGAACTGTTTGAGCCAGGTTAATGTTATCTGGTTTCTTGCCTTCCATGCCATAAAATCAACCGAAAATGTTTCAGTTTTTATACCCTGTACAGGGATATATTAACTTCAAATGTCGTACTGCTGGTTTTTAACATTTTTTTCTTCATGATCAGCGACGATACAAATATCTTATTATTTTTATCTGCCATTTGTTCTTCTTTTGTTGTTGTCTTTTTCTGTGCTATTTTTACACTGTTTACACTGCGCTTTAAATATTTAATGCTGCTTTGAAAGTGTCGTCTGTTCCAACTCCCTTTCTTTCTGCCTCTCTTTCTCTCCCTGTCTATCTCTCACTCAGTCTCTTTCCTTGATTATTTTATTTATTTATTTTTATTTAACGTCGACTAATGGCAGTCGACCAAAAACAACAACAAAGTATAAATGAATTAAACCATTATTATATAATTATAATTAAGATTAAAATTAGATTTAATAACAATAATAAAATTGAGTTTAAGCTTAAGTCTGGGGTATTCAAAGAGAGTATTTAATTGATCCAACATTTGTTGCAAGGATTGGGGAAAACCCAGAAAAACCCAATCAGATCAAGAAGAATTAAAATGAGTGTTAGTTTATACTAGCTAAAGAGTTAAGAATTAGATACTTGATAGTAGGAAGAGAGGACTCTAAGTTGAATACACGATAAAGTCTGTTGTAATCAGCACAGAGTACTCGAAAAGGTTCATGCAAAGCATAGTTAGTAGTACAAGTGTTAAGAGCAAGAGGAATGAAGTTGCGTGTACGCCTATAAAATAGATTTTAGATAGATAGATAGATTAGATAAAATAGAAAAATAGATTTTATTTAATAAAACCGAGGAGTCTATTTCCCCATTAATTAATTTAACAATAAACAAGACACCCAACATGATTCTACGATTAGTTAGGGACGGAAGGTTAATTAGCAAAAGTCTACTAGAATAAGAGGGCAAGTCAATACCTGAAACCCAGTTAAAGCCACGAAGCGCGAAAAGTAAAAATTTCTTTTGAACAGACTCAATTCTGTCCTGGTGTACCGGATATTGGGGAGACCATAAACAAGATCCGTATTCAAGAATTGGCCGAACAAGAGAAGTATAAAGTAATTTTGTCGTATAAGGGTCGTCAAATTCCTTAGACCATCGTTTGATGAACCCAAGAACTTGAGTTTCCTTATTGACAGTATATGAGATATGAAGATCAAATTTAAATTTATGATCTAGAAGAATCCCTAAATCTTTTACATGATTTAAGCTCTCAAGAGGCATCCGATCAAGCGTGTAAGTAAAAATATGAGGCCTGGTCCGATAAAATGACAGCACCTTACACTTCGAGCAGTTTAATATTAACAAATTAGCATTACACCAGGCAAAAAAGGAATCAAGATCTGCTTGTAGTATATTATAAGAATTGATGTCATTATATGTTAAACAGAGCTTCACATCATCGGCATACATTAGTATACTAGAGTGTTTGAAAATAGACGGAAGATCATTAATGAAGAGATTAAATAGTAGAGGACCAAGATGACTGCCCTGAGGAACGCTAGAAGTTACGAAGACGGGCTTAGAAAGTGATGAACGAAAGAGCACTTTTCGGGTTCTAGAATTAAGATATTCAGAGATCCACAGAAGAAGTTTATGTGGAAAACCGATTAGATGAAGTTTGTTAAGCAGGAGACAGTGATTGACAGAGTCAAAAGCCTTACTGAAGTCAGTGTATATGACATCAGTCTGCATTTTGTTCTGAAATCCTCTGATCACTAAAGAAGAAAGTTCCAGTAGGTTAGTGGTAGTAGATCTCGATTTCACAAAACCATGTTGGAAAGGTGAAATGATAGAGCTACATAAGTGTTGTAGTTGAGATGTAATTATTTTCTCAAACACCTTAGGTATAGCGGACAATTTGGAGATACCTCTATAATTTTTGACATCAAATTTAGATCCATTTTTATGAAGTGGAATAATAAATGATTCCTTCCAAATGGATGGAAAAGAGCAAGAGTTAACCGAGAGTACAAAAAGAGAATGCACTGGTCTACATAGAGAAACAGCACAATATCTAAGTATACATCCTGGTACTCCATCAGAACCTGGTAGAAAACCAGGCTTGATTGAAATAAGTTCATTAAGTGATCATAGGAACAAAAATGCAGTTAGACTTGAGCAAACTGTAAGGATAAGGAGAGTTAATAGAGGAGTTATTAGTTGAGTAAGTAGATTGGAAGAAGTCTGCAAACAAATCGGCCGCTGCCTGATCAGAGTTTGCTTTCATATCTTCGTAAGATACAGAAGAGGGTAAAGAGGAAGATTTACGTTTCATATTAACAAAATTATAGAACTGTCTAGGATTTTGGGCAAATTGCAATCGACAACGATTCAAATAATCATTGTAATAACGCGAGCTAAGAGTAATAAAGTTTGATCTGGCAACGACATATCGCGAAAAATCAGAAGGATTTCCCGACCCCTTATATCTTTTATAATATCGAGATTTCGCATTTTTTAACATTGTTAGCTCACGCGAGAACCAGGGAGGTCTATTAGACCTCACAGGGGACTTACGGGGCACACACTGCTCAAAGAGCGAATTTAACATATTATAAAAAAGAGAAGAGGCAATGTTTATGTCAGTACAAGCGTACAGAGCGGACCAGTCAGTAGATAAAATTAAAGTGTTAAGTTTACAAAAGTCAGTTTTTCGAAAATAATGGGGTTTAACCATTGAACTAGTGAAACGAATTTGCTCAGAAAAAGGCAGTTCTATAACTAGATCCAACGTAGGATGATAGGGGTCTTCAGGAAGAACTAAAGGATCACTACGAGATACTAAACTACAAAGTGGATCAGATACAAAAATCAGATCCAGAAGACGCCCGCTACAGTTTCGAAACGGATTAACTTGAGAGAGAGACAGGTCCAGAAGTGAATTAATAAATTCATGGGGGGCTGGACGGAACCAAGGCATTTGGTGAATCAGACCATACCACATCAGGCAAATTAAAGTCTCCAAATACGAACAAAAAGTCTTTGTTAGAAAGCAAGGAGGAAATGGAACGAATAGCACAAAGGTGCTCATGGTAAATGGAGATATCAGATTGTGGAGGGATATAGGAGCAAGTAAGAAATATTGAAAACTTGTTCATTGAGATTTTAACTGCAATGAACTCAATATTTGCTACGTTACTAAAATTTATCGCTTCAGATGAAAGGTCAGAGTCAACAGCAATAAGAACTCCACCCCCCATACGTGATAGACGATCACATCTAAAAGGGGTGTACTTATTGGGAAAAATAGAGAAATCTGAAATTTCAGGCTTTAACCAAGTTTCAGTAAAGACAATCACGTTAAATTCAAAAGTTAGGCTATCAACATATAATTTGGAAAGTTTAGTATTAAGGCCTCTTACGTTTTGATAGGAAAAGAGAAGAGAAGTTTTTAGTTTTTTGCCACCACATTAGAAGAGGAAGCGACAGCAGGAGTTCTAGGCAGTGAAATCGGAGGCCGATTTCTTTTAGTTTGTTCATACTCTTTAACAATTAGGTTCAACGGCCAGAAAGAAGTGCAACAGATTTCTTTGAAAACTTCAGCCGAGACCCCAATTTTAAAAGAGGAAATATCTCTAGCATACGTGAATTTAAATTTATCCACCACTATGCTAGACGTTTTAACTTTTGATAAAATAAAGGCTTTGACATCCTCAACCGATGTATCGGGAGCAAGCCTTGAAACAAATATTTGCTTTCTGGGTGGAACCACTGAAAGAGGCTTAACACCCCTACACTCCAGATTAGGTACTGCCAAAGGCTGAGGAGAAAGAGGTACAGCCTTGTTTGCAGAAGAAGCAGGAAGAGGGGTATTAAATGTCATAAGTTGCCGATCACTAACAGTAGGGGTTAACGGACAAGAGGCAAGAGATATGGCAGGGGTGACGGAGAAATCAGAAGAGCTATGTAAAGGGATACTGATTACTTCAGCAGGCAAGGAAGGTCCATCAAAACCTTTTAAGTTAATAAATTTTTCTTCCAATGCCTGAAATTCACCCTGTAATTTTGCAAAGGATGCACTTAAGGCACTAAAACCATGTCGTGTATGCCTTATAAACATTTGCATGTTTAATTCAGCCTCACGACAAGGCTCACAGCACCATCTAAGTCCAGACTTGCTATTGATGTAGTCCTTGACACGTTGTGTGTAACCCGCACACTTAACGTGAGCTACATTATCGCATAGCCAACAACAAATGAAGTCAGCCTTCGAGTCGGACTGACATTTACAATTTTTAATACAGCAGACCATCATTATGGAAAAGCTAATATGCTCTAACAAAGTACTGCACCAGAAAAAAATAAAGTAAAAACAAAGATAGAAAAATACAGCAACACAAACGTGTATCAAAGCAGCCAAGAGAAACGACTGAATATGACAACAACAACACAAACGATGCAATTATGCCCAATGATCTCGCGCAAAAGCTTTCACTGTTAATTAATGGCATTGTCGGTGCTTAAAGCTCTCTCTCTCTTTCTCTCCCTCTCTTTGAACATTACAGCACTTGCCTTGCATACCCTACATATATTAGGGCATGCTGCAAATGTGAAGCAAAATGACATTAGATTTGGTAAGATCTATATTTCTTAATTCAAAAAAACTCGAATAATTCTTCTAAAGGGTAACTGTTAGTCTAGCGCTTTTTTCACTATTGCAAATGACTATCTTTTAGCTGGCATCATGACTCTGTTATAGAAGTCACGACACTTGATAATGTTTAATTAACAATTTTAAAGTTTAAATCTTAAGCTTAAAGTTAACGACTATAGCTACCATAAGTCATACAGTATATATAGTATTTATATACCAAACAATTTGGTTGAATTCGGATTACTACTATAACAATTAGGAACGATCGGTGAATACTTTGCTTTGACCAGGGTATGCCTATTCGGCATGGCGCACTTAACCATTCCTTCTTGTTTAATGTTTATTTATTTTTTGTATACCCTGGGTATAATAATTTTGTTCAAATGTATGTAACAGGCAGAAGGAGGCATCTCTGACCCTATGAAGTAAATATATTCTTGATCAGTATCAACAGCCGAGTCGATTGAGCCATGTCCGTCTGTCTGTCCGTCCGTCTTTATAGAAATTTTGTACAACCTATGCTTATTCAGTTTTCCCAGTTTTAATTATAGATATTACAACAGGTTTCAGCAAATTCAACTATATAAGATTTAATATATAGCTATATAAATATCTATATATATGTATATTTATATTTATATATTTAGCAAATACTATTAGCTTTATACATTGTGTTTATCTATTGATTTTTTTTTCTTTTGCCTTTTTCTTTTGCTCAACTTGTTTCTTTGTTGCTCACAGAAACTTATAAACTAACCAGTCGAAAAGGCTACAGTCGACCGCATTCGACAGTATAATACCCTGTACAGGCTTCTATATTAAAAGTATTTTGATAATAGGTACTTTGATTAAAATAAAAGTAAGAACATAACAGGTGTTTAAAGAATACCCTTTTGAAACTCTCATTTTGCATATGAATTCTTTGCTTGCTTATAGCAGCTAACTTTGACATATTTATACATATTCAATCAAAAGCTGAGTGTTACGACACTTAATTTACTTATGCCAGTGTCGCAGTAGTTCCCCTATCTCGCTCGCACAAATATGCACACATGGACACATGGAGAGACGCATGTGTCACAGTCGTTCGCTGTCTCGCTCGCACACATGTGCTGCCTGCCTACGATTCCGTGGAAAAATAACTTTTATTGCTGAATATCTGTCTTATTTACAAACCGATCTTGATGAAACTTTCAGCGTTCCTTCTATATGATATTCTTAACGCACCAGTTAAGTTAGAAGTGTCTACGTTGAAAAATGTGGCTATTATTCGTTTTTTTCGATTTGCGGGGGAAGGGGGGGAGGTATCCAAAATTTAAGATAAACTTGATCTGCGTATGGTATACAGGAACCTTGATGCCAAATTTGGTGTTTCTAGCTCTTATAGTTGCTGAGATCGACGCGTTCATACAGACGGACAGACGGACGGACGAACAGACGGACAGACGGACGGACAGACAGACGGACATGGCTCAATCGACTCGGCTGTTGATGCTGATCAAGAATATATATACTTTATAGGGTCGGAGATGGCTCCTTCTGCCTATTACAAAAATTTTTTTCACAAAGTTAATATATCCCTGTACAGGGTATAAAAATACAAGTGCGAGTGAATATTCGTTTTAATCAAATAAGTCAATCAATAAAAACTCGGGAATGAGTGCTTGACATAGTTCAGAGTACACTCAAATTGTAGCAAACACACTTGCAGTGTAGATTGCCAAGCGATTTCAGTTATCAATGTGATCTAAAATTTCAGGTTACGAAATTGAAAAGCGTAACAAAAGCTGGCAATGAAAAACATTTAATAATACTGTTCTATAGTAGTAATCGTAATACTCTTTCCTTTCTTTTGTTTACACAGCAGAAATTTAGTAAATAAGTACGCTCCGATTTACTAATAATATTAAATCTTTTCTTAATACTGCAATTGCAGACTTGTGTTAGGTGATTGACGAAAAGAAAACGAACCGAAAAAGCACGTCTCGTGTTGGTGGCAGCTCGTGAGAAAAGAGAAGAGAGATTAGCTTTTCGCCAATTCCATGTATCGATAAATACAACGTTGATTCATCGATACCAAACTCAACTATTGGTGGCGGCCGGGTTTGCCACAGCTCCCCATCCTCCAGTGACCTGGAACGAAACGGACTGTTTTTTTTCGTTCATAGGTTCTCATTGGTGTGTTGAATTTCTCCTGGCTGGCATCATCAGGGTATTTGATGAAAAAAACAGGCTTGAGTCGATCAGTGGGTGTGGCAACTTCTTTTCCGTCTATCTGGATTTTGAATACGCGATCAGTTGATCGCTGCAGCAGCTTGTGGGGTCCAGTGCACGGTGGTTCCAGCGGCTGACATACAGCGTCGGTCCTCAGTAGGACATGTGAGCAGTCAGACAGGTTTTTAGACTCTGAACTTTAAAAAAGTACATAGTCTTCTAAGTTTGACGAAAGCGATTTGTGCGTAACAGGCAGAAGGAGTCATCTCCGATCCTATAAAGTATATATATTCTTGATCAGCATCAACAGCCGAGACGATATAGCCATGTCCGTCTGTCAGTCTGTCCGTCCGTATGAACACCTAGATCTCAGAGACTATAAGAGCTACCAAATTTGGTGACAACACTCTTATAGTGTGCAGGCAGATCAAGTTTGTTTTAGATTTTTGCCACGCCCACATCCGCTCCCGCAAATCGAAAAAAACGTATTATAAGAGCTACAGACTTTATTTATGTATTTATTTATTTATTTAACGTCGACTAATGGCAGTCGACCAAAAACAACAACAAAGTATAAATGAATTAAACCATTATTATATAATTATAATTAAGATTAAAATTAGATTTAATAACAATAATAAAATTGAGTTTAAGCTTAAGTCTGGGGTATTCAAAGAGAGTATTTAATTGATCCAACATTTGTTGCAAGGATTGGGGAAAACCCAGAAAAACCCAATCAGATCAAGAAGAATTAAAATGAGTGTTAGTTTATACTAGCTAAAGAGTTAAGAATTAGATACTTGATAGTAGGAAGAGAGGACTCTAAGTTGAATACACGATAAAGTCTGTTGTAATCAGCACAGAGTACTCGAAAAGGTTCATGCAAAGCATAGTTAGTAGTACAAGTGTTAAGAGCAAGAGGAATGAAGTTGCGTGTACGCCTAGAAGGAATAGAAAAATTAATTTTATTTAATAAAACAGAGGAGTCAATTTCCCCATTAATTAATTTAACAATAAACAAGACACATCCCTAAATCCTTTACATGATTTAAGCTCTCAAGAGGCATCCGATCAAGCGTGTAAGTAAAAATATGAGGCCTGGTCCGATAAAATGACATCACCTTACACTTTGAGCAGTTTAATATTAACAAATTAGCATTACACCAGGCAAAAAAGGAATCAAGATCTGCTTGTAGTATATTATAAGAATTGATGTCATTATATGTTAAACAGAGCTTCACATCATCGGCATACATTAGTATACTAGAGTGTTTGAAAATAGACGAAAGATCATTAATGAAGAGATTAAATAGTAGAGGACCAAGATGACTGCCCTGAGGAACGCCAGAAGTTACGAAGACGGGCTTAGAAAGTGATGAACGAAAGAACCCTTTTTGGGTTCTAGAATTAAGATATTCGGAGATCCACAGAAGAAGTTTATGTGGAAAACCGATTAGATGAAGTTTGTTAAGCAGGAGACAGTGATTGACAGAGTCAAAAGCCTTACTGAAGTCAGTGTATATGACATCAGTCTGCATTTTGTTCTGAAATCCTCTGATCACTAAAGAAGAAAGTTCCAGTAGGTTAGTGGTAGTAAATCTCGATTTCACAAAACCATGTTGGAAAGGTGAAATGATAGAGCTACATAAGTGTTGTAGTTGAGATGTAATTATTTTCTCAAACACCTTAGGTATAGCGGACAATTTGGAGATACCTCTATAATTTTTGACATCAAATTTAGATCCATTTTTATGAAGTGGAATAATAAATGATTCCTTCCAAATGGATGGAAAAGAGCAAGAGTAAACCGAGAGTACAAAAAGAGAATGCACTGGTCTTCATAGAGAAACAGCACAATATCTAAGTATACATCCTGGTACTCCATCAGAACCTGGTAGAAAACCAGGCTTGATTGAAATAAGTTCATTAAGTAACGAACTTTCAGTGATCATAGGACCAAAAATGCAGTTAGACTTGAGCAAACTGTAAGGATAAGGAGAGTTAATAGAGGAGTTATTAGTTGAGTAAGTAGATTGGAAGAAGTCTGCAAACAAATCGGCCGCTGCCTGATCAGAGTTTGCTTTCATATCTTCGTAAGATACAGAAGAGGGTAAAGAGGAAGATTTACGTTTCATATTAACAAAATTATAGAACTGTCTAGGATTTTGGGCAAATTGCAATCGACAACGATTCAAATAATCATTGTAATAACGCGAGCTAAGAGTAATAAAGTTTGATCTGGCAACGACATATCGCGAAAAATCAGAAGGATTTCCCGACCCCTTATATCTTTTATAATATCAGGATTTCGCATTTTTTTAACATTGTTAGCTCACGCGAGAACCAGGGAGGTCTATTAGACCTCACAGGGGACTTACGGGGCACACACTGCTCAAAGAGCGAATTTAACATATTATAAAAAAGAGAAGAGGCAATGTTTATGTCAGTACAAGCGTACAGAGCGGACCAGTCAGTAGATAAAATTAAAGTGTTAAGTTTACAAAAGTCAGTTTTTCGAAAATAATGGGGTTTAACCATTGAACTAGTGAAACGAATTTGCTCAGAAAAAGGCAGTTCTATAACTAGATCCAACGTAGGATGATAGGGGTCTTCAGGAAGAACTAAAGGATCACTACGAGATACTAAACTACAAAGTGGATCAGATGCAAAAATCAGATCCAGAAGACGCCCTCTACAGTTTCGAAACGGATTAACTTGAGAGAGAGACAGGTTCAGAAGTGAATTAATAAATTCATGGGGGGCTGGACGGAACCAAGGCATTTGGTGAATCAGACCATACCAGCATCATTTACACAGACTTACTCACGATCGGACCATAAACAAAGGAGATTTTAAGGAATGAATGACCAACAAATTCATAAGGGCTGAGCAGCATTACAGCAACAACAACAGCAAGACTCGCAACGAGTACGCGGGTTCAAATCTCGCGGCTGACAATTTAAATTTGAGTTTTATTTTTCAATTATTAATTAATTATTCTTATTCTATTTAAATATATATTATAAATTCTGCATAATTTGTCAGAAATTAGCAAAATCTTTAAGAAATAGAAATATCAAAATTTAGTTAGAAATTCGAATTTATGTACATATTTGTCAAATGCTAAAATTCGTGCTGCATAAGTATTGAGATTGCTGCCTGGGAACTTTAGAAGTCATTAGCTCATCTTAGAAGACGTGGGATTTGCAAGCGAGAGGTCTGGGGTTCCAAAACTACACCGTCAGCGTATAATTTTCTTTTTTTTAATTTTTGCCACGCCCCTTCTACTTTGGGTCCTCACGAAAAGTACAGAGTCTTCCACTATCGACTTCCACCCTCCTTCAGTTGTAAATACTGATGCAAGATACTATACTCTTTTGGACATGCTCTTTTGGATATATTGTGCTGCTGGAACTAGGCGAGTCATTTTCATATGATCGTGAAACATTGAGGCGAAATCTAATGGCTTTAATGGCTTGTCCATATCGTCGTAGAATTCATTCGGCATCCGAATGTTGCAGACTTATACGAAACTGGCAGCCGAGATTGAGATCTTCTTTAAAGCATGTTCTGAGTCCGAGTAGGACTATTGACAGCAATTCCGTCCAAGGCGTGGCAGAGTTGCACATTAAAACTGCTTTGAATGAACGATGCCAGCGTTCAGTGGATGCGTCGTATGGATGTGGTTGCTGCCCAGGAGTTCTGCTAATGATTTGAATAAAGCTGAATCGAACTGCGAACCCTGGTCCGTGGTTATCGTTTTGGGGCAGCCGAATCGAACCACCCAGTGCCTCCAAAAGGCCGAAGCTACAGCTGAGGCATTCATATCCATGATTGGTATTGCTTCAGGCCATCGTAAGCCGTTTACCAAAGGCATGTAAACGATGTCGATGTGGACATGGTCAAATCGATTTTCCGGCATCTCTATCTTGTCAGGTATTTGCGAAGTGTGTCGACTGATTTTTTCTCACTGACAAGATAGACAATTGCGTGCCCATGAGGTTACATCCTTCCGCATTGACGGCCAGACATATTTTTGTTGTATATGCTTAAGCGTTGATCTGCCACTTGGATGGGATAAGCCACGAACGTTTGAGAAGACGGATCCTGTCGAGATGTCACAATATACGTTGATACCATCGTTGAACTCGATCGATTGAATTTGAAGCGATGAACTCCCTTGTTTAAGCTCGATGAGTTCCGAATCGGTGCTTTGCTCTATCTCGATCCTCCCCAGCGATACTGCAGTTGGCATCGAAATAGCGTTAAGCCGTGATAGAGCATCTGCCACAGCGTTGTCAGTTCCTGCGACGTGCATAATATCTGTTGTAAATTGAGAGATGAAATCCAGGTGCTGAAGCTGACGTGGTGAGGCTTTCTCTGGCTTCTGTAAGAAAGCAAAAGTTAATGGCTTGTGATCGGGCTTAACAACAAAAGTCCGAATGTCGATCATGTGTCGGAAATAGCGGATGGCATCGTAGATAGTAAGCAGCTCTCGGTCATATGTGCTGTAGTTCTTTTCTGCGTCTGACAACTTGCGTGAGAAGAATCCTAGTGGGTGCCAGGTGTTACCAATCTGCTGTTCAAGAACCGCTCCAATTGATTTGTCCGAAGCATCGCAAGTCAGTAACAAATTCGCTGTAGATGATGTATATGAGAGGAGGGTCGCATTAGCAACTAGAGTTGTTGATAATATATCAAAATATAAATATTTCGATATTTTTATAAAAAATTATATATTTATATCGTGATATTTTGTTTCCCAAATATCGAATATGCGATTTTATTTTTTTTTTTTTTGTTATTTTACGATATATGCGCATTGGTCACTCTTTGAATCAAGTTCAAACTCGCAAAGTTCTCGGACAAAATGGATTTAAATTTGAAAAAAAATATTACAGTGATTTCAAAAACGGCACAGCGAAGTGTAAGCTATGCATGAAGGTAATAAAAACAAGCGGCAATACAACTAATATGGCTTCACACTTGAAAAACAAACATTTTTAAATATTCAAGAAGTGCAGTCAAAAAAGGTATGTATGAATAAGTAGTGGTGTGTTTTTCCACGAATAAAGCGTTTTCACGGAATAATTAATGGCGCTAAAATTCGGCGCGATGTTGTATTTATAGCTTATAAAGAACATTGGAGAGCATCCAACGATAACGGAGTCATTCAGGGATGCTGAGACTTTTAAAGGTAAATTATGCTAAAATATGTAATATGATTTAATTAAATTTTTCTTCATTTTAGACAATGGACATAAGGCAAAAGAGATTACAGAAGCTATTGTTTTCATGATTTGCAAGGATAACATGCCTGTACGGTGCATAGAGAAAGAAGGTTTAACACACCTTAAGAAATGTGTGCCGCAATTTAAAATTCCTGGCCGGTCCAAGGAAAGTATTGAAGGATTATTATTTACTATGAAATCAATAGACTTTGCTAAATATGTAAGTTAACAACTAAACATATTTCTAAGTACACAGCACACAATCTTAAGTAATTTGGTTGCCCTCAGCAACAAATACAACAACACACAGTCTCAAGCATTTTGGTTGCTCTCAGCAACAAAGTAGTATTCTGGTAAACAATGCTGACTCGCTGCCAAGAGTTCTGCCCACAGCAACTGAAAACGGACACCCGCGTTGCTTGCGCAAGAATGCTGAGTCGGCATGCCGACTCTAGCGAATGGCGTGATGCATTGACTTCACAGGGCAAGCTTAAGCTTGGACATTTCTGTAGCCTTCAGTCTTGTATCTAGCTTTAAAGAAAGCACTCAAATAAATGCACCACTCCGGCACTAGCCGTATCGAAACTTATATGTTTTATTGCTAGCCCTAACGCTAGCAACTGGAGAACCTAATCGTGATCCCTCCTTAAGGCTTTCGCTGCAACCAGCGGAGTCACAATCATTAATTTACTCGAGTGGAGCCACAGCCGCTGGATTCAACGAGGGATTATCACAACCGCTGGACTCATCGAGGAAACTTATAATTGGCGCCCAACCAATAAACAAGAACCCATACCATGTAAGTTCATAAGTGATTTCGGCTTTGAAGAAATTATTAACGAACGCCACGTACCGATACGTGTGATAAAAAAAAAAAAAAAAAAAAAAAAAGCAAGTAAAGTAAATATTGCTGCATTCTTCTGCCAGCATTTCATCCCTTTATAACATTAGCCACACACATGAGTACAAATACCTTGGTGTCATCCTGGACAGAAGCCTGACCTTCAGAAGACATATTACGTCGTTGCAGCACTCATTCAGGACAAGGATAACAAAAATGAATTGGTTGCTTGCAGCACGCAATAAGCTGTCCTTGGACAACAAGGTAAAAATCTACAAATGCATAGTAGCTCCAGGGCTTTTCTATGCCATCCAAGTATATGGAATTGCGGCAAGGACTCACCTGAACAAAATCCGAGTTCTGCAAGCTAAAATGCTGAGGAAGATCTCTGGGGCTCCTTGGTACATGAGAACCAGGGACATCGAGCGCGATCTCAAGGTGCCAAAAATCGGTGACAAAATCCGAGAGGTTGCCAAGAAATATCACGAGAGACTGGATTCTCACCCAAACAGCCTGGCCAGGAGACTCGGTGTTGCAGCACAGAGGTCTGCCAGCCCCCGCTCTAGAGTTAGAAGAAGACTTAAACGTCACCACCCTCAAGACCTGCTGGACCGGGCCTTGACGTAAACTTGTTCCTATATTCCCAAAAGTAAAATTGTCTGTGATATCTACACCCCCAAATTCTTGTATCCCCTAAACTATGTATACTATGCCCGTTTCTTCCCATAGCCCTACATTGTAAACTACCACCTTCCGATTAGATTAAGCTGCCTTAAAGGTAGCAGGACACTAATCTGTACATATTTTCTTTAATAAAAAAAAAAAAAAAAAAAAAAAAAAAAAATTATAACATTGCATACTTTCATAAAATTATTGCATACTTTTACCAGCGTTTCTTTTCAATAAATATTGCATACACCATTTTCTATTATTGCCAACAGTTTTACCTGCCGATCTTTCACGATCGGCCTAAGTTTTGAAAAGTGCCAACCATAAGCCAATGAGTTGGAATCATAGGGAGATAAAAGTTGAATATAATAGTGACGATAGCTGGGAGGGGGAAGTCAATTGCTCAGTAGATCCTACTCCTGCAGATACCATTGTAACTGAAGAAATGGATCCAGCTCAAGTTCAGACTCTCGTTGAGGGTGCCATCAGGCAAGCTTTAGCGCAACAACAAAATCAGTTTCAAGCACAAATAACCGCTTTAGCTTCACAAGTACAGAGTTTGCAGGTGGAAGCGCCGCAAATTGTCACATACGAGAAAATATCCGTCGATCCTAACGCCAAATGCGATATTCCTTTAGACATTATTAAATCTGTGCCGGATTTCACCGGCGTACAGGATGAGTATGTAGCGTGGAGGCAAGCAGCCATCTACGCATACGAACTATTCAAGAATTATCCAAAGAGCACTGCACACTAACAAGCGGTAGCGATCATTAGGAACAAAATCAAAGGCCCAGCTGGAGCCTTACTAGTGTCTCACAATACTGTCCTAAATTTCGATGCAATACTAGCTAGACTAGATTGCACATACTGGGATAAAACATCCTTGCGCTTGTTGAGACAATGTTTGGAGTTAGTTACCCAGGGCGAAATGTCCCTGATGCAATACTACGATGACGTCGAAAAGAAACTCACGCTCGTAACTAACAAAATTGTAATGTCTCACGACCAAGAAGGCGCCGATTTGCTCAACCGGGAGGTTAGAGACGACGCCTTGCACGCCTTTATCTCCGGTCTTAGAAAGCCGTTGAGAGCGGTTGTGTTCCCTGCACAACCAAAAGATCTACCATCCGCACTGGCCCTGGCCAGAGAGGCAGAAGCTAGCATTGAGAGAAGCATGTTTGCCAACTCTTACGCTAAAGCCTTGCAAGACCGAGCGCAAATTGCTGAAAGTAACAAAAACCGTGCCCAAGGCAAACAAACCAGATTTAACAAAGATGAGCAGAATCAGGAGAGAAATCCCCCATTTTGTGAAACGCCAAAAGGGCGGTCCACAGCCCCAGGCCCCTAAAGACAATCAAACCGAGGCTCCACAGCCCATGGAAGTTGACTCTTCTTCCAGATTTAGACAAAAAACCGACTACAGCAGGCGTCAGGCTAATGAGTCCAACGCACCAAAACGCAAGAATTCGTCAGACCGCTCAACAGGTCAAAGACGACAACGCGTTAACAATGTCGTACAATCAGATTCCAATGAAGCCGTAACAGAATACGAGAAGGCGGCCAAGGAAGCAGTTGAAGAACTAGAGAGTGAGAACGAGTACGCACCTGGTGACGACTCGATTAATTTTTTAGGGAACACTCCCGGCTTCCGTACATTGAACGACGGTTGGCTGGGAGAACTCTGAAGATGTTGATTGACACTGGCGCGGCAAAAAATTATGTGAAGCCCTTAACAGAGCTAAAGACCATAACGCCGGTCGCCAAGTCATTCTCGGTAAACTCGATCCACGGGTCTACCGAAATCAAGCGCAAATGCTTGATGAATATTTTCCAACATACTTCCCCGTTTTTTCTCCTCGATACCCTAAATTCTTTCGACGCTATCATAGGCTTCGACTTGCTAACACAAGCCGGAGTCAAATTGCACTTGGCAAAAAACACTCTGGAATACCAGAGTACATCCGAAAAACTCCAGTACTATCAATGTGCTGATGTGAACTTCACCGATGTCAACGACATCGCAGTTCCCCCTTCCGTAAAGAAAGAGTTCAGGGACATGATACTCAGAAACAAAAGAGCCTTCTCAAATGCAGATGAAGCTCTCCCTTTTAATACTGCTGTCGTCGCTACAATCCGAACAGTAGACAACGAACCTGTGTATTCAAGATACCCGAGTCTCATGGGCGTTTCTGACTTCATAAACAAAGAAGTTAAACAATTGCTGACCAGTCAGTAGATAAAATTAAAGTGTTAAGTTTACAAAAGTCAGTTTTTCGAAAATAATGGGGTTTAACCATTGAACTAGTGAAACGAATTTGCTCAGAAGAAGGCAGCTCTATAACTAGATCCAACTTAGGATGATAGGGGTCTTCAGGAAGAACTAAAGGATCGCTACGAGATACTAAACTACAAAGTGGATCAGATACAAAAATCAGATCCAGAAGACGCCCTCTAAAGTTTCGAAACGGATTAACTTGAGAGAGAGACAGGTCCAGAAGTGAATTAATAAATTCATGGGGGCTGGACGGAACCAAGGCATTTGGTGAATCAGACCATACCAGCATCATTTACACAGACTTACTCACGATCGGACCATAAAAAAAGAAGATTTTAAGGAATGAATGACCAACAAATTCATAAGGGCTGAGCAGCATTACAGCAACAACAACAGCAAGACTCGCAACGAGTACGCGGGTTCAAATCTCGCGGCTGACAATTTAAATTTGAGTTTTATTTTTCAATTATTAATTAATTATTCTTATTCTATTTAAATATATATTATAAATTCTGCATAATTTGTCAGAAATTAGCTAAATCTTTAAGAAATAGAAATATCAAAATTTAGTTAGAAATTCGAATTTATGTACATATTTGTCAAATGCTAAAATTCGTGCTGCATAAGTATTGAGATTGCTGCCTGGGAACTTTAGAAGTCATTAGCTCAACTTAGAAGACGTGGGATTTGCAAGCGAGAGGTCTGGGGTTCCAAAACTACACCGTCAGCGTATAATTTTCTTTTTTTAATTTTTGCCACGCCCCTTCTATTTTGGGTCCTCACGAAAAGTACAGAGTCTTCCACTATCGACTTCCACCCTCCTTCAGTTGTAAATACTGATGCAAGATACTATACTCTTTTGGACATGCTCTTTTGGATATATTGTGCTGCTGGAACTGGGCGAGTCATTTTCATATGATCGTGAAACATTGAGGCGAAATCTAATGGCTTTAATGGCTTGTCCATATCGTCGTAGAATTCATTCGGCATCCGAATGTTGCAGACTTATACGAAACTGGCAGCCGAGATTGAGATCTTCTTTAAAGCATGTTCTGAGTCCGAGTAGGACTATTGACAGCAATTCCGTCCAAGGCGTGGCAGAGTTGCACATTAAAACTGCTTTGAATGAACGATGCCAGCGTTCAGTGGATGCGTCGTATGGATGTGGTTGCTGCCCAGGAGTTCTGCTAATGATTTGAATAAAGCTGAATCGAACTGCGAACCCTGGTCCGTGGTTATCGTTTTGGGGCAGCCGAATCGAACTACCCAGGGCCTCCAAAAGGCCGAAGCTACAGCTGAGGCATTCATATCCATGATTGGTATTGCTTCAGGCCATCGTAAGCCGTTTACCAAAGGCATGTAAACGATGTCGATGTGGACATGGTCAAATCGATTTTCCGGCATCTCTAGCTTGTCAGGTATTTGCGAAGTGTGTCGACTGATTTTTTCTCACTGACAAGATAGACAATTGCGTGCCCATGAGGTTACATCCTTCCACATTGACGGCCAGACATATTTTTGTTGTATATGCTTAAGCGTTGATCTGCCACTTGGATGGGATAAGCCACGAACGTTTGAGAAGACGGATCCTGTCGAGATGTCACAATATACGTTGATACCATCGTTGAACTCGATCGATTGAATTTGAAGCGATGAACTCCCTTGTTTAAGCTCGATGAGTTCCGAATCGGTGCTTTGCTCTATCTCGATCCTCCCCAGCGATACTGCAGTTGGCATCGAAATAGCGTTAAGCCGTGATAGAGCATCTGCCACAGCGTTGTCAGTTCCTGCGACGTGCATAATATCTGTTGTAAATTGAGAGATGAAATCCAGGTGCTGAAGCTGACGTGGTGAGGCTTTCTCTGGCTTCTGTAAGAAAGCAAAAGTTAATGGATTGTGATCGGGCTTAACAACAAAAGTCCGAATGTCGATCATGTGTCGGAAATAGCGGATGGCATCGTAGATAGTAAGCAGCTCTCGGTCATATGTGCTGTAGTTCTTTTCTGCGTCTGACAACTTGCGTGAGAAGAATCCTAGTGGGTGCCAGGTGTTACCAATCTGCTGTTCAAGAACCGCTCCAATTGATTTGTCCGAAGCATCGCAAGTCAGTAACAAATTCGCTGTAGATGATGTATATGAGAGGAGGGTCGCATTAGCAACTAGAGTTGTTGATAATATATCAAAATATCAATATTTCGATATTTTTATAAAAAATTATATATTTAAATCGTGATATTTTGTTTCCCAAATATCGAATATGCGATTTTATTTTTTTTTTTTTTGTTATTTTACGATATATGCGCATTGGTCACTCTTTGAATCAAGTTCAAACTCGCAAAGTTCTCGGACAAAATGGATTTAAATTTGAAAAAAAAATATTACAGTGATTTCAAAAACGGCACAGCGAAGTGTAAGCTATGCATGAAGGTAATAAAAACAAGCGGCAATACAACTAATATGGCTTCACACTTGAAAAACAAACATTTTTAAATATTCAAGAAGTGCAGTCAAAAAAGGTATGTATGAATAAGTAGTGGTGTGTTTTTCCACGAATAAAGCGTTTTCACGGAATAATTAATGGCGCTAAAATTCGGCGCGATGTTGTATTTATAGCTTATAAAGAACATTGGAGAGCATCCAACGATAGCGGAGTCATTCAGGGATGCTGAGACTTTTAAAGGTAAATTATGCTAAAATATGTAATATGATTTAATTAAATTTTTCTTCATTTTAGACAATGGACATAAGGCAAAAGAGATTACAGAAGCTATTGTTTTCATGATTTGCAAGGATAACATGCCTGTACGGTGCATAGAGAAAGAAGGTTTAACACACCTTAAGAAATGTGTGCCGCAATTTAAAATTCCTGGCCGGTCCAAGGAAAGTATTGAAGGATTATTATTTACTATGAAATCAATAGACTTTGCTAAATATGTAAGTTAACAACTAAACATATTTCTAAGTACACAGCACACAATCTTAAGTAATTTGGTTGCCCTCAGCAACAAATACAACAACACACAGTCTCAAGCATTTTGGTTGCTCTCAGCAACAAATTAGTATTCTTGTAAACAATGCTGACTCGCTGCCAAGAGTTCTGCCCACAGCAACTGAAAACGGACACCCGCGTTGCTTGCGCAAGAATGCTGAGTCGGCATGCCGACTCTAGCGAATGGCGTGATGCATTGACTTCACAGGGCAAGCTTAAGCTTGGACATTTCTGTAGCCTTCAGTCTTGTATCTAGCTTTAAAGAAAGCACTCAAATAAATGCACCACTCCGGCACTAGCCGTATCGAAACTTATATGTTTTATTGCTAGCCCTAACGCTAGCAACTGGAGAACCTAATCGTGATCCCACCTTAAGGCTTTCGCTGCAACCAGCGGAGTCACAATCATTAATTTACTCGAGTGGAGCCACAGCCGCTGGATTCAACGAGCGATTGTAATTATCACAACCGCTGGACTCATCGAGGAAACTTATAATTGGCGCCCAACCAATAAACAAGAACCCATACCATGTAAGTTCATAAGTGATTTCGGCTTTGAAGAAATTATTAACGAACGCCACGTACCGATACGTGTGATAAAAAAAAAAAAAAAAAAAAAAAGCAAGTAAAGTAAATATTGCTGCATTCTTCTGCCAGCATTTCATCCCTTTATAACATTAGCCACACACATGAGTACAAATACCTTGGTGTCATCCTGGACAGAAGCCTGACCTTCAGAAGACATATTACGTCGTTGCAGCACTCATTCAGGACAAGGATAACAAAAATGAATTGGTTGCTTGCAGCACGCAATAAGCTGTCCTTGGACAACAAGGTAAAAATCTACAAATGCATAGTAGCTCCAGGGCTTTTCTATGCCATCCAAGTATATGGAATTGCGGCAAGGACTCACCTGAACAAAATCCGAGTTCTGCAAGCTAAAATGCTGAGGAAGATCTCTGGGGCTCCTTGGTACATGAGAACCAGGGACATCGAGCGCGATCTCAAGGTGCCAAAAATCGGTGACAAAATCCGAGAGGTTGCCAAGAAATATCACGAGAGACTGGATTCTCACCCAAACAGCCTGGCCAGGAGACTCGGTGTTGCAGCACAGAGGTCTGCCAGCCCCCGCTCTAGAGTTAGAAGAAGACTTAAACGTCACCACCCTCAAGACCTGCTGGACCGGGCCTTGACGCAAACTTGTTCCTATATTCCCAAAAGTAAAATTGTCTGTGATATCTACACCCCCAAATTCTTGTATCCCCTAAACTATGTATACTATGCCCGTTTCTTCCCATAGCCCTACATTATAAACTACCACCTTCCGATTAGATTAAGCTGCCTTAAAGGTAGCAGGGCACTAATCTGTACATATTTTCTTTAATAAAAAAAAAAAAAAAAAAAAAAAAAAAAAAATTTATAACATTGCATACTTTTATAAAATTATTGCATACTTTTACCAGCGTTTCTTTTCAATAAATATTGCATACACCATTTTCTATTATTGCCAACAGTTTTACCTGCCGATCTTTCACGATCGGCCTAAGTTTTGAAAAGTGCCAACCATAAGCCAATGAGTTGAAATCATAGGGAGATAAAAGTTGAATATAATAGTGACGATAGCTGGGAGGGGGAAGTCAATTGCTCAGTAGATCCTACTCCTGCAGATACCATTGTAACTGAAGAAATGGATCCAGCTCAAGTTCAGACTCTCGTTGAGGGTGCCATCAGGCAAGCTTTAGCGCAACAACAAAATCAGTTTCAAGCACAAATAACCGCTTTAGCTTCACAAGTACAGAGTTTGCAGGTGGAAGCGCCGCAAATTGTCACATACGAGAAAATATCCGTCGATCCTAACGCCAAATGCGATATTCCTTTAGACATTATTAAATCTGTGCCGGATTTCACCGGCGTACAGGATGAGTATGTAGCGTGGAGGCAAGCAGCCATCTACGCATACGAACTATTCAAGAATTATCCAAAGAGCACTGCACACTAACAAGCGGTAGCGATCATTAGAAACAAAATCAAAGGCCCAGCTGGAGCCTTACTAGTGTCTCACAATACTGTCCTAAATTTCGATGCAATACTAGCTAGACTAGATTGCACATACTGGGATAAAACATCCTTGCGCTTGTTGAGACAATGTTTGGAGTTAGTTACCCAGGGCGAAATGTCCCTGATGCAATACTACGATGACGTCGAAAAGAAACTCACGCTCGTAACTAACAAAATTGTAATGTCTCACGACCAAGGCGCCGATTTGCTCAACCGGGAGGTTAGAGACGACGCCTTGCACGCCTTTATCTCCGGTCTTAGAAAGCCGTTGAGAGCGGTTGTGTTCCCTGCACAACCAAAAGATCTACCATCCGCACTGGCCCTGGCCAGAGAGGCAGAAGCTAGCATTGAGAGAAGCATGTTTGCCAACTCTTACGCTAAAGCCTTGCAAGACCGAGCGCAAATTGCTGAAAGTAACAAAAACCGTGCCCAAGGCAAACAAACCAGATTTAACAAAGATGAGCAGAATCAGGAGAGAAATCCCCATTTTGTGAAACGCCAAAAGGGCGGTCCACAGCCCCAGGCCCCTAAAGACAATCAAACCGAGGCTCCACAGCCCATGGAAGTTGACTCTTCCTCCAGATTTAGACAAAAAACCGACTACAGCACGCGTCAGGATAATGAGTCCAACGCACCAAAACGCAAGAATTCGTCAGACCGCTCAACAGGTCAAAGACGACAACGCGTTAACAATGTCGTACAATCAGATTCCAATGAAGCCGTAACAGAATACGAGAAGGCGACCAAGGAAGCAGTTGAAGAACTAGAGAGTGCGAACGAGTACGCACCTGGTGACGACTCGATTAATTTTTTAGGGAACACTCCCGGCTTCCGTACATTGAACGACGGTTGGCTGGGAGAACTCTGAAGATGTTGATTGACACTGGCGCGGCAAAAAATTATGTGAAGCCCTTAACAGAGCTAAAGACCATAACGCCGGTCGCCAAGTCATTCTCGGTAAACTCGATCCACGGGTCTACCGAAATCAAGCGCAAATGCTTGATGAATATTTTCCAACATAATTCCCCGAAAAACTCCAGTACTATCAATGTGCTGATGTGAACTTCACCGATGTCAACGACATCGCAGTTCCCCCTTCCGTAAAGAAAGAGTTCAGGGACATGATACTCAGAAACAAAAGAGCCTTCTCAAATGCAGATGAAGCTCTCCCTTTTAATACTGCTGTCGTCGCTACAATCCGAACAGTAGACAACGAACCTGTGTATTCAAGATACCCGAGTCTCATGGGCGTTTCTGACTTCATAAACAAAGAAGTTAAACAATTGCTGGACGATGGCATAATCAGGCCCTCCAGATCGCCTTACAACAGCCCAACATGGGTGGTTGATAAAAAAGGCACTGACTCATACTGTAACCCAAAAAAAAGGTTGGTAATCGACTTCAGGAAACTGAACGAAAAAACCATACCGGACCGTTACCCCATGCCGAGCATCCCCATGATCTTAGCGAATCTTGGAAAGGCAAAATACTTCACTACCCTCGACTTAAAGTCTGGGTACCATCAAATCTACCTTGCGGAGCACGACCGCGAAAAGACTTCGTTTTCAGTAAGCAGCGGCAAGTACGAGTTCTGTCGCCTACCGTTCGGCCTGCGCAATGCAAGCAGCATATTCCAAAGGGCAATAGACGATATCCTGAGGGAACATATAGGAAAGATCTGCTTTGTCTATGTAGATGACGTCATAATTTTTCTAAAAAATGAAACGGAGCACCTTCAACACATTAACATTGTGTTCAAATGTCTAATCGACGCCAACATGCGTGTAGGCCCTGAAAAGACTCGATTCTTCAAGGAAAGTATCGAATTCCTGGGTTTCATTGAAACCAAAGACGGAGCAACATCCGATCCCAAAAAAGTTAAAGCTATTCAGGAATTCCCTGAACCAAAGAGTGTCTACAGCGTTAGGTCCTTCTTGGGGTTAGCCGGCTACTATAGGGTCTTTATTAAGGACTTCGCCGCTATAGCGCGTCCGATATCGGACATACTTAAAGGGGAAAACGGTTCAGTTAGTAAGCACGTATCAAAGAAAATCCCTGTTGAGTTTGATGAAGTTCAACGCGATGCATTTCACCGTCTGCGGAGTATTTTGGCATCAGAAGATGTCATGTTAATGTATCCAGACTTCCAGAAACCGTTCGATTTAACCACTGATGCTTCGGCCAGTGGAATTGGCGCAGTTCTTTCCCAAGGCAATAGGCCAATAACAATGATTTCTCGCGCCTTAAAACAGGCCGAACAAAACTATGCCACTAACGAAAGAGAATTGCTGGCCATTGTGTGGGCTTTAGGCAGATTGCAGAACTTTCTGTACGGTTCTAGGGAAATTAACATTTTCACGGATCACCAGCCGCTCACGTTCGCTGTGGCGGACACGAACACGAATTCCAAGATTAAAAGATGGAAATCCTACATTGACCACCACAATGCCAAAATCACTAAGCATACAATACATAGAGGGTTCATTTGGTACAAGAAAATGATATCAACATTTTGCTTGACGATAGAACCCCACATTCTCAGCAAAGAACCCCAGAGAGTAAAATGCCGAACTGAGAGAGCAAAGCAGAGCGCAGCGAGCGTCGCGAAGCATCGTCGAAATTGCCAACAGTGTGGAATAGACCGCAGAACGGAACGCACAGCCTATGTCGCATGCGCTCTCGTTTCGTTTCTGTGTGTATATTCAACAGATACACACAATCATGAAGTTTGGCAACATCCGTGCCAATGCTTGCGCGCAGACAATATTCTTCTGAGCAACGAAATCGAATGCTGAAATGCCTCTGCGCTTGCATATATTTCCATTTCGACGACAACTTGCTGAACGTTGCAGTGGCTCCGTCGATAGAGCGCATGCTTGGCGTGCAACATTTTGGCGGTTCGATTCTCACTTGTTACACAATATTTTTATTTCATTTTCTTCTTTTTTACTATTTATTATCTTTGTTTATTATTTGCAGAAATGCTTTTGTAAAAACTGTAAGTAAAATAAGCTAATTTTTAAAATAAAAGGTCGAAATTGAGAGCTTTATATATTCCTATATACATATACACATGTAAAGCAATAAATATGTTTTTGTTGGCAATGCATATTCAAAAATAAATTTACTCAATTTCATTTCATTTAAAAAATTTAATTTAATTTAATTTTAGCCTATTTTACAAACATTTTTCATAATAACATTTCTGCAATAATTAAAAATGAATAATAAATAGTAAAAAAAAGAAAATGAAATAAAAATATTGTGTAACAAGTGAGGATCGAACCGTCAAGCATGCGCACTATCTGCAGAGCCACCGCGGCATATGCTTGGCGGCCGTCAATATCGACATATATGCAAGGACAGACGCATTTTCACATTTGATTTCGTCGCTTGCCTGAAAGAATAAAATAAGCGCGCAAGCATTGGCACGGATGTTGCCAAACTTCATGATTGTGTGTATCTGTTGAACATACACACAGAAACGAAACGAGAGCGCATGCGACATAGGCTGTGCGTTCCGTTCTGCGGTCTATTTCACACTGTTGGCAATTTCGACGATGCTTCGCGACGCTCGCTGCGCTCTGCTTTGCGCTCTGCTTTGCTCTCTCAGTTCGGCATTTTACTCTCTGGGGTTCTTTGCTGAGAGTGTGGGGTTCTATCGTCAAGCAAAATGTTGATATCATTTTCTTGTACCAAATGAACCCTCTATGTATTGTATGCTTAGTGCCAAAATGTTTTATAAACCAGGCAAAGAGAATCTGGTGGCGGATGCCCTTTCAAGGCAAAACATTAATGCTCTGCAAGATGAGCCCCGTTCGGACGCTGCAACCGTTCACAGCGAACTCTCCCTGACCTACACGGTCGAGACAACAGACAAACCTTTGAATTACTTTAGGAACCAGATTGTCCTAGAGGAATCACGTTTTCCGCTAAAGCGAAACTTGTTGCTGTTTCGCAGCAAAACACGCCACTTGATCAGTTACACTGACAAGGGCAAAATTCTCAAAACACTCAAAGAAGTTGTGAATTCTGGAGTCGTTAATGCAATACATTGCGATCTTCCCACGTTGGCAAGTTTCCAACACGACCTGATTTTACATTTCCTTGCTACCCAATTTTGGCATTGCAAAAATCTTGTGCAAGATATAACGAACAAAAGCGAGCAGTTAGAAATCATCACTACCGAGCACAATCGAGCGCACAGAGCAGCTCAGGAAAATATTAAACAAGTAGTGGTTGCAAACTGCAGGGTCTGCACTAAAGCCAAATACGATAGGCACCCGAAGAAACAAAAACTCGGGGAAACGCCTATACCAAGTTATACTGGCGAAATGTTGCATATTGACATTTTCTCGACAGACAAGAAACAGTTCTTGACCTGCATAGATAAATTCTCCAAATTTGCAGTCGTCCAACCGATATTATCCAGAACAATAATCGATGTCACAAGCCCTCTACTACAAATTGTTAACCTTTTCCCCGCAACCAAGACAATTTATTGCGATAACGAGGTGGCCTTCAATTCCGAGACCATCACTTCGATGCTTCGAAACGCCTACGGCATTTGCATTGTGAATGCGGTTCCGCTTCACAGCACCTCAAACGGACAGGTGGCTTTCATAGCACCCTGACCGAAATTGCGAGATGCCTCAAGTTAGACAAAAAAATCAGCGACACTACAGAATTAATCTTAAAGGCTACGATAGAGTACAACAAAAGTTTGCACTCAGTAACCCGCGAGAAACCAATTGAGGTCGTTCATGCAGCAGCTGATGATCGTCGCGAGAATGTCAAAGACAGGCTAATTAAGGCACAGCAAGACAATATCAAAAGGTGCAATGCATCCAGGCAAAACCGCGTTTTCGAGGTAGGAGAAAAGGTGTTCCAGAAGAACAACAAGAGGTTAGGGAACAAGTTAACTCCCTTATGCTCAGAACAAAAGGTCGAAGCAGACCTGGGAACGTCTGTGCTCATTAAGGGGAGGGAGGTCCATAAGGACAACCTGAAATAGGTTTCCCACCACAATTAGCTAGTAAGCCAACTTAGAGTTAGAACACCGTCTTATATTGTTTATCCATTTCAGGTTCGCACTCACTTTACTTGTGGCACTAGCAGCGGTAAATGCTCGGATCACCGACTTCTCGCATGCCAACTACATTCCGGTCCTAGACGGGGAGGTACTGGTGTTCGATCAACGTAGCTACTTGAGGCACTCAAGTAACATTTCTGAATTTGTTAGTATGATAGACGAGACGGAAAAACTGTCCGATTCCTTTCCACAGTCGCATATGCGTAAACTACTTGACGTAGATACAGATCACCTTAGAACATTGTTGTCCGTTCTTCAAGTGCATCACAGATTTGCACGAAGCCTCGATTTCTTAGGCACTGCCTTGAAGGTTGTTGCTGGCACCCCTGATGCTTTTCCTAAGGGTCCGCGTTACAGAGACGCAGTTGGTGGAAGCTAACTCCAAACAGATCCTAATAAACTCCGAAACTCAAAAACAAATAAACAAACTGACGGACACTATCAATAAAATTATCAGTTCCCGCAAAGGCGATTTGGTTGACACTCCTCATTTATTCGAAACGCTGTTGGCAAGAAATAGAATACTGAACACAGAAATTCAAAATTTAATACTCACCAACGTTGGCAAAAGCAAACATAGTAAATCCTATAATCCTTGATCATGCCGATCTGAAATCACTTATCGAACAAGATACCCCAATAGTTAGCTTAATAGAAGCTTCTAAGATCAAGGTTCTTCAGTCCGAGAATATTATCCACATATTAATAGTCTACCCTAAAGTTGAGTTTAGGTGCCAAAAGGTCTCCGTCTACCCCGTTTCACACCAACAAATCATTCTGCGACTCGACGAGGACACGTTGGCGGAATGCGAAAAGGATACCTTTGCAGTTACTGGATGCACTGTGACTACGCATAACACCTTCTGCGAACGAGCACGGCGCGAAACCTGTGCTAGCTCCCTTCACGCGGGAAACACCGCCAACTGCCACACTCAACCTAGCCACCTGAAAGCGATAATGCCTGTAGATGACGGCGTCGTGGTTATCAACGAAGCGACTGCGCGCGTCCGAACAGATGATGGCGCAGAGGTAACCGTCTCAGGAACCTTCCTGATAACTTTTGAACGGTCTGCAGCTATCAATGGCACAGAATTTGTAAACTTGCGCAAATCACCAAACAAGCAGCCTGGCACCGTGAGGTCACCGCTCCTAAACATCATCGGACATGACCCGGCACTAAGCATACCACTCCTGCATCGTATGAACATGAACAACTTGCAATCAATTCGAGATTTCAAGGAGGGAGGTAATTGCGGCTGGTTCGCCTAAATTCTGGTTCGCGGTTGGTGCAGTCCTGAACGTTGGACTAATTGGCTCATTCATCCTTTTTATGGCACTAAGGAGAAAGCGAGCAACACTAAGGATACAGAAGGCTTTGGACAACTTTAATATGACCGAGGACGGCCATCATCCTGAGGGGGGGGGTAGTTAACAACTAAACATATTTCTAAGTACACAGCACACAATCATAAGTAATTTGGTTGCCCTCAGCAACAAATACAACAACACACAGTCTCAAGCGTTTTGGTTGCTCTCAGCAACAAAGTAGTATTCTTGTAAACAATGCTGACTCGCTGCCAAGAGTTCTGCACACAGCAACTGAAAACGGACACCCGCGTTGCTTGCGCAAGAATGCTGAGTCGGCATGCCGACTCTAGCGAATGGCGTGATGCATTGACTTCACAGGGCAAGCTTAAGCTTGGACATTTCTGTAGCCTTCAGTCTTGTATCTAGCTTTAAAGAAAGCACTCAAATAAATGCGCCACTCCGGCACTAGCCGTATCGAAACTTATATGTTTTATTGCTAGCCCTAACGCTAGCAACTGGAGAACCTAATCGTGATCCCACCTTAAGGCTTTCGCTGCAACCAGCGGAGTCACAATCATTAATTTACTCGAGTGGAGCCACAGCCGCTGGATTCAACGAGGGATTGTAATTATCACAACCGCTGGACTCATCGAGGAAACTTATAATTTGTATACTGTTTTCCAGATAACATTATTGGAAGACAAATATGGGCCCTAAAATACTTAATATGTATTACACATAAAAAACTTATGTTATAAATGGAATAATGAATTATATTGTTATGTTTGATTAATATAGACTATTTCTTTTTATTGTGGGGCACAGGGCTACTTATTTTTTGGGAAAAATTGGAAGAAATAAAAATATCAATTATATCGATAAATCGATATTTAAATACAATATATTAAATATCATTTTGATATTTTTTTAAAACAGAATATCGTTGATACGATATTTAAAAAATATTCGACATTCCTATTAGCAACACTGTGTTTGCATGTTTTGTGAGATCGTCCGTCCAGTTGATTTTGCGCTTGTCGTTCTTTTTGATATCTCTAGTGACATAGTTGAGCACTGCTTGAATTTTCGATGTATGTGGAATGCACCACCGGTAATAATTAATAATACCCAAGAAGCGTCCAGGTTCGCAAATGGTCTCAGGGTGTTCGAAGTTGACAATGGCATGATTCGATCGGCTGGTGGTCGAATGCCCTCGCTGTCGATTATGTAACTCAAGAATCTTACTTGAGACTTGCCAAACTGACATTTTTCGGTATTGATGTTTAGCCCATGCTTTTGCAGTAACGACAGTACATATTTGAGGTGTGCCTTATGCTCTACATGTGATGCAGACGTAATAAGAATATCGTCAATGTAGCTGTAAACAAAATCCACTCCTCTGAAGATGTTGTCCATGAAGCGCTGAAATGTTTGTGTGGCGTACTTCAGTTCGAAAGGCATGTAGACGAATTCTATGAGTCCAAACGGCGTGCACACTGCTGTGGGTATATGGTAATATGCTTTAACCTGACCTCATTATTGAGCAAGGCGGCACCGTCTGGGTCGTGTGACATAACAATTTTATTTGTTACTAGTGTCAGGCGTTTCTCTACCTCATCATAGTCTGGCAATTATGGCATAACAATTCAATACCGTATTATGCGAAACTAATAGCGCTCTTGCTGTTCCTGTAATCTTACTTCTAACGATCGTCCGCCTCACTGCCTTGGAATGGTTTGTACATTTCGTACGCGTCGACGGCCGACTGCCGCCAGGCCACGAATTCACTTTGTTCTCCACTGAATACGGGAATAGATTTTACTATGTCTAGCTTAAGTTCACACCTAATATCGGGGACAGCTGTCCTACCTGTGGAGTTTCTATCTGTACACTGTTCACCTGTTGCCTTACGGCATCTATTTCCGCCTGAAATGTTTGCCTCTGGTTCGGCTATTGTACTATTAATTGCACCCTATATTAAAGCCCTTAGCTGGATCGGGTCCATTACTGGTTCGTTCTGAACTTAGTTTTTAACTAAGTACTTTTAGTATAAACTATCGTCACTTTCGTATTCTTGTTTCACCTCTCTCTGTACCCAACTCATCAGTTACTAACAGACAGTAAGTAAACTTATGCACTAAAACACACAGACACTTCGTAGCCGCAAGTGAACAAATAAGGTAAAATAAAACAAAATGCATTGTGTCGTTGCTGCTCAGAAATTTGTGCCGACTTGCACTCTGTCTTACTCTGCCAATGTCGTTGCTTTTGCACAATAAATGTTCACAGATATCTATTTAAAATCCAATAAGTATTAATAACAACTTTTTTTATTAATCTTTGTTTCTTTGCACAATAATAAGTCCGTGATATGGAGTCGTTCTCACTGAGCAGTCCACTTATTCGGTGCAGTATTTCTAAGTTCCCTTATCTCAGTGTCGTGGTAGATTATCCGTTGGGCGCCAATTATTCTTGTGGTCCTTCCAGCTGTAGTTCTACAAAGTCATAGACGGCACGATAACGATCCTCTTGCGGCATAGGCAAGTGTCACCATTGCAGCAGGGGGCACTGATCTAAGAGCTGATTTGTCAGCGAATTGCGTTTTAGGGTTTGTTAACCTAAGTTGCACTTGTTAACTTAAACAAAGTGATTTATAGTATGATTTAAGCATCAAACACCATTCAAAGTAGTTATACTGCTGCCACACTTTCATAAGGTCCGGCGCATGTTGTAAAATAAGGCCGCATGATTGTCTCCTATTCACCAATTTCTTATGGGGAAACAATTCCGCACCTTCTATTCAATGGGTAAAAGGCAATAATGCGACAAGTGTAAATAGGGTATTTTAGAAAAAACATTATTCTTTGAAAGAAAGACACGTTATTAAATTTACTGACTTAAGAACTCTCTCACAATATTAACAAGATGTGGTGAAAACAAAGGTGGTTAACGCGAACCATTGCGATAGGCCATTCCTAGTCCTTATCCTCCAGTTAATTAAAGCATTTCAACTACATTCAGATATATCAATAATATTGCAACAAACATAACTGACTGTACAGAATAGAGAGAAATCGGAACGGCAGAGCATAACCGAGCTCACCGTGCATCCCAAGAAAATGTATTTATTTCCAAAAATGAGCCGGTTGGCAACGAAAATAGCCGCAAAAACGAGTAAAACAAACAATCGGAAAAACTCCAATACAGTCTTACGTAGGAGAAATATTACATGTGGATGTTGATTCCACTGGTCAAAAATATTTTCTGGATTGCATCGACAAGTTCTCTAAATTTGCAGTGGCTTAGTCTATTCGTTCACGTACAATCGTGGATATCAGAGGGCCTATGCAGCATGTCAGAAACTTGTTTCCAAAGTCAAAACAACGAAAAGATCAAAACTGAAAAGTAGTTGACATCCAGATTTCAAATGCACCACCTATGCATAGCACTTCTAACGGACAGATTGAGCGCTTTCATAGTACCCTTGGACATTATCCTTCTCGAAACCATAAAATGCAGCAGATCAATTCTCTTTAACCAGTAGAACGTATGATACATTCCCCATAGAAATTGCAACCGAAATTAGAAACAGAATAACACTGGAACAAGAAAAGAAAGTCGAGCAAGTTAACAGAGACAAGGTTCACAAAAATATCAAATGGGCCAAAAAGGTCGCCTTGTGGTCAGGAGAGATAATTAAGCAGATCTGAGCACAAGTACAACCTAAAATAGGCCCCTTGTTTAATATTTTCTAAATTACAAAAAAAATTCTACTGACTATAATTATGCATTTTATTTAACCACTAATTACTATGACGACAGCGACACTAAGACTTACTGACTATAAACCCATAGTGGACGGAGACATGACAATATTCAGTAGTATAAACCTGCTGGGATCCGCACTGAAAATAGCTGCAGGTACCCCTGAGTTAGACGACTGCAGGTGCGTAAAGAATGATATGTAGAAAGAATGCTGAACGTTTCATCAAGATTGGTTTATAAATAAGACAGATAATCAGCAAAGCAGAAAAAGCAGGCAGCACATGTGTGCGAACGAGACAGCGAACGACTGCGATACATGTGTATGTTTTCGAACGACTGCGACACAAGCATATGTAAATTAAGTGCCGTAACACTCAGCTTTTGATCGAGTATGTATACATATGTCAAAGCTTGCTGCTATCAGCAAGCATAAAATATTTATGCTAAATGTGAGTTTCAAAAGAGAATTTTTTAAGCACCTGTTAGGTTCTTACTTCTATTATAATCAAAATACTTAATTTAGAAAACTGCACAGGGCATTATACAGTCGCGCGCGCTCGACTGATCCGCTTGTTTTATTTGTAGCTTTAGTTTACTTCGGCGACTCCGTTGACTTTGGCTGTATTATTGTTAGCTAAATGTAGTGTTTTACCGATATTTGTAATTTTATTGAGTGCTTTAAAATTCGAGCTCATGTGCGATGTGCACCCGCTATCGATATCCTACATTCCATTTTGCCCTTCTGCGTAACTTGCGTACTCTCCTATGCTTAGAGCTTGCTTATTTTTTTTACTGTTACTCTTTTGCAATCTCGTTCCAAATGTCCAACTTTTTTGGAAATTGCATCAAAATTGCAAAAGGGTATAATAATTTTGTGCAAATGTATGTAACAGGCAGAAGGAGGCATCTCCGACCCTATAAAGTATATATATTCTTGATCAGTATCAATAGCCGAGTCGATTGAGCCATGTCCGCGTGCGTTAAGAATGATATAAAGAAGGAATGCCGAAAGATTCATCAAGATCGGTATATAAATAAGACTGATAATCAGCAAAGAAATAAAAATTACTTTCCCACTGAATCGTTGCGCAGCAGGCAACACATGTGTGCTAGCGAGACAGCGAACGACTGCGATACATGCGTATGTTTTCCATTGAATTGTTGCGCAGCGGGCAGCACATGTGGGCGAGTGAGACAGCTAACGACTGCGACACAAGCATATATAAATTAAGTGCCGTAACACTCAGCTTTTGATCGAGTATGCATACATTTGTGAAAGCTTGCTGCTATAAGCATGGAAAGAAATAATATTCTAAATGAGAGTTTGAAAAGAATATTCCTGTCATGTACTGGCTTCTATAATCATCAAAGTACTTATTATCAAAATACTTTTAATATAAAAACCTGTACAGGCTATTATACTGTCGGTTGCGTTCGACGGTAGCCTTTCCGACTGGTTATTTAATTTCCTTTGTTTTATTATTTATTATGCATTTTTATTTCTTGCAGAAAAGTTATTATGGAAAATAGATATAAACAAGCGGATCAGTCGAGCGCGCGCGACAGTATAAAACCCTGTGCAGTTTTCTTAATTAAGTATTTTGATTATAATCGAAGTAAGAACATAGCAGGTGTTTATTAAAGAGGCCTATGAATACTTTACATGCTTATAGGAGCAAGCATTCACATATGTATACATATTCAATCAAAAGCTGAGTCTATTATTAGTTTTTTTCAAATTGCGGGGGAAGGGGGAGAGGTATCCAAAATTTAAAATAAACTTGATCTGCGTATGGTATACAGGAACCTTAATGACAAATTTGGTGTCTCTCTAGCTATTATAGTTGCTGAGATCGACGCGTTCATACAGACGGACGGACGGTCGGACAGGCAGACGGAATTGGCTCAATCGACTCGGCTATTGATGCTGATCAAGAATATATATACTTTATAGGATCGGAGATGCCTCCTTCTGCCTGTTACATACATTTGCACAAAATTATTATACCCTTTTTTGCCCATTTTTAATGGGCACAGGGTCTAAAAATTCATTTAAATAAAAGGTGGAAATTGCTTGCTTTATGTATTCCTATATATATATATTTATGAAGCAATGAATACATTTCTGTTGGCAATGCAGATTCAACAAGCGATAAGTCGAGCGCGCTCGATAGTATAATACCCTGTGCAGTTTTCTAAACTAAGTATTTTGATTCTAATAGAAGTAAGTTTTCTAAAGTGATCTACCCAAAAATGTTGGGAAAAATTAACTTCAACGTATTGCAAAAATGATGACTAAGGCATAGAAAAAGAATTTACTGTTATAGTGCAAAATAACGGATCCTAGCTCTCCTGTTAAATATTTGGTTGAAATAAGCTGACAGTATTTTAGGTGATTTTATAGATTTAAATTGTTAAAAAAATAAATGAAATTATATTTAGTAAGTTAAAATACTAATCTAACAAACTGCATTCAAATTAATTTAATATCTTTTTAGCTTAGATATAATAGCTAATTAAAGTTTTTTTTTTGGGTGCTGGTTGCTTTGCCGGCCGACGATGACATTTTGCAATGTGACAATTGCTAGATTGACACATCAATCAATTTCCTCCACATTTTGTGTTTGACATGTCATAATTTGTTGTTGTTCTAATTATAGCAATTGTTTGCCGCTACAACTGCCATGATGACATGATCATTAATTCCGTAAAATCTTCTTTGATTATGGTCAGGTTGTGATGAAATTGTCGGAGAACGGACAGCACACTCAATGTTAGCCAAATCTGAAATTTGTAGCTCTAGAAAACGTTTTCGTTTCGGTTTCAAAACAAGCTTGATATGCGCGCACAAGTTGCAGGGTCGGAGATGACTTCTGCCTATTACGCACATTTCGCTTTCGTCACACTTAATAGACTATGTACTATGTACAGAACCAAACTATTAAAACATCTTAAATATTACAGTAGCCATTTATGTTTCACGTTAAGAATATTTGATAGGACTGAATTATTAAATTAAATAAGCGCTTATCTGCGTAACTTTAGTATTTTTCTGTTACCGCCCTCTGACAGGCTTTGCTTATAATGTGCTGTGGCTACCAATGACATCATCTTCACAGCGTAAATGTAGTCCTGAAGCGATAAATCGTTTACAAGCAACAATATCCAATCGGGCTGCTGGATTTGAATCGTGTACTTCCTTTTCGCGGATGAGCATCTGTTTTGCTCGGCTCAAATCGTGTAAAATGTAGTGCTATGATGTAATATTATTGATTATAGTTAACATACGAATATATACATTTTTTATACCGTAGTTAAATTTGATCCACTTAGTTTCAAGTACATCCAAAATAGCGTGCTATTTACATAAGACAAATAAGAGTCTAGTTTAATCTGCTCATCAGTACTCAAAGATGAGAAATCGTGTGCTACTATTACATAGTTCAGGTCGTTTTCCAAAACATCGAGATTAGCCGAAAAATTCTGTACGATACTAAACAATTGAGTTTTTTTCATTCGTTTATTTAAGAACCCAGAGTTCTCCGATCTATTGCTTGAATCTTTCGCCTCATCCATGGATTCCTCTCGATAGTTTAAGCAATTTTTGTGGGATAGAAACTGAAAACTCACTAACTTTCAGTTTAGAAAGTATTATTTTGTCTTAGTGATGTGATTAAATTTCAGAGCAATCGAAACATCGATTTTTTTAAGGTGATATTTTCCGATTTTAGCTTGAACATAATTTGAATGAATTGTGGATTCCACTCGATAATCATGAAACATTCGGTATATGGGCAAGAAGCAACAACGATTGAAAGTCCGAAAAATTTAACAATAAAATTATACCACTAAGCACACAATACCTAGAGGGTTTGGTACAAGAAAATGATATCTACGTTTGCTTGACCATAGAAACCCACACTCTCAGCAAGGAACCCCTGAGAGTAAAAAGACGAACGGAGAGCGCAAAGCGGAGCGCAGCGAGCATCGCGACGCGTCTTCAAAATTTCCGACACTGTGGAATAGACAGCAGAACGGAACGCACATCCTATGTCGCACGCGCTCGCGTTTCGTTTCTGTGTGAATATACACACAGATGCACACAATCATGTTCTCCGTATGGAGTTTGACAACGTCCATGCCAATGCTTGCATGCTGATTTCATTCTTTCAAGCAAGCGATGGAATCAAATGTGAAAATGTCTCTGTCCTTCCATATACATATGTCGACATTGACGGCCGCCAAGCGTATGCCGCAATGGCTTTGCAGATAGTGCGCATGCTTGACGTGCAGCTTTTTGGCGGTTCGATTCTCAGTCGTTACACAATATTTTTATTTCATTTCCCTTTTTTTTGTATTCATTATTCATTTTTAATTATAGCAGAAATTTTATCATGAAAAATGTATGTAAAATAAGCAAATTTTTAAAATAAAAGGTCGAAATTGGGAGCTTTATATATTCATATATACATATACATCTATATTTGTAAAGCAATAAATATGTTTT
Source organism: Drosophila funebris (assembly GCA_018901825.1). NCBI lineage: Eukaryota > Metazoa > Arthropoda > Insecta > Diptera > Drosophilidae > Drosophila > Drosophila funebris. The sequence continues at coordinate 78,192 of JAEIFK010000380.1, read as the reverse complement.
TGTTGGCAATGCATATTCAAAAACTAATTTACTCAATTTCAATTCATTTAAAAGTTGATATAATTTTCTGGTACCCAATGGGTAGTGGGGCCTTTCCCAATTTACATTACAAAAATCATATATTTTGAACCATTTAAGATACAACGGTGGACAAAAGTATTTTGACTTGAAAAAATAAGATTGCTGTAGCAATATATAATGATTTATTGAGATATTCAATTTGAATAACTTTTCCATTTAATAATAATAAAATAGGCTTCCCAAAATGTAAAAAATAATATTTGGAAATATTACAGTTTAAAACCAGTCGAGAATGGGTTCACTTGAAAAATAGCAGCTATAAGCGTGCAATGAATTTTAATTGTTGGTAATGCAGTGCGATTCATTGCAAAATGTTCAAGTCTGTTCTTCTCTGTCTACATTAATATTCTTTAAATACCTGTTAAGTAAGAAATGTGAACGTTCAGAAATACAGGGTGTAAACAGGGCAAAAACAGTTTGCAATTCGTTTTGATCGATTTGTTGGGGAATGCGGGGAGGTATGCATGAACCAAATTTGGTGTCTCCAGCTCTTGTAATTGCTGATATCGATTCGTTCATACAGACGGACAGACAGACAGACGGACATTTTTTGCATAAAGTTAATATAGCCCTGTACAGGGTATAAAAAGAAACATTTTTCATATATGTAGGTGGACAAAAGTATTTTGACAATTCAATGTTGTTTAACAGAAAGAGAAAAAAAAGTTAATTTTTATGAAAGTAACAAAAATATTAATAAAAAAAAACTCTCCCTTGGCTTTAATAACCTTTTGCATGCGCACAGGAAATGATAAGGTTTTAAATGTTTCCAATAAAAAAATGCTTCCAAAGTCCTTCAACTTCTACCCTCCTGTTCTTCGTGAGCTTCGTTTTCTTATTATATATTATTTACTTCAACATCCTTCAAAAATGTTGTTATCATATGGGGCTTATGGCATGGAGCGTTGTTCTGTTGCAGTATAAAGGATTGTCCAATGAATTGGTCACCAGAAATAAATGCGTTACCATTCAGAATACATAAATATATATTTATTTATCATTGTTCCATCAATCCCAAATCGCCAATACCACTGAAGCATACGCATCCCCAGAACATTACCGATACTCCGCCATGTGGTACCAGTTCGCACACTGACATATTTTTTTTTGCGAATATTTTTTGGCAACCGGCAATAACCTGCTTTGATCCATGATATTCGAAAAAGCTTTCATCCGTCCATAATACTCGTTCCCAAAATGATTGCGGCTTTCTTATGTAGGATTTGGCGAATGTTAACCGTTTTAGCTTGAAGTAGAAAAATCGGCCTTTTTTAGCCGACTTTCGACAGTTTTTCTACTTATTAATACTTTATGGTGTTCTTTAAGCTCAATTGACACAGATTTTGGTGTAATCAGCACATTTATGAATAGGTTTTGTTTAGCGGGGTCTTCTCGATCTGGCCCCATTTTTTATTGAATTATTCGACTTATTTTTGTTAATTTTAAAATAAATTGTTTGTTTAGGTACTTTTTATAATTTGCTAAGGGATTTTACAGAAATACCTACGTTAAACTTAGTAACCATTTCGTTTCTAATAAGATCACTTATATCACGTGTTTTGCCCATAATTTATCAAAATATACGATCAAACACTAATAATTATTAATAAAGGCAACAAAATGTAATTCAATGAAAATTCAAATTGAAAGCAATGTCAAAATACTTTTGTCCAGCCAAAAAACCTATATTTTGCTCACCTTAAGCTCTTAATAGTCTCTCTCTCTCATATTTCAGTTAAAAGCGATTTTACATTTTGCACTGTATTGTTAAAGTACTTCTGTCCACCATTGTAGGTACTAATGGGATGTTTCTTGTTCTGATTCCATATTGTTAAATTGTTTGTATTTTACTTTTGAATCAGAAAATTTTAATTATTAAAATATTTATGGACCGATTGTCTCGATAACAAATAATAATCGACGCCGCAGTAGTATTATTTACCTAAAACACGGGTACATATATCAATAAGCAGGAGAGAATTCAAAGCATTGTGCATGCATATATATTTTCATACATACAGATGTTGGTCAGTACAAATCGAATTCCTATTTGTTTAAGTGGATGGTAATTTTCATATAAATCGCACCCAGCTTCGCAATGAAATTTATTTAATTACTTAATGTTGTCATCAATTGGACTCACTTCGACCTCCCGGAAAGTAATGCAACGCATCCATGGTTGGGTATTGATCAGCAACCGGTAGACTTTATGTAGTGTTTAAGCTGCAAACGTGAAATTCATTTAGTGACATTGCGAACATTATGTTCATGTGCATCGATCGAGTATTGTGAAGTACTTATATTGCGGAGGGCACGTGTATTACTACATACATTTTGACCCATTGACGCACTGAAGTTTTGCACTACAGCTAGTTGCAAAAGCATAAATAGCAAAAACATTAAGAAAATTGACATCATGACTGATGTAAGTACCGATCTTGCCGAAGTGAACTTGCAATTTGATCCAATATATGAAGATTCGGAAATTTCGGAATATTCCGATCATGATACTCAAGAATGTGGAACCCTTGAGGATGATTCACAGACATTCAACGAATGTACAGGCCGTAATTTGGAGGATACCTTTAAATCTAAGAGAATGCAGACGGTTAAATTGGAGAAGGGCTCCGCTGAACATGTGGAAATCTCTTCTGTTGTCCAACTGCAGTTACAGACACAATCAAGGACATCGGGGCATCCTAATTATGGATTTGGAAAGCGCTGGTCAAAATCGGAAGACGTTTTGCTGAAATCATTAGTTGAAAAACATGGAGAACGCTGGGATATAATTGGGAAACATTTTAAAGATAGGATTGAACAACAAGTGCAACAAAGATGGGCGAAAGTGCTGAATCCTGAACTTATTAAAGGGCCTTGGACACGAGATGAAGATGAGAAAGTTATCGAACTAGTGCGAAGGTTTGGTCCCAAGAAATGGACACTAATTGCTCGATATCTGAATGGTCGAATCGGTAAACAATGTCGAGAACGTTGGCACAATCATCTTAATCCAAATATCAAGAAATCAGCTTGGACAGAGGAGGAGGATAAAATCATTTACAATGCTCATATTAAGCTAGGAAATCAATGGGCCAAAATTGCAAAACTTCTTCCAGGACGTACAGATAACGCAATTAAAAACCACTGGAATTCAACAATGCGCCGCAAATACGATGCTGAACTTAGATCTGCTAATACAAACACTGGAGATGATTTAAAAAGTTCGCGCACACATCTTATCACTTTAATCAAATCTGGTGGCATCGGTAAGTGCCCCCAGGCTTTATATTGTAAATTAGCACAGCTAAATGGTATTCCTACCTTAAATGCAACAACAATAACTGCAACAGACTCGTGCAATGAAGAAACTTCTGTAAAGGATGTAGAGGCTACTGACGTTACTGTCCACAATCCCAAAGCTAATAAACCCTCTGTAAGTTATGATGTACTAAGTGTTTATGGTAATGTCTTGTATATAGCAACGAAAACTCTTCTTCAGTACACTGATATGCAACATATTAGGCCCGCACCTAACATACTCAAACGTTCCCGAAGACACAACAATGATGTTCCGATAAGTCTGCATACCTCGGATAGATTAAATATAAACATTAAAGCTCAGTTGCTTCAATCACCATTTATAACTCCTATAAAAGCACTACCCTTTTCGCCGAGTCAATTTTTGAAATCGCCTTGTCTTACAACATTTGAAGATATGAATTTAAGAGCAAGCACTCCGGTCACTAAAATATATAATCGCGTTGGAATGGAAATCAAGAAAGAGTTAGAGTCATCATCAATTGAAACGCCACATAAAAGTAAGTACTTTACCTTCACTATTGAACCCTATTCATCTTTTACAATCAATATTCATAGGCATAGTTGGTCTGCGGACTCCAACGCCATTTAAAAATGCTCTCGCTGCTATTGGTAAAAAACGTGACGGTGTCTCCTATGTTCCATCTAGCCCGTCAAGTTTGGTCGAGGATCTTGCTGAAATTATTAACGAGGAGCAGATGACTGATTTAGAGATTAACTGCAGCAAAGGTGGCAGTGAGAGAATTGAGCACGGAGACTTGTCTGATCTTGAGTATATAAATACTCTTTCTCATATCAGCGTACATTCGCCGGCACCAAAACGTGCTAGGAAATCATTGCTTCCTAGTTGGAGCGTAAACATCCAATATGGAAAGAAACCTCAACCGTTTGAAACAGAGACTCCAAGCAAATTTCTAACTTCAGGGCAGTCCGTTGCACATTTTTCTCCAAGCAACATTATGAGGAATTCATTATGTGGTGGACAGGATCTGTTTTTCGATGAGGGCAAAAAAGAAAATAGGCCGTATTGTCAAACGATTCTTGGGTCTTCGAGTGACCATCTATTTGATCCAAAATGGGCTCGAGTTGCTTGCGGCAAAACCAAAGATCAAATTTTTATGGAGGAGCAAGCATATGCATGTCTTCATAATCTTGCCTTAATGCCAAGATCGTTAAATTTTGAGAAGCAAAAATAAATTCAAAATAAATGTGAAATATCTCAAAAAAATTTGTGCCTGGTTCTCAAGGTAATTGGACAACTAAAATGTGTAAGGGTGGTTATCTGATATGATCACATTAATATTCGTTTTTTTTTTTTCAACTTCAAACGCGAATAAAAATTTGTATACAACAATAAAAACGAGGCGCATGCGACAGTATACTACCTTGCATCAGTATTTACAACTGAAGGGGGGTAAGGCTACAGTCGACAGTGGGAGACTGTACTAATCGTGAATAGCAAAATCTATGCATTTAAAATATTGCACAGATAGCAAAACGATTCTTCCGAGCCCCGAACTCACAATCCCTTGATTCACAGTCTAATGCTCTACGCCCTGCCACCGCCAAATCGACCCGCAAGCCGACAAGATCGAAATAACTGAATTCGTATTTCCCATTCATTGCCGCCTTGAAAGTTTCTTTTGCTCAAAAAATTCTCCCTCATTATCGTTCGTTCTTGGAAGAGAGCAGCAGCGAACGAAGCGAACTAGCGTTACATTTTTGCATTGCTATGTACAATGCAGACACGTAGAAAGTATTTTCTAATGCAAAGCAGTCAATAGTGAACAATACTAGTGCTTATGTATTGGTTATATTAAATTGTAAGAACATTAAAGATTGCCTGCATTTGCAAAAAAATTAAAAAAATTGTTCGCGGACTGAGTGGGCTAAGCTACTGCTTTATATACATAGCTCGAAGACGGCAATCTCTTTACTTATGCAGCACGAATTTTATCATTTGACATATATGTACATTAATTCGAATTTCTAACTAAATTTTGTTATTTCTATTTAAGATTTTGCTACTTTCTGACAAATGATCAGAATTTATTATACATATTTAAATAAAATAGCAATAATTAATTAATAATTGAATAATTGAAAAATATAACTCAAATTTGTAATTGTCAGCAGTGAGATTTGAGCCCGCGCACTCGTAGCGAGTCTTGCTGTTGTTGTTGCTGTAATGCTGCTCAGCCCTCATGAATTTGTGGGTCATTCATTCCTTAAAATCTCCTTTGTTTATGGTTCGATCGGGATGAAATTTGAGTAGTTACCTTATATGACTTGCCTTGTAAATTCAACTGGAGCTCAATTTTTCGCTGTTCCAAGGATATCGAATATTATTGTAAGGCCAATTTTGAGCTTATTTTTGTTCTTGTATAGTTTTTCTTTAAATTAAAAAAATATATATAAATATTAATACCTCTTTGAAAATGTAATACTACAAGCTTTAATCTGCCATTTTTATACCCTGTGCCCATTAAAAATGGGCAAAAAAGGGGATAATAATTTTGTGCAAATGTATGTAACAGGCAGAAGGAGGTGAGGTAGACCCTATAAAGTATTCTTGATCAGTATATAGCCGATTCGATTAGGCCATGTCCGTCTGTATGAACGCGTCGGTCTCAGCAACTATAAGAGCTAGAGACACCAAATTTGACATCAAGGTTCCTGTGTACCATACGCAGATCAAGTTTATTTTAAATTTTGAATAGCCCCTCCCCTTCCCCCCACAAATCCAACAAAACAAATTGTGGCCACATTTCTTAACGTAGACACTTCTAACTTAACAGACGCTTGAATAATATCATATAAAAGCAATATTGAAAGTCTCATTATAAATAAGAGAGATAATCAGAAAAGAAATTTTGTTTTGTACGCAGCACACGACTGCGTCACAAGCAAGTATATGAAGTGTCGCAACACTCATAACACCCGTTATGTTCCTATTTCTATTATAATCAAAATACTTAATTTAGAAAACTGCACAGGGTATTATACTGTTGCGCGCGCTCGATTGATCTGCTAGTTAGTTAGTTATTTGTGCTATGTATGTAACAGGCAGAAGGAAGCATCTCCGACCCTATAAAGTATATATATTCTTGATCAGCATCAATAGCCGAGACGATATAGCCATGTCCGTCTGTCTGTCCGTTGACTTCATACATACTTCAGATTTTGCACACATAATGTGTGCTCATGTTTGGACATTTTGTGAAAATTACATGAAGATCGGACAATAACAAAGCAGTTAATAAGATATCTAATTACCTCAAGCTCATGGCAGCTTTAGTGACAATTAATTGCATTAAATGTAACAACAACAAAAACAAGACATTTTGTGCGAGTACGCAGTTCAAGTCTCGGTGCTGACCATATTTTATTTCACTTTTTTTATATATATATATAATTAACTTTTACTGTTATTTTATTTATATATATGTTATTAATTTTGCCAATATGTCATAAGAAGAAATAACAAAGTTGTGTAAGAAATTTGATTTCAAATATATGTATGCATGTACACGCATATGCAGCAATGCAAAAAAAGTAACGGCATTTTTCTCTCAGTTACCGGCGCTCTCTATTCCCTCTCTCTTCTAAGAGTGATCGATATTCAGAGAGAACATTGAAGCAATAGAAACTTGCAACACGGACAATGAGAGGAGTGCGAGAATAAGTTCTGCATTTGTCAGGCTTTGACGTCAGTTGCAATGGCGCAGGTGCTAGAGCGTTGGCACAACATTCAGGAGATCCTGAGTTCGAGTCTTGGTCGATTCCTCTTGCTTATTACAAAATATTTGATGTGAAGTGGTGAATATCTCTTCTTTCTTTTTTTACATGAAAATATGAATGCTACTTAGACAATTCTTTTCGAGTGGAAAAGCATTGCTCTCAAATTAACATATGACGCTTGCCATTAATAATCTTTGTATTATTATATTAATACTTATTGTATTAGTATGTTGTATATAACGGCATAGATATGAATACCGGGTCTTATACTGTCGAGCACCTCGACTGTAACTTTTCGACTGGTTTAATTTTTAATTTTTGTTATTTTTATACATTTTCTTCGCATTTAAAGATGAAAAAAATCTAAAAGAAAAATATTAAAATTATTTTGATAATAGGTACTTTGATTAAAATAAAAGTAAGAACATAACATGTGTTTAAAGAATGCCCTTTTGAAACTCTCATTTTTTTGCATATGAATTCTTTGCATTCTTATTGCAGGTAACTTTCACATATATATACATATTCAACCAAAAGCTGGGTGTTACGACACTTAATTTACTTATGCCTGTGACGCAGTAGTTCTCGCTCGCACAAATATGCACACATGGTAAGCAGACGCATGAATCACAGTCGTTCGCTGTCTCGCTCGCACACATGTGCTGCCTGCTGCTCTACGATTCCGTGGAAAAATAACTTATTGCTTATTATCTGTCTTATTTATAAACCGATATTGATGAAACTTTCAGCATTGCTTCTATATGATATTCTTTAAGCACCTGTTAAGTTGGAAGTGTCTACGTTGAAAAATGTGGCTATTATTCGTTCAAATTGTGGGGGAAGGGGGGGGGAGGTATCCAAAATTTAAAATAAAATTGATCTGCGTATGGTATACAGGAACCTTGATGCCAAGTTTGGTGTCTGTAGCTCTTATAGTTGCTGAGATCGACGCGTTTATACAGACGGACAGACGGACGGACAGACAGACGGACATGGCTATATCGTTTCGGCTGTGGATACTGATCAAGAATATATATACTTTATAGGGTCGGAGATGCGTCCTTCTGCCTGTTACAAAAATTTTGTTCACAAATTTAATATATCCCTGTACAGGGTATAACTAGGGCTACAGTCGACCGCAGTCGACAGTGGGAGACTCTGTACTTTTCGTGAGAAGCAAATAAAAGAAGGGGGTGTGGCAAAAAGTAAGAAAAGAAATTTATACGCTGACGGTGTAGTTTCGAACACCAGACCTCTCGCGTGCAAATCCTACGTCTTCTAAGTTGAGCTACTGATTTATAACGTTCACAGGCAGGAATCTCAATACTTATGCAGCACGTATTTTAGCATTTGACAAATATGTACAGAAATTCGAATTTCTAACTAAATTTTATTATTTATATTTCTTAAAGATTTTGCTAATTTCTGACAAATTATGCAGAATTTATAATATATAAAATAACAATAATTAATTATTGAAAAATCAAACTCAAATTTGTAATTGCCAGCAGCGAGATTTGAACCCGCGTACTCGTAGCGTGTCTTGTTGTTGTTATTGCTCTAATGCTGTTCAGCGCTCGTAACTTGGAACTTGGTGTTTATGGTCCGATCGTGATGAAATTTTCGGAAAACGTCCGCACATGGGCACAATCGATGTGTACCAAATCTGCCAAGTGTGCGTGGCAAAAATCTAAGACAAACTTGATCTGCCTGTACACTATGTATGTATAAGAGTGTTGTCACCAAATTTGGTAACTCTAGCTCTTATAGTCTCTGAGATCTAGGTGTTCATACGGACGGACATGACTATATCGTTTCGGCTGTTGATACTGATCAAGAATATATATACTTTATAGGGAGTCTTCTGCCTGTTACGCACAAATCGCTTTCGCCAAACTTAGAAGACTATGTACTTTTTTAAAGTACAGAGTCTAATAAAAAACCGGAATATTAATGTGATCCCCTGTAAGTATGTAGTTTAACATCAATGACTTTTATAGACTTTTTAAGCACATAAAAACTCCACATACATAAAAAGGATATCACTAATTATATTACAACATAGTGTACATTTGGTACACGAACCCCACGCACAATGCAAAAATCGAATCGAGCCCCAAAGAAACGTAAAGGAGGTCGCAGGAAGCACTGATAAAAAGAGCTGTCTTGGATCTACTCTAGAACGAGGTGTATACAAAGACCAGGGGCATATCAGTTCGTCGTCGCTTTCTCAATAAAATAAAGCAAGTTGAAATGCTTTACTATATACAGTGGCGAGCACATGTGGATACATGTTTCTCAACTTGACCTTTAAACACCTGTAAAATCTGTAAAAAGGAATCAATCAATCTGAAATGTTTAACCTAAGTTCTTTAATGATATATAAGTTAACCCGATCGCTCAGCAACAAAGAAGTTGCCAAATTGATCACGCGTAAGCGGAATGGTAACAGTGCAATATCAGCGACGTCTGCAGATATTGCACAACAGCGACACCTGAAGCCCAAGCGGCAATCAGCAACAACGTCGCGGTCAATGCTCCGCGACGTAAGCAATCGTCAGGCGACACTCTGCACGAGGCGCAGAGTCAGCACTTTTAGGGCATAGGGCTAGCTTTAGTTATAAGAAATTATGTTCTTAGTTTTTAGTTGAATTTGGTTAATAAACTGTACCGGACGCGTTCCGCTGAAACCCAAAGTCTTCTCACTTTGAGCGCAACACCGCGCTCTTCAAATATCGATACTCTAAGTACACGCACCGGTCGTAGTCCCGCTAGCTGCACGTCTCATATATTGAACTCATCAATTTCGTAATTGGCGCCCAACTGTGCAAAACGAAAACCTACGCCCGTTAATAAAGAAAAACTCAACAGGAACAACAACCAGCACCGAACAGCAGCAGCAGCAGACACTTATTTAAATATTACTAAGATAATACAAAAAGCATGTAAGTAGAGTGTTCATTTGATACTTAAAAAATTCGCCAAAACAAAAAAAAAAATATATAAAAAACTTAACAAGAACCCCAAGTGTTGTGTGTTAACTGTCCCCAAGGCCCAAGGCCCAATATTACAAAAACTCTTCCTATATCTTCGTGTTAGTGCGGCATATGAGTGAAGCCGAGTTAGACGAGTTACTAGTAAAATTTCAAAATCTTAGCAGTACTGAATTTAAAGAGGACCTAAATAAAAAAAAAACCATATTTCAATATGGCCATAACATGTGAACAGCTGAAGGCTATCGTAGAAGGTGCAGTCGCAAGCGCACTAGCCTTACAGCAAAGAGAATTTGACCAAAAACTACAGGAGATTAAAGAAAGCCTAGGTAGTGTAAAGATCAGCACCCCTGAAGTAGAGACCTACAAGGATGCTGAGATAAGATTAGGTATCACCTGCAACGAAACCCTAGATATTATGCAGTCTTTGCCAGTCTTTGAGGGAAAGAACGAAGCATACGTTGCATGGAGGAAAGCGGCACATACCGCATATCAGGTTTACGAAAGATACGATGGTACATAGTTCAAAACACTACCAAGCCTTAGGAATATTACGCAATAGAATAAAAGGTTCCGCCGACATGGTACTTTCTTCTTTTAATACCCCCCTCAATTTTAAAGCAATCGTTTAGACTTCACATACGCGGACAAACGTCCAGTATATCTAATAGAACAAGAAATGTCAACACTACGTCAGGGAAATATGACGCTAACACAATACTATGACGAGGTAGAGAAAAAGCTAACCCTATTAATAAACAAGACCATCATGACCTACGATAACGCCGTAGCTGCGTCATTGAATGAAAAATACAGAGGAGACGCGCTCCGAGTATTTATTTCAGGAACTAGAAAATCGTTAAGCGATGTTCTCTTCTCCGCCAGACCATCTGACCTTCCTTCCGCTTTAGCGCTAGCTCAAGAAGTCGAATCGAACCATGAGCGATATACGTTCGCAAGCAATTTTGCTCGAAGCATTGAGGAGAGGACATAAAAGTTCGAGCAAAGACAACAGGTCAGGGACAAAAACTTAACAATAGACACTAGATACAACCAACAGGGTAAGAACCCCCACTTCAGTAGAAGACAGGGATACCAGCCCAAGCAGGAGCAAGTTCAGCCGATGGACGTCGATAGCTCATCTCGTTTCAGACAACCCACTCAGTACCACCAAAATGGTCAGTTTCAGAACAATCAATGGCCGGTACAACAACAAAACGCTCAAGTCGACACTTACCATAATCAGGGACAGACTAATAAAAGACCAAACACTGGTAGTGCAAGGTATACGGGACCAAAACACCAGAGAATCAACCATTTAACCCCAGACGACGCCCCACCTAACCAAGAGGACTTTGAATACCAAACAGAGGCCGACGCGGAGGTAGACGACGTAGACGATGACCTCACGGAATACGACCAAGTCAATTTTTTAGGCACAACTCCCTGCTACCGTTCATAGAAAGAACAATTGCAGGGAGAAAGATCAAACTTTTGATAGATACGGGGGCTTCAAAGAATTATATTAAACCTTTAAAAGAACTAAAAAATATCGTTTCGGTAGAAAAACCTTTCCACGTAAAATCAATTCATGGTTATAACACCATAAACCAAAAGTGCATAATGCACCTATTCAATACAAATACGACATTCTTCTTATTACCAAACCTCACAACGTTTGACGGAATAATCGGACTTGACTTACTTAAACAGACCGACATTTTACTGGACTTTAGAAATAAAAAATTATGTTCAAGCGTGAACTTTACGAATATTGAAGACATAGAAGTACCACAAGCAATAACGAAACAATTTCAATCAATGATAGGAAATCGAACGGGTGTCTTTGCAGAACCAAATGAGGCACTCCCATACAACACTAATGTTATTGGTACTATACGGACAGAAAATGAAGACCCCATATATTCAAGATTATACCCCTATCCGATGGGCGTCTCAGACTTTGTAAACTCAGAAACGCAAGCTATGCTAAAAGATGGTATAATCCGACCATCCAGGTCACCCTATAATAACCCCGTTTGGGTGGTGGACAAAAAAGGGACCGACGAGCAGGGAAACAAAAAAGCGCTTAGTAATAGATTTTAGAAAATTAAATCTAAAAACAACCGACGACAAATACCCTATCCCCAACATAGGTTCCATTTTGTCAAATCTATGCAAAGCTAAATATTTTACAACCTTAGACCTTAAATCCGGTTTTCACCAGATCTTACTAGCAGAAAAAGACAGAGAAAAAACAGCTTTTTCGGTAGGAAACGGGAAGTATGAATTTTGCAGACTTCCCTTTGGATTGAAAAATGCACCTAGCATTTTTCAGAGAGCCATCGATGATGTGCTCAGGGAACAAATCGGGAAATCTTGTTATGTCTACGTCGATGACGTAATTATCTTCTCCGAAAACATGGATAGTCATGTAAAACACATCGCATGGGTCTTGGATAAACTGCACGAGGCTAACATGAGGGTTTCACGCGAGAAGTCACATTTCTTCAAAGAAAGCGTCGAATATTTAGGTTTTGTGGTTTCAAGTGGAGGCATAAAAACATGCCCCAGCAAGGTAGAAGCGATACGTAACTATGAACTACCAACTACACTGTTCAATGTCAGGTCCTTCCTTGGGCTTGCCAGTTACTATAGATGCTTCATTAAGGACTTTGCTTCTATAGCAAAGCCTATAAGTGACATTCTAAAAGGCGAAAACGGCAAAGTAAGTGCTGGACAATCGAAGAAAATACCAGTGAACTTTGACGAGAGTCAACGAGAAGCATTCGAGAAGCTTAAAGAGATTCTTGCGTCCGAAAATGTTATGTTACTTTATCCAGATTATAGGAAGCCGTTTGACTTAATAACTGATGCTTCGTCCTTTGGTTTGGGAGCAGTCTTGTCCCAAGACGCAAAACCCATAACTATGATATCAAGGACACTAAAAGATAGAGAGCTAAATTTTGCAACAAATGAACGCGAGTTACTCGCTATAGTTTGGGCTCTGAAAAACCTCAGAAATTATTTGTACGGAGTAAAGAACTTAAATATTTTTACAGACCACCAGCCTCTGACGTTCGCGGTTTCAGATCGCAATCCAAATGCGAAGATTAGGCGTTGGAAAGCATTCATAGACGAATACAATGCGAACATATTTTACAAGCCAGGGAAAGAAAACTACTTCGCTGACGCGTTATCTCGGCATAATATTCATGCCCTAGACGATGACGCACAATCTGACGTCGCCACAATACACAGCGAGATATCGCTGACTTACACTATAGAGTCAACAGACAAGCCAATTAATTGCTTCCGAAACCAAATAGTAATAGAAGAAAGTAAAGTTTCTTCTGATCGCACAGTTATCCTATTTGGCGAAAAAATCCGACATTTAATACAATTTTCTAACAGAGACACTCTGATTAAAAGGGTCTGCGATGTTGTCAAAAAGGACGTCGTAAATGCAATTTATTGCGAACTACCGATATTAGCATTCGTGCAACATAAACTAGTAGAAACATTCCCAACGACAACATTCCGATACACGAAACAAATAGTAACCGACATCGCGAATAAAAACGAACAGAAAGAAATAGTTGTTGCAGAACACAATAGGGCCCATAGAGCCGCCCAGGAGAACGTAAAACAAATTCTAGAGGATTACTTTTTTCCTAAAATGACCAAACTGGCAATTGAGGTGGTGTCAAATTGTAAAATTTGTCAAACTGCAAAATACGATCGCCATCCTCAGAAACAGGTACTTGGAGAATCACCTATTCCCTCATATGCCGGCGAAATGCTACATATTGACGTGTATTCAACTAACAAAAAATATTTCCTCACCTCCATAGATAAATTTTCAAAATTCGCGATCGTTCAACTTATTGCTTCTAGGACAATAACAGACATACAATCAGCAATTCTCCAACTTATCAATTTATACCGAAATACCAAGACTATATACTGCGACAACGAACCTTCTATAAAATCAGAAACAATTAAAACACTTTTAAACAATCAATATAACGTTCAAATTATAAATGCTCCACCACTCCATAGTACGTCAAATGGTCAGATAGAAAGATTCCACAGCACTCTGGGTGATATCGCGAGATGCCTAGCAGTACAAAGGAAAATCACTGACACAGTTGAGACGATACTCCAAGCAACTATCGAATACAACAAAACTGTTCACTCGGCTACCGACAAACGCCCGATCGATATAATTCACTCGTCCTCCCCGGAGCGTGATTCAGCAATTAAAGATAAAGTTTTTAAAGCGCAGCAGCTCCAAATGAAAAGATTGAACGAGACCAGGCAGGATAGATAGTTCCAGGTGGGGGACACAGTCCTTGTAAAATCCAACAAACGGCTAGGAAACAAACTTACGCCCTTATACACCGAGAAAAAAATTGATGCAGACTTGGGGACAACAGTCTTAATAGAAGGGAGGGTGGTCCATAAGGACAACTTGAGATGAAACATTAATGCGCATCTTTATTCTCTTTTATCCATTCATATTCATTTATATTTTAGGATTTGGGTTACGCTATTATTTCTTACAATGACGACAGCTAAACTTACCGACTACACCAAATCGAACTACATACCAAACATTGACGGAGACGTAACCCTTTGGAAAGAATTTCAGTACTTAAAACATTCCACCAACTTAACCATGTACGCAACAATAGCAAAAGAGACAAAGATTAAAGTTTTATTAAATAATGATTTTTTTTTCATTTTATAATTAAATATCCTAAGCCTAACTTAGCCTGTCGAAAAATAATATTGCATCCTGTTCAGCACAATGGCATAATTCTTAATTTTGCTGAAAATAACATCGTAGCGGAATGCGATAACCAAGTAATGCCTATTGGAAACTGTAGTACTGCCCTTACAACTACATTCTGTAGAAAATTGCCCTACACGACGTGCGCACAACAACTTCACTCGGGCGGCACCGCACATTGCACAGCTCGGCCCAGTCACCTTGAGCCGTTAACGGTCATCGACGACGGTGTCATCATCATCAACGACGAAACAGCTACGGTCAACGGACAACTCGTAACTGGGACATTCCTTCTTACTTTTGACAACGAAGTGAGAGTGAATGACTCCGTATACCGGAACCTAAAGACCTACGTCAAGAAGTCCCCGGGCCCAGCAGCATCAACGCTCCTTAATATAACTGGCCACCAAGAAATACTGAGCTTGCCGTACTTACAGAAGTTAAGTATGGAAAACCTGCGATACATCGACCAAATAGAGGAGGGACTCATAAAGTGGCCTATAATATCTGGAGTGACCGTGATTATCTTCCTGGTCATCTGTTACACTTTATGTAGGTTCTACCAGAAGCACCAAAGGGTCAGACACCAACATGAGCTTCAGGTTACTATCGATGGTTTTAAGAAGTCCGAGGACGTCCTTCACTTAAGCAGGGGAGGAGTTAACCCGATCGCTCAGCAACAAAGAAGTTGCCAAATTGATCACGCGTAAGCGGAATGGTAACAGTGCAATATCAGCGACGTCTGCAAATATTGCACAACAGCGACACCTGAAGCCCAAGCGGCAATCAGCAACAACGTCGCGGTCAATGGACCGCGACGTAAGCAGTCGTCAGGCGACACTCTGCACGAGGAGCAGAGTCAGCACTTTTAGGGCATAGGGCTAGCTTTAGTTATAAGAAATTATGTTCTTAGTTTTTAGTTGAATTTGGTTAATAAACTGTACCGGACGCGTTCCGCTGAAACCCAAAGTCTTCTCACTTTGAGCGCAACACCGCGCTCTTCAAATATCGATACTCTAAGTACACGCACCGGTCGTAGCCCCGCCAGCCGCGCGTCTCATATATTGAACTCATCAATTTCGTAATTTATATACTAAAAAACATAAAAACATTATTTTAATTTATAACATCTAACATACGGGATTACGCACCTAATTAAACATACACAATGAAACGGAATGCGAGCAAACGCGCTTCTCGTTTTAGTGTCGTGTTATAAAATGTTCTCTTTTAGACATAAATAATTATAACTTCACTTTAGCTTTATGTTTGTCAATAATTAGTTTGTACTTATTTATGTCTTGTTCACTGCTCAACGAGTCATTTATGATTTCACAATACAACATAATTACATAGGAGAGGATCAGTGTCTACCACAGCGGAGATTTCTGTCAACAGAGCCTTTACAGAGGGAATTGTTCGTGTGCATAATTTCAATATGTCTATTAGAGATCTGCATAGCTTCATTCACAACATAGGTCCAATTGAATGCATTCGAATTGAATTGAATTGAGTGAGTGTGAGACACTCAATAAATCGCATGAGTATCAGTATGAGTGCGCCTTGTGTCTTATAGCATACGGCGTTCAGTGAATTGAGTGAGAATAGCCCCGTCGAAAAGGCTACAGTCGACCGCATTCGACAGTATAATACCCTGTACAGGCTTCTATATTAAAAGTATGGAAAACATACGCATGCATCGCAGTCGTTCGCTGTCTCGCTCGCACACATGAGCTGCGTGCAAAACCACATTTCTTTTCTGATTGCCTCTCTTATTTATAAACCGATCCTGATGAAACTTTCAGCATTCCATCTATATGATATTATTCAAGTGTCTGTTAAGAAATGGTGTCACAAATCGATTTGTGGGGGAAGGGGAGGTGGTATCCAAAAATTTAAAATAAACTTGATCTGCGTATGGTATACAGGAACCTTGATGTCAAATTTGGTGTCTCTAGCTCTTATAGTTGCTGAGATCGACGAGTTCATACAGGCAGACAGACAGACAGACAGACAGACGGACGGACAGACAGACGGACATGGCTTAATCGACTCGGCCATTGATACTGAATTACTTAAAAAGAATTTTGTATGTGTCGGACCTGCTCCAAAATTTATTGTCAGTATCAAAAATTACAGACAAAGGTTACGAAGTACGTTTTCGCAAGAATGATGCCGTTGTTATTGAGAATAACATTGAAGTTTTGCTGCGCGCAAAACGCTATGGAAATTTGTATTATTTAGATAAAAGCATTGGAAACTTACAGTGGCACAACGATTTGTAATAAGGTTATGGACGAATTTCTTGGAAAGCATGAAATAAAGCGACGACTGACGATGCCAAATACACCGCAAGAAAATGGGGTTGCAGAAAGACATAATAGAACCCTCGTAGAAATGTCACTTTGCATGATGAAGCAGTCGGGGAGCATCGTCATCGTTGTGGGCAGAGGCTATCAACTCCAACGGTAGCTTATGCACTTATAAAATGCAGAAATAAGGATAAGTTTGAATCCAGATCAGAAGAAAGCATCCTTTTCGACTATGATTCAAATTCAAAGCATATCGTCTATATTCGCCGAGGAGGCGAGGCATTGTAGTGAGCAAAGATGTTTCAGAAGTGGATATTCAGAATTTTAAAATGACGAAGATGAGGTCGAAGTCTATTCTCCCAAGAATTTGGTGCTCAAGCATACAGAAGGGACAGATACAGAGAGTTCATCAAGCGAAGAGGAACACCCAGAGAAAGTTGATCAATGAAGGCATGGCAGAGGACACCCAAAACGTCTAAAGACTGTAAAGCTTGGCAGACCACGAAAAGTATACCAGCCAGCAGCCGAGAGGGAACGCTTGAATAATGTGAACTGACATTCGCTGCAATGTTAGACGATCACGCTAAAGGAAGCAAAAAACTCCAGTGAAGCTGAAAAATGGACTAAGGTCATAGAAGTCGAATATATGGCGCATCTAATCAACAACTCATGGCAAATAGTTAAGAAGCCGGATGATCGAAAAGTAATCGGCGACAAAATGGTTTTTCGAACAAAAGATGACGGGACAGGTACAGGCATGACGAAAGCACGACTAGTGGCTAAAGGATGTTTCCAAAGGTCTGGTGATGATTTTCACGAATCATATTCGCCCGTAGTTCGATCAACTTCGGTAAGGTTATTTGCAGCCTTAGCAGCGCAATCCGGTATGCAGATACAGCAGATGGACGTAGTTGCCGCTTACCTAAATGGTG
This sequence comes from Drosophila funebris, assembly GCA_018901825.1. NCBI lineage: Eukaryota > Metazoa > Arthropoda > Insecta > Diptera > Drosophilidae > Drosophila > Drosophila funebris. Next base: position 60,020 of record JAEIFK010000380.1, on the reverse strand, counting down.
AGCTACAGGAACAGGAACATATATGGATATTGCAGAAGACTACCCAGAATTCTTATTGAAATTGGTGTCAGCAGCTCCGATTGGTTCGAAACAAAAGTCTGGTTTATGATGGTATGTCAAGCTCACGGAAAGTCTTAAGGAGATAGGATTGGAGCCAACAAAGCAAGACTCATGTTTCTTTGTAAAGCAACAAGGAGACGAAATTCCTTCGGTCACGATTTATGAGGACGATCTACTACATATTATCATAAAATCAACCGAAATGGCTAAGGCAAGCAAAGGCTCATCTTAGCGCTGCTTTTGAGATGAACGACATTGGGCCCGTTAAAAGTAGTCTAGGGATAGAGTTCGAGCATAATACTCCAAAGCATCAAGTCTTCATGTCGCAGCGCATTGATGTCATGTTAAAAAGATTTGGCATGATTAATTGCAAACCTGCGATGACGCCAATCAAGGCGAAATGCACTTTGAAGCGGCCAGAAGTTACAGACCAGAACGTCATGAACCAATACCAATATCAAAATTTAATAGGTGCATTAATGGTTATTGCAGTTACAACCCGGCCGGACATCGCAAACTCAGTAAACTTCTTAAGTCAGTTCAACTGTGGCTACAATATTAAACATTGGAAAGCGACTAAGGGAGTTTTAAGGTATCTAAAAGGTACACAGGATATCGGTCTCCTATTCAGCAGTACAGGCGAAGAGTTGTATGCCACTCTAGATGCTGATTGGGGCGCAAATATACTAGATCGGCGCTCGTATTCAGGACAGGCTTTCATTTTAGCAGGAAGCTCGCAAGCAACGCACAGTGACTTTGTTACGCACAGAGTCCGTATACCTAGCCATGTCTGGAGCCTTAAAGGAGGCGCTTCTCAACAATGTTAGTTGGAAATGTGAACAAATAAGGATATTCAACGACAACCAGAGCTCACAAAAATTGTTAAAAGGTTTCGGATTTCATCCACGCATGAAGCATATAAACTTTACTAAAGGTTTAAGCGCAGCCAAACATAATGATTCTATATCATCACTAGGCATAAAATGTGTTCAATAATATTAATTTATTATGTATTATTACTTTGAGGGAGCATATTGAAAATAGCCCATCATTAGTGTTTTTATTATCAATTAAGTATTTCCAAAGTAATAAGGTTTGGTCACACAGAAGAATAATGAAATTACACAACGTGTAAGAAGAATAGAACAAATAAACAAGTTATATATTATAAAACTATATCCTTTATTAATTTACCATTGCATAAATGCAAAAACTCCAACACATTAAGCTGAGGTCACCTTATCTAACCATTTCTAGGCCCTCTCGTAGAACACGCAGTGAAGTCTTGTCTGCATAAGTGTAATCTAGTTTGGCAATCATGGCATCAAAATTTAATACCGCATTATGCGTAACTAATAGAGCTCTTGCTGTTCCTGTGATCTTGTGTCTTACGATCGTGACAGCTAGATAATGCGCCTCAGTGCCTTGGTATGGTTTGAAAATTTCGTACGCGTCGACGGCTGACTGCCGCCAGGTGACGTATTCACTTTGTTATCCACAGAATACGGGAATAAATTTTACTATGTCTAGTTCAACTTCACACCCAATATCGGGGTCAGCAGCTATTCTTCTATAAACTTCTTCCTGTGGAATTTTAATCTGTAGGCTCCTGTTGCCTTTTATCTGTTCTCCTGTTGCCTTTTGGCATCTATTTCCTTCTGAAACGTTTTCCTTAACCGATTCTTTTGGTCGGCTAGTGCACTGTTAACCGCACCCTCTATTAAAGCCCTTAGCTGGTTCGGGTTCATTACTGGTTCGTTCTGAACTAAGTTCTCTGAGAATAAACTATCGTCACTAAAACACACAGACACTACGTGGAAGCAAGTGAACAAAATAGGTAAACTAAAACGAAATGCACTGTGTCGTTGCTGCTCAGAAATATGGGCAGATATCTACTTATATTTGTTTTTTTGTTTTTTAATGAATGTTTGTTTCTTTGCAAAATAATTAATCACTGACATGGAAACTTTCTTACTGAACAGGCCACTTACATTTTATTCGGTGCAATGTTTCTAGGTTCATGAAATATATAATTACTATAATTTACCATGACCCAATTATCCGTTGGGTGCCAATTATATGCTTTCGGGTTCCGCGTTGTCAGCAATGGTCCTGCGCAGATAATTATATCTTGCTAGGTCCTGCGTTGTCGACGATGGTGGGGTGGAAGATTATGTTGGGGGCTTGACTTCGTCCCTTTGAATTACTGGCCTTGTGGCTCAGCAATATAATGTTAATAATAAAACACGTTTCTTACGGCTGTGTGCCGGTGCAAGTATATTTATTATTTTCTGAATAAAGCTCAAATACAAACCTAATTATAATTGAATTAAAACTAAGGCTGGAAGCATAACTACAAAGTCATAGTCGGCAAGCCGACTCAGCTTAAACGATAACGCGCCTCTTGTGGCTTAGGCAAGTGTCACTTTATCATTGCTGATCATTGCAGCAGGGGGCATTGATCTAAGAGCTGATTTGCCAGCGAATTGCATTAACTTATTAACGAATTAACTTACATATGTACATACCATAGCCGCCGAAAAACAGGTCTGGGTAAACGTATGTGCATGTATGCGTAATCGCATGCAAAAATTTTAAAAGTGACAGCAGGACCAGGTGCAATAGGTGGGCACAGACGACGAAATTTGAAAGAGCAGGCAGATAATGATTAGGGGTGACACCATTGAAGTCGAATTTGGGATGCTTTATTTGGTGCGTTTTATGCAAGACAGCCAAAAAAGCAGTATGGCTCAAATGCAAACATTTCAAATGGAAATTTTGCGCATGAACGAAATTCAAATGGAAAAGACAAACATCTTGATTCAGGCATCAACACCGAAAACACACTTGAATGAGTGTCCAAGTATTGACTCAATTGGTACAGGTTAAGCAGCATGTTTAACACCTGAAGACTTCCCAATGGCGTTAATTAGAAATTTTCATTATGAACCGTTTGTGAAACTGTATGACCTTCCTGAGTTTGATAGGACTCTGGAAACCTGACCGATGTTGCGTTTGCCATGATCATCGAGGAGTATGGCTACGGCGAAAGGCAAAATCTACTGCGTTAGCAAAAGGCAAAAAAGGCAAAGCGCGAGAATTAGTTGAGTGTTCGCTAATTCATACTCGGTATGTACCTGACTTTATGAAAGCGCTAATGCAGAATTCCGGTCGCCCGAAAAACTGATAAAAAGACAAATTGCATGTGTGAGGAAGTTCTCGGAATTAAAATAGGGAATGCTGGTAGACTTGTTGGATTTTAACAATATAGTACAAAATCTGACCGCATTCCTGAAAGCATAATCCAACTTTGATGTAGGAACTTTTAATGAAAATGAAATTGATTGGAGAATGTTTCGAAACTGGTCTTCTTTGGAAACGGATAATGTAGATTTACCTGAGAGTAAGGAAATTGTGCTTCAGAGGTAACTCTCGCTTAAACGGAAATTCCAAAGGGAACCGAGAATTTGCGAAGTATACTGCAGATTAATGGCCGAATGGCCAAAGGTTATTTGGAGTTGGTGAGAGGCAGCGACCTGCAAAACGATTCGGAAATGGTATCTTCCGCTCTTCCGTGTCACCAACCCTAACAAGCCAGGAAAATTGCGCATTGCATTTGATGCGGCAGCAGAAGTTGATGGTGTATCTCTAAATTCGGCATTAATGAGCGATAGGGTGACGGGACTCTGAAATTTGATCTAAGGAAATGTAACACAAATCACTTAAGAGCGGCAAGTTATATATACACCTTACCGAACAGGACACTGGAAACTGTCCGGAAGCAGTGTATTTAAACGCAGGAGAACAGCAGCAGAATAAAAGATAAAGGAGCTGCCTAGAAGACTGGCATCTGAGGAGGATCGGAAACGCTACGTAGAGCGATGAGTGGATACAGGCAAGCAGTTTCGCACTAGTGTGGACTATCGCAAGAGATCCGCATTAATACTAAGGCCCCTTTTCCCCTTAATTATAAGTTATTACCTCAAGCGGATGCGGGTAACCGTTGCTTGAAAAATAACAACTTCTCTTAAACCGTTTACTAAAACCATTTAAATAATTTAGGCTTAAGAAAGAATTAAAAAAACCCAGTTGAAAAGGTTACAGTTGAACGCAACCGACAGTATAATACCCTGTACAGGTTTCTATAATAAAAGTATTTTGATTTAAAGAATACTCCTTTGAAACTCTCATTTAGCATATGAGTTCTTTGCATGATCATAGCATAAAACTCTTGTGTGTATGTGTGCATACTCCATAAAAAGCTGAGTGCTACGACACTTCATTTCAATGGAACAATTACTTATATTTCTTTTCTGATTATCTTTCTTATTTATAAACCGATCTTGATGAAACGTTCAGCATCCCTTCTATATACTATTCTTTACGCAATTAGAAATGTCCACGTTGAGAAATGTGGCCATAAGTAGTTTTTTACGATTTGCCGGGGAAGGGCGGGAGGTACCAAAAATTATATAAAAAACTTGATCTGTAGTAACTACAGTAACCTTGATGCCAAATTTGGTATCTCTAGCTACTATAGTTGCTGAGATCGTCGATGCAGACGGACGGACGGACAGAGAGACGGACAATTTTTACACAAAGTTAATATATCCCGGTACAGGGTATAATAAAATTAATAAAATGTTATCGGAGGCAACCATAAGCCTTTTGACGACACAAGCGTCATTAACTGAAAAGATTAAAGAAATTTTAGCTACAATTCTTTCCAGAGAGTCAATCTCCTCGCTATATAATATAAAAAACCCAGTCGAAAAGGCTACAGTCGACAGCAACCGACAGTATAATACCCTGTACAGGTTTCTATAATAAAAGTATTTTGATAAGTACTTTGATTAAAATGTGCACATGTGCACATATGGTAAACAGACGCATGTATCACAGTCGTTCACTGTCTCGCTCGCACACATGTGCTGCCTGCTGCTCTACGATTCAATGGAAAAATAACTTTTGTTGCTGATTATCTGTCTTATTTATAAACCGATCTTGATGAAACTTTCAGCATTGCAGCAGAAGTGTCTACGTTGAAAAATGTGGCTATTATTAGTTTTTTTTTTCAAATTGCGGGGGAAGGGGGGAGGTATCCAAAATTTAAAATAAACTTGATCTGCGCATGGTATACAGGTACCTTGATGCCAAATTTGAAGTCTCTAGCTCTTATAGTTGCTGAGATCGACGCGTTCATACAGACGGACGGACGGACAGACGGACATGGCTCAATCGACTAGGATGTTGATACTGATGAAGAATATATATACTTTATAGGGGTAAATTCCCTAATTCCTATTTCCTAATCCACTTTTCCAGAAACAATTCGCTAGTTGCTGTACCTTTCGCCAATCCTTCGTAGTTGGCTGGAACGCTTTCTCATCACGATACGGAGTCCGGCTGGAATTAGAAGTGCCTAATATAATATGATTAAGTGCTAGTGGTTCATCTGTCGATGTTCAATGTTTTCTGCATCTTACACAAGGCTATATAGCACTTCCTCTCTTAGACATTAAATTAATCTTTACGATTCAAACCAAGCGTTCCCAGCAACCACCCGCGTGCGGGTTCAACGGGCAGTTAAACAGCCACTTGATCTTATCATTGGCCAGCTCAGAAGCCATCCTTTGGTGATCAAGCTATTCGTAATCGCGTCTTCCGACGAGCCATAAAAGTTCGGAAACTACCCCATAAGAGGTGGGCAAGGACGTGCTCTGGCGGCTACACACATTTGGCATATTCGCGCGCTTCGTCGCACCTATTCACTACAGTATCGACGACGTATTTCTGCCATGATTGTATTTTCGTTCTGATGCTTTCATTCTGTGTGATATTGCTCTACTAGCAATTTTGTGACATGGCGTCGTTTTGGCACAATAATTGGTTGTCATACATCTTGACCTACGGACTTTGCATTTCCAATTCTGCCGTTCATTCGAATAAGCCGGTGTATGTCGATGATTGGACAGCTTCCAAATCTTGCTTCCTTTAGTCGCAGGGCTTCCGTCGATCAATACCTGCATTTCCTCATTGTATACAGGCAACTAGACACTGCGACACACAACCAGTTCTGCATACTCAATTTCGCTTGCTCGCATGAAGCACGACGCTCTCTTGTGACGATTTTATACTCGCAGTATCCATGCAACAAGTCAAGTCAATTTTCTAAAGGACGAAAACTTATTAAGTAAACCAACTGTTGCTTTTCCCGTCAAAAAAAAAAAAAAACAAACAAATTTTGTTCGCAGTTCAAGATCGGTATATTCTTCTTGTAGTCATGTTCGGGCCACTCATTTTCTTCTGTGGTCTGATCTGATCCACGCCAGCACAGTACTCGAGTCAGTCTACATCTGGACACGATTGGGAATGATATAGTGGCCTTCCAAAATATACTTTCGAAGTCTGGTAGCCATACCAACTGCTTACAACTCCAACTTAGGGACAGTCGACTGCTTCACTGGAGCGCACTTCGTTTTTCCCATGATGAACACCGTTTCCCATTGATCATGCGACTTTATTCGCCAGTATCCAAAAGCAGCATAGACGGCTTCACTTGCGTCGGCAAATATGTGCAGCTCCGTCGAATCATCAAATAGACTGGCTCGCTGGCCACATTTTTATCCCATTTGGGTTTCTTGCGCCATATCAATTATAGAAGCAACTTGGCCATGAGAGAGTGCTCCGATAATATTTCAAACGGGTCGAAAATCGACATTACCACTTTCAAAATTTCTCTGTTAGTTGGTATCCTGTCGGACCCAAGTAAAGATTCGTCAATTTTAACAAATGATAATACGAACCCAAACTCGTTAGAAGATGTATGCCAAGTCAATCCTAACATCCTCTGGTATTGCAATCTAATGTGTCTGTCCAAATTCACAATCTGAGCGGACCTATCTTTTGCAAATGCAGTTCTGCAAGTCTTTGAGTTAGAAATGATTCGCCTTAGATCAAAACCACTATTCTTATGGATTTGAATGACCTGCGTCGTGATTCGTATTGCTTCTTCTTCATTTTGAATGCAGTGCACATAATAATCTACGTAATGATTATTTACGATAACACTGACTGTCTCTGGGTATTTTTCCTTGAATCGAAGTGCGTTATGATTCTTTACATATTCTGCCGATGCGGGGGAATATTTTGCTCCAAAAGTTATCCCCTTCATCTGGTACGTTCTCATTTAAGGATTGAGCACAGAGATCCTCCTGTCTCACTTGGACTTGATGAAACATTTCCTATATGTCCGCGCATAACCCAATTTGTTTCTGTCAGAACTTCATCAGTACATGTGTCAACAGCTGAACGTTATCTAATCCGCTCATTAATGCCGAATTTAGAGATACACCATCAACTTCTGCTGCCGCATCAAATGCAATGCGCAATTTTCGTGGCTTGTTAGGGTTGGTGACACGGAAGAGCGGAAGATACCATTTCCTTCCCGAATCGTTTAA
>JAEIFK010000380.1:7500-32500 GCA_018901825.1 Drosophila funebris | reverse complement strand
AATCGTTATCATCGACTATGGCGGCCACAGCGGCCGAAGGCAGCTCCCGATAAGATTGAGAATCCTGGTTCTCCGCCTGCTGGTCGATGTTATTCAACCTTTGGCGCCTCTGGCCGGTCAGTTATTAGATCTTTTCTGGTTTCGGTTAGCCTCAGCGTCGTTATTTTGGGGCCTCCAATGAGTATGCTGCCTAAACATAAAAAATGAACCGATCTCCATGGGTTCGTGAAGTTGCTTTTGGTTATTCCTATCTCCAGGTTTCTTGTCACCTTCGCCTTGCTGTGTTCTGCCTTGATCGTGTTTCTTAAAGTAGTGAGGATTTCTCTCGATACCTCGTTCATTCATTCACTGCTTATCATTTTGGCGATTATGCTGCTTATTGTCCTCAGAAGCCGCTTTGTCTTTCATGAATTTAGCATAGAAACTTGCGAAAACACTTCTCTCAATGCTTGCCTCAGCTTTTCTGGCTAAGGCCAACGCAGCTGGCAAGTTTTTGGGCTGAGCTGGGAAAACTATTGATTTCAAAGACCTCTGAGTCCTGAAATAAAAGCATGAAGGGCATTGCTTCTGACCTTATTGTTGAGCAAGGTGGCTCCATCTGGGTCGTTTGACTTAACAATTTTATTTGTTACAAGTGTCAGGCGTTTCTCTACCTCGTCATAATATTGCATTATGTTGAAAATAGACCATCAGTAGTATTTTTATTATCAATTAAGTATTTCCGAAGTAATAAGGTTTGTTCACACAGAACAATAATGAAATAACACAACGTGTGCGCATCTTTCAGAAGAATAGAGCAAATAAACAAGATATATTTGATGTAACTATATCGTTTATTAATTTACCGTTGCATAAATGCAAAAACTCCAACAGGTTATGGGCCCAGTTGGCATGACATAAAGTTAAAATAGTTTGATAGAGCCGCTAAATGTGGGGAACTATGACACATGGAAAATAAAGATACGCGCAGTACTTGTGAAAAACGAGTTGTGGCAATTTGTAAAAGGTACAATAAATTGTCCCGATGATGAGCCCGAGCGCGAATCATGGAAGCTTCAGGACGAAAAGGCACGCGCAGACACCGTACTGTCGGTTTACGGCGCGGAGTTGTCTCTTCTGGTAATCAAAAGATGATCTGCCAAGTCCAAGTGTGCTTCGTGTAAAAATCTTGGAAGAGGCAGAATCACGAAAAACGAAAGATGAACGTGAAGAACAAAAACTAAGGACCAGCACAAAACCAGTCGACCGCAGTCGACAGTATAATACCCTGTCTTTTGAAACTGTCATTTAGCATATGAATTCTTTGTATGCTTATATCAGCAAGTTTTCGATGAAAAGCTGAGTGTTAAAAATCACCGAATCAGCGAATTCACACTTAAAAAGAATTTTATATGTGGCAGAAATGGAATGTGGTGTATCGTGATGTGGTGTGAATGAGAGTTCGAATGTTAATGCACTCGATAAAATTACAAATATCGGTAGACCACTACATTTAGCTAACAATAATACAGCCAAAGTAAACGGAGTCGCCACAGTAAACTAAAGCTACAAATAAAACAAGCGGATCAGTCGAGCGCGCGCGACAGTATAATGCCCTGTGCAGTTTTCCAAATTAAGTATTTTGATTATAATAAAAGTAAGAAAAATACTCTTTTAAAACTCACATTTAGCATAAGTATTCTTTGCTTGCTTATAGCAGCAAGCTTTGACATATGCATACATATTCAATCAAAAGCTGAGTGTTACGATACTTAATTAACTTATGCTTGTGTCGCAGTCGTATGCTGTCCCTCTCGCACATGTGCTGCCGAAAGCGCAACGATTCAATGGAAAACATACGCATGCATCGCAGTCGTTCGCTGTCTCGCTCGCACACATGTGCTGCGTGCAAAACAACATTTCTTTTCTGATTGCTCTCTTATTTATAAACCGATCCTGGTGAAACTTTCAGAATTCCATCTATATGATATTATTCAAGTGTCGATGATGCCGTTGTTATTGAGAATAACAATGAAGTTTTGGGTATAATAATTTTGTGCAAATGTATGTAACAGGCAGAAGGAGGCATCTCCGACCCTATAAAGTATATATATTCTTAATCAGTATTAATAGCCGAGTCGATTGAGCCATGTCCGTCTGTCTGTTCGTCTGTCCGTCTGTCTGTATGAACGCGTCGATCTCAGCAACTATAAGAGCTAGAGACACCAAATTTGGCATGAAGGTTCCTGTATACCCTCTCCAGATCGAGTTTATGTTAGATTTTCGATATCTTTCCCCCCACCCCCGCAATTCAAAAAAAAACGTATTATGGCCACATTTCTCAACGTAGGCACTTCTAACTTAACAAGTGCGTTAAGAATGATATATAGAAGGAACGCTGAAAGTTTCATCAAGATCGGTTTATAAATAAGACAGAAAATCAGCAAAGAATCGTTGAGCAGCAGGCAGCACATGTGAGCGAGCGAGACAGCGAACGACTGTGATACATGCGTCTGCTTACCATATTTGCACATGTGTGCGAGCGAGATAGCGAACTACTTCGACACAAGCATAAGTAAATTAAGTGTCGTAACACTCAGCTTTGATTGAATATGTATACATATGTGAAAGCTCTTTCAAAAGAGTATTCTTTAATAAACACCTGCTACGTTCTTATTTCTATTATAAGCAAAATACTTAATTTATAAAACTGCACAGGGTTTTATACTGTCGCGCGCGCTCGACTGATCCGCTTGTTGACTATGATTCAAATTCGAAAGCATATCGTCTAGATTCGCCGAAAAGGCGAGGCATTGTAGTCAGCAAAGATGTAAAACTCCTGAATGTCACAGGTTTCAGAAGTGGATATTCAGAATTTTAAAATGACGAAGATGAGTCTATTCTCCCAAGAATGTGGTGCTCATGCATACAGAAGGGACAGATACAGAGAGTTCATCAAGCGAAGAGGAACACCCAGAGAAAGTTGATCAATGAAGGCATGGCAGAGGACGACCTAAACGTCTAAAGACTGTAAAGCCTGGCAGACCACGAAAAGTATACCAGCCAGCAGCCGAGAAGGAACGCTTGAACAATGTGAACTGACATTCACTGCAATGTTAGACGATCCAATCACGCTAAAGGAAGCAAAAAACTCCAGTGAAGCTGAAAAATGGACTAAGGTCATAGCAGACGAATATATGGCGCATCTAATCAACAGCTCATGGCAAATAGTTGAGAAGCCGGATGATCGAAAAGTAATCGGCAACAAAATGGTTTTTCGAACAAAAGATGACGGGACAGGTACAGGCATGACGAAAGCACGACTAGTGGCTAAAGGATGTTTCCAAAGGCCTGGTGATGATTTTCACGAATCATATTCGCCCGTGGTTCGATCAACTTCGGTAAGGTTATTTGCAGCCTTACAGCAGATGGATGTTGTTACCGCCTACCTAAATGGTGAGCTACAGGAACAGGTATATATGGATATTGCAGAAGACTACCCAGAATTCTTATTGAAATTGGTGTCAGCAGCTCCGATAAGCCTAATAAGGAAGGCCCTTTACGGATTACGCCAATCTGGTTTACGATGGTACGTCAAGCTCACGGAAAGTCTTAAGGAGATACGATTGGAGCCAACAAAGCAAGACTCATGTTTCTTTGTAAAGCAACAAGGAGACTACATATTATCATAAAATCAACCGAAATGGCTAAGGCAAGCAAAGGCTCATCTTAGCGCTGCTTTTGAGATGAACGACATTGGGCCCGTTAAAAGTAGTCTAGGGATAGAGTTCGAGCAGAATACTCCAAAGCATCAAGTCTTCATGTCGCAGCGCATTGATGTCATGTTAAAAAAGATTTGGCATGATTAATTGCAAACCTGCGATGACGCCAATCAAGGCGAAATGCACTTTGAAGCGGCCAGAAGTTACAGACCAGAACGTCACGAACCAATATCAATATCAAAATTTAATAGGTGCATTAATGCTTATTGCAGTTACTACCCGGCCGGACATCAGGACATCAGACAACAGGATATCGGTCTCCTATTCAGCAGGACAGGCGAAGAGTTGTATGCCATTGTAGATGCTGATTGGGGCGCAAATATACTAGATCGGCGCTCGTATTCTGGACAGGCTTTCATTTTAGCAGGAACCTCGCAAGCAACGCACAGTGACTTTGTCACGCACAGAGTCCGTATACCTAGCCATGTCTGGAGCCTTAAAGGAGGCGCTTCTCAACAATGTTAGTTGGAAATGTGAACAAATAAGGATATTCAACGACAACCAGAGCTCACAAAAATTGTTAAAAGGTTTCGGATTTCATCCACGCATGAAGCATATAAACTTTACTAAAGGTTTAAGCGCAGCCAAATACAATGATTGTATATCATCACTAGGCATAAAATGTGTTCAATAATATTATTATATTATGTATTATTACTTTGAGGGAGCATATTGAAAATAGCCCATCATTAGTGTTTTTATTATCAATTAAGTATTTCCAAAGTAATAAGGTTTGGTCACACAGAAGAATAATGAAATTACACAACGTGTAAGAAGAATAGAACAAATAAACAAGTTATATTTTATAAAACTATATCCTTTATTAATTTACCTTTGCATAAATGCAAAAACTCCAACACATTAAGCTGAGATCACCTTATCTAACCATTTCTAGGCCCTTCTCGTAGAACACGCAGTGAAGTCTTGTCTGCATAAGTGTAATCTAGTTTGGCAATCATGGCATCAACATTTAATACCGTATTATGCGTAACCAATAGCGCTCTTGCTGTTCCTGTGATCTTGTGTCTTATGATCGTGACAGCTAGATAATGCGCCTCACTGCCTTGGTATGGTTTGAAAATTTCGTACGCGTCGACGGCTGACTGCCGCCAGGTGACGTATTCACTTTGTTATCCACAGAATACGGGAATAAATTTTACTATGTCTAGTTCAACTTCACACCCAATATCGGGGGTCAGCAGCAATTCTTCTAAAAACTTCTTCCTGTGGAATTTTTATCTGTAGGCTCCTGTTGCCTTTTATCTGTTCTCCTGTTGCCTTTTGGCATCTATTTCCTTCTGAAACGTTTTCCTTAATCGATTCTTTTGGTCGGCTAGTGCACTGTTAACCGCACCCTCTATTAAAGCCCTTAGCTGGTTCGGGTTCATTACTGGTTCGTTCTGAACTAAGTTCTCTGAGAATAAACTATCGTTACTAAAACACACAGACACTACGTGGAAGCAAGTGAACAAAATAAGTAAACTAAAACGAAATTCACTGTGTCGTTGCTGCTCAGAAATATGGGCAGATATCTACTTATATTTGTTTTTTTGTTTTTTAATGAATGTTTGTTTCTTTGCAAAATAATTAATCACTGACATGGAAACTTTCTTACTGAACAGGCCACTTACATGTTATTCGGTGCAATGTTTCTAGGTTCATGAAATATATAATTACTATAATTTACCATGACCCAATTATCCGTTGGGTGCCAATTATATGCTTTCGGGTTCCGCGTTGTCAGCAATGGTCCTGCGCAGATAATTATATCTTGCTAGGTCCTGCGTTGTGGACGATGGTGGGGTGGAAGATTATGTTGGGGGGCTTGACTTCGTCCCTTTGAATTACTGGCCTTGTGGCTCAGCAATATAATGTTAATAATAAAACACGTTTCTTACGGCTGTGTGCCGGTGCAAGTATATTTATTATTTTCTGAATAAAGCTCAAATACAAACCTAATTATAATTGAATTAAAACTAAGGCTGGAAGCATAACTACAAAGTCATAGTCGGCAAGCCGACTCAGCATAAGCGATAACGCGCCTCTTGTGGCTTAGGCAAGTGTCACGTTATCATTGCTGACCATTGCAGCAGGGGGCATTGCAGTATGGCTCAAGTGCAAATGGAAATTTTGCGCATGAACGAAATTCAAATGGAAAAGACAAACATCTTGATTCAGGCATCAACACCGAAAACACACTTGAATGAGTGTCCAAGTATTGACTCAATTGGTACAGGTTAAGCAGCATGTTTAACACCTGAAGACTTCCCAATGGCGTTAATTCGAAATTTTCATTATGAACCGTTTGTGAGGAGTTTGGCTACGGCGAAAGGCAAAATCTACTGCGTTAGCAAAAGGCAAAAAAAGTAAAGCGCGAGAATTAATTGAGTGTTCGCTAATTCATACTCGGTATGTACCCGACGTTATGAAAGTGCTAATGCAGAATTCCGGTCGGTCCGAAAAACTGATAAAAAGACAAATTGCATGTGTGAGGAAGTTCTCGGAATTAAAATAGGGAATGCTGGTAGACTTGTTGGATTTTAACAATATAGTACAAAATCTGACCGCATTCCTGAAATCATAATCCAACTTTGATGTAGGAACTTTTAATGAAAATTAAATTGATTGGAGATTCGAAAATGGTATCTTCCGCTCTTCCGTGTCACCAACCCTAACAAGCCAGGAAAATTCTGCATTGTATTTGATGCGGTAGAAGAAGTTTACCGTGATATGCGCGGAAATAAAGGAAATGTTTCATCAAGTCCTTTGGACTTTTGGAGCCAAATTTTCCCCCCGCATCGACAGAATATGTAAAGAATCATAACGCACTTCGATTCAAGGAAAAATACCCAGTGGCAGTTAGTACCATCGTAATCATCACTACGTGGATGATTATGTGTTCTACTTGCAAAAAGAAAAAGAAGCAGATCGTTCAAATCCATATGATTGGTGGTTTTAATCTAAGAGGAAACATTTCTAACTCGAAGAATTGCAGAACTGCATTTGTCAATGATGGGTCCGCTCAGATTGTGAATTTGAAGAGAGAGTTTGAAATGCAATACCAGAAGGTGTTGGGAATGACTTATTATACATTGTCTGACGAGTTTGGGTTTGTATTATCATTTGCTAAAATTGATGAATCTTTACTTGCGTCCGACAGGATACCAAGTAAGAGACAAATTTTGAAAGTGGTAATTTCGATTTTCGACACCGCTTGGAATATTATCGGAGCGGTATCTTATGGCTAAGTTGCTTCTACAATTGATATGCCAAGAAATCCAAATGGGATCAAAAAGTGAATAGCGACTGAAAGCTCCGACTGATTAAGACAATTTTCTTTTAACCTGTGTTGGGTTTTGTGTGTGTGTGTTGCATCGAATATATTCTTAAAAAAAAAACACCCACGATTGATTTCAGCGCGCTTACGTGTTTATGTGCTCTATAATTAAAACTCTCTTAAGTGGTTCTCTTTCATCATTCCTGCATTCCCCCCTTCATTTCCTCTTCACACAAACTCATCGGTGCTTTTCTGCGTTATGTAAATTTAGTTACTTCACAGTTATCCAGCAAATTAATGTAAGAAAGCTTAGGTATAAAGAAAACTAACCGTTGTGTGCTTGCTTTCGCATATGTATGTAATACGCACAGAATTACTGTGCCCATTAAAAATGGGAAAAAATAGTATAATTATTTTGTGCAAATGTATGTAACGGGCAGAAGAAGACATCTCGGACCTTATACAGTATATTGGGTAGTCGAAAAATTCTTTTCGTATTTTGTCAATAGATGTCGTTGGAGTCGTCTATCTCCAGTGCTGGTGTTGGAAAGGTGACATTTTAAGCTTCGGAGAAGTTGAAAAAAAGTTAAAGCTGTTCAAAAATGAGTAAAAATAATGAAGAAATTCGCTATATTTTGAAATTTTTGTATAAGAAAGGGAAGAATGCCACGTGAGCCACCAATGAAATTTGTGAAATTTACGGAGACGATGCTCTATCAGTTCGTGTAGCACAACAATGGTTCGCTTGCTTCCGTTCTGGAAATTTCGACGTGAAAGATACACCTTGCTCTGGTCGACCTATCGTAGAAAAAGTCGATGAAATTATAGAAAAGATTGACCAGGTCCGTCACATAAGCAGCCATGACATCGAACTAAACATTCATCATGAAAAGGTTTTGAACCATTTAAAAAAGGCTGGCTACAAAAAGAAGCTCGATGTCTGGATACCAGTACACTTTACTGTCAACAACTGATCAGATTGAAGCAAGCAATCGAAAAAAACGGCCAGAACTCATCAACAGAAAGGGCTTCGTCTTCCATCAGGACAACGCTAGACCACACACATCTTTGATGACTTGGCAAAAACTGGGAGAGCTTGGCAGCAAAGTTTTGATGCATCCGCCATATAGCCCTGACTTTGCACCATCGAACTATCATTTGTTTCGGTTAATGCAGAACTCCCTTAATGGAGTAAAGTTGGTTTCAATAGAAGCCTGTGAATAGAAGCCGAGAAACCACAAAAGTTTTACAGTGATGGAATAAAGTCTCTAGGAAAATTGGCAAAGGGTGGTCGAACAAAATATAACATATTTGGTTCAATAAAGTTCATTATAAATATACCAACATTATCATTGTGCGTTCATTGTACTAGTAATTGTAATTTGTCTTTTTATCTGTGTTAATTTGCATGCTAAATACTAATTTTTGTGTATTTCTGCACCTAATTATTTTTTTGTATCGTTTAAACTGCTGGGCTGCTAAAATTTTTGTTTAATTTAATACCCAGAGCAATTTAAATTGTTGGCAATTTTTGTGTTTTCGTTTGTGTTATTTTTCCTCGCTTTGTACGTCAGCCTAAGCTTTTCCCGCTCTCGTTCTCTCAATTACTGTGAGTCTGTGCGTTTGTGTTTAGATAACTGCGCTGCATCGTGTTTGTGTTGTTGTTGTCATATACATACGTTTCTTTTGGTTGCTTTGATACGCGTTTGTGTTGCTGTATTTAGCTATCTTTGTTTCTACTTTATTTTTTCTTGTGCAGTACGTTGTTTCGAGCATATTAGTTTTTCAATAATGTTTGTCTGCTGCATTAAAAATTTTAAATGTCAGTCCCGCTGACTTCATTTGTTGTTGGCTATGTGATAATGTAGCTCACGTGAAGTGTGCTGGTTACACACAACGTGTTAAGGATTACATCAATAGTAAGTCCGGACTTAGATGGTGCCTTGTCGTGAGGCTGAATTAAACATGCAAATGTTTATGAGCATACACGACATGGTTTCAGTACCTTAAGTTCATCTTTTACTAAATTACAGGGTGAATTTCAGGCGTTGGAGGAGAAATTCAATAACTTAAAGGGTTTTGATGGGCCTTCCTTGCCTGCTGAGGTAATCAGTATCCCTATAACTAGCTCTTCTGATTTCTCTGTCACTCCTGCCATTTCTCTTGCCTCTTGTCCGATAACTCCTACTGTTAGTGATCGGGTACTTATGACATTTAACACCCCTCTTCCAGCTTCTTCTGCAAACAAGGCTATATCTCTTTCTCCTCAGCCTTTAGCAGTACCTATACTGGAGTGTAGGGGTGTTAAGCCTCTTTCAGTGGTTCCACCCAGAAAGCAAATTTTTTTTTCAATGCTTGTTCCCGATACATCGGTTAAAGATGTCAAAGCTTTTATTGTATTCAAAGTTAAAACCACTAACATAATGGTGAATAAATTTAAATTCACGTATGATAGAGATATTTCATCTTTTAAAATTGAGGTCTCGGCTGAAGTTTTCAAAGAAATTTGTTGCAATTCTTACTGCCCGTTGAACCTTATTGTTAACTAAAAGAAATCGGCCTCCGATTACACTGCCTGGAATTCCTGCTGGCGCTTCCTCTTCTAATAAGGTGCAAAAAAACTAAAATCTTCTCTTCTTTTTTTCCTATCAAAATGTAAGAGGCCTTAATACTAAATTTTCCAAATTATATGTTGATAGCCTATCTTTTGAATTTAACGTGATAGTTTACTGAATCTTGGTTAAAGCCTGAAATTTCAGATTTCTCTAGTTTTCCCAATTAGCACACCTCTTTTAGATGTGATCGTCTATCATGTTTGGGCGTGGAGTTCTTATTGCTGTTGAGTCTGACTTTTCATTCTGTTTGAAGCGATAACTTTATGTAACGTATCAAATATTGAGTTCATTGCAGTTAAAATCTCAATGAACAAGTGTTCAATATTTCTTACTTGTTCATATATCCCACCACAATCTGATATCTCCATTTACCAGAAGCACCTTTGTGCTATTCGTTCCATTTCCTCTTTGCTTTCTAACAAAGAATTTTTGTTCGTATTTGGAGACTTTAATTTGCCTGATGTCGGATGGTCTGATTCACCAAATGTGTTGGTTCCGTCCAGCTCCCATGAATTTATTAATTCAATTTTGGAGCTGTCCCTCTCTCAAGTTAATCCGTTTCGAAACTGTAGCGGGCGTCTTCTGGATCTGATTTTTGTATGAGATCCACTTTATAGTTTAGTATCTCGTAGTGACCCTTTAGTTCTTCCTGAAGACCCCTATCATCCTACGTTATATCTAGTTCTACAGTTGCCTTCTTCTGAGCAAATTACTTTCACTAGTTCAATGGTTACACCCCATTATTTTCGAAAAACTGATTTTTCTAAACTTAATACTCTAATTTTAAATACTGACTGGTCTCTACTGTACGCTTGTACTGACATAAACATTGCCTCTTTTATTTTTTATAATATGTTAAATTCGCTCTTTGAGTGTGTCCCGTAAGTTCCCCGTGAGGTCTAATAGACTTCCCCGGTTCTCGCGAGAGCTAGCAATGTTAAAAAATGTGAAATCTCGATATTATAAAAGATATAAGAGGTCGGGGAATCCTTCTGATTTTACGTGATATATCATTGACAGGTCAAACTTTATTACTCTTCTGTATCTTACGAAGATACGAAAGCAAGCTCTGATCAGGCAGAGACCGATTTGTTTGCAGACTTCTTCAAATCTACGTCTTCAACTAATAACTCCCCTATTAACTCACCTTATCCTTACAGTTTGCTCAAGTCAAACTGTATTTTTAGACTCTGTACTAAAAGTTCATAGTCATCTAAGTTCGATTTGTGCGTAACAGGCAGAAGGAGTCATCTCCGACCCTATAAAGTATATATATTCTTGATCAGCATCAACAGCCGAGACGATATAGCCATGTCCGTCTGTCCGTCATTCCGTCCGTATGAACACCTAGATTTCAGAGACTATAAGAGCTAGAGCTACCAAATTTGGGGACAACACTCTTATAGTGTGCAGGCAGATCAAGTATGATTTAAATTTTTGCCACGCCCCCTTCCGCCCACGCAAATCGAAAAAAACCTATTATAAGAGCTACAGACTTGGCACACATGGCAGATTTGGCACACATCGAATGTGCCCGCGTGCGGACGTTTTATCACGATCGGACTATAAACAAAGGAGATTTTACGGAATGAATGACCACTAAGTTCATGAGGGCTGAGCAGCATTAGAGCAACAACGACAACAAGACACGCTACGAGTACGCGGGTTCAAATCGCGGTGCTGACAGTTACAAAATTGAGTTTTATTATACCCTGTACAGGGATATATTAACTTTGTGAAAAAAATTTTTGTAACAGGCAGAAGGAGACATCTCCGACCCTATAAAGTATATATATTCTTGATCAGCATCAACAGCCGAGTCGATTGAGCCATGTCCGTCTGTCTGTCCGTCCGTCTGTCCGTCTGTCCGTCTGTATGAACGCGTCGATCTCAGCAACTATAAGAGCTAGAGACACCAAATTTGGCATCAAGGTTCCTGTATACCATACGCAGATCAAGTTTATTTTAAATTTTGGATACCTCCCCCCCTTCCCCCCGCAATTTGAAAAAAACTAGTAATAGCCACATTTTTCAACGTAGACACTTCTTACTTAACAGGTGCGTTAAGAATGATATATAGAAGAACCGCTGAAAGTTTCATCAACAGCAACAAAAGTTATTTTTCTACGGAATCGTAGAGCAGCAGGCAGCACATGTGTGCGAGCGAGACAGCGAACGACTGTGATACATGCGTCTGCTTACCATGTGTGCATATTTGTGCGAGCGAGATAGCGAACTACTGCGTCACAAGCATAAGTAAATTAAGTGTCGTAATACTCAGCTTTTGATTGAATATGTATAAATATGTGAAGGTTAGCTGATATAAGCAAGCAAAGAATTCATATGCAAAATGAGAGTTCAAAGGGGTTTTCTTTAAACACCTGTTATGTTCTTACTTTTATTTTAATCAAAGTATCTATTATCAAAATACTCTTAATATAGAAGCCTGTACAGGGTATTATACTGTCGAATGCGGTCGACTGTAGCGTTTTCGACTGCTTTTTCCATTGAATCGTAGAGCAGCAGGCAGCACATGTGTGCGAGCGAGACAGCAAACGACTGTGATACATGCTTCTGTTTACCATGTGTGCACATGTGTGCGAGCGAGACAGAAAACGACTGCGACACAATCATAAGTAAACTAAGTGTCGTAACACTCAGCTTTTAATTGAGTATATATACATATGTGATAATTAGCTGCTATAAGCTTGCAAAGAATTCATATTTATACCCTGTGCCCATTAAAAATGGGCAAAAAAGGGTATAATAATTTTGTGCAAATGTATGTAACAGGCAGAAGGAGGCATCTCCGACCCTATAAAGTATATATATTCTTAATCAGTATCAATAGCCGAGTCGATTGAGCCATGTCCGTCGGTCTGTCCGTCTGTCCGTCCGTCCGTCTGTCCGTCTGTCCGTCTGTCTGTATGAACGCGTCGATCTCAGCAACTATAAGAGCTAGAGACACCAAATTTGGCATGAAGGTTCCTGTATACCCTCTCCAGATCGAGTTTATGTTAGATTTTCGATATCTTCCCCCCCACCCCCGCAATTCAAAAAAAACGTATTATGGCCACATTTCTCAACGTAGGCACTTCTAACTTCTAAGTGCGTTAAGAATGATATAGAGAAGGAACGCTGAAACTTTCATCAAGATCGGTTTATAAATAAGACAGAAAATCAGCAAAGAAATTAAAGTTATTTTTTTTCCACGGAATCGTTGAGCAGCAGGCAGCACATGTGAGCGAGCGAGACAGCGAACGACTGTGATACATGCGTCTGCTTACCATATTTGCACATGTGTGCGAGCGAGATAGCGAACTACTACGACACAAGCATAAGTAAATTAAGTGTCGTAACACTCAGCTTTGATTGAATATGTATACATATGTGAAAGCTTGCTGTTATAAGCAAGAAATAAGCAGAAATCATATGCTAAATGAGAGTTTCAAAAGAGTATTCTTTAATAAACACCTGCTACGTTCTCATTTCTATTATAAGCAAAATACTTAATTTATAAAACTGCACAGGGTTTTATACTGTCGCGCGCGCTCGACTGATCCGCTTGTTTTCATATAGACTTCAGGGAGCTGTTCACTGTCAGCGCTTAGTGGTCTTACTACACGAATCCAGGCCTTGATGTTTTCAATTTCAAGGAGCAAATTGGTAGATTGCATGAGCAACTGGTGGATCTTCGTCGATTGCATGCATCAAGCATATTTACATTGCCTGCGGTACCAAGGGCCTTCAGCTTACGAATGTGGGCAATTTAATTGATTACGCCAATTACAAATCGATAATCTCTAAATTATTTTTTGCAGTCTTGAAGAGGAGCCACAGTTAATGATTGTGGCAAGTTGAACTAGCTACTTATTATTTATTTATTGTTAATTTCTCTTTTACAAAAAGTATTAGGATACACGCTTTTGGCGGTTGCGCCGAGATGAAGAGCTGATACAGAATGTGGTTAGGGAGTGAAAAAGTATCAATATTATGACTATCGTTTTAGTATTTTGGTAGATGACGCGTTGCCAGACCGCCACAGTACTCCCTCTCTAGTGACGAAGTCACGGTATAGAAAGGTGTACCCGGGGCTTGCGTGTGTGCGGATCAGTTGAGGTGTCATTCTTGACCAGGAAAGCTGTCTTGAGTCGGTCGACGGAGATGGCTGCTTCCCTTGTTGTCGACTTTTACATTAAAATCTAGATCGTTGTTGATTTCAAAAGGTCCAGAGTAAGAGGGCTCAAGAGGCTTTTTGACGGAATCGGTGCGGACGAATATATGGGAACTTTTGCCAATGCCCTTTAGTAGGAACATCTTGTTTTTCAATTATTAATTAATTATTACTATTTTATTTAAATATATATTAATTATTAATTAATATATTTTATTTTATTTTATTTATTTTTATTTAAATATATATTATAAATTCTACCTCATTTGTCAGAAAGTAGCAAAATAGTAAGAAATAAAAATAACAAAATTTAGTTAGAAATTCGAATTTATGTATACATATTTCAAATGCTAAAATTCGTGCTGCATAAGTATAGAAATTGCCGTACTCGAACTATATAAAGCAGTAGCTTAACATAGAGGATATAGAATTTGCACACAAGAGGTCTGGGGTTCGAAACTTACTCCGTCCGCGAGCGAACAAAATATTTTTGTTTTTTTTTTTGCAAATGCATAATGTTCTTGTAATTTTATAACATCAAAGCATAAGCACTAGTATTGATTACTATTGATTGCTTTGCATTAGAAAATACTTTCTATATGTGTCTACATAGTACATAAGTTATACATATGCACAAATAGCGATGATACATTTTAGATACATTTTTATGAAGAGGAAGAATAAATGATTCCTTCCAAATGGATGGGAAAGAGCAGGAGTTAACCGAGAGAACAAAAAGAGAATGCACTGGTCTACAAAGAGAAACAGCACAATACCTACGTATACATCCTGGTGCTCCATCAGGACTGGCAGATAAGCTTGATTGAATTTAGTTCATTAAGTAACGAACTTTCAGAGATCACAGGACCAACCAGTCGAACAGGCTACAGTCGACCGCAGTCCACAGTGGGAGACTCTGTACTAATCGTGAAAAGCAAAATCTACGCATATAAAATATTATACAGATAGCAAAACTGAATTTTGTTATATACTAAATATATACTTTATAGGGTCGGAGATGACTTCTTCTGCCTGTTACGCACAAATCGCTTTCGTCTAATGTACTATGACTATGTACTTTTAGTACAGAGCCTAAAAAATTAGTTGAAATTTTATTACAAATACGAAAAGACTTTTTCGACTACCCAATATATATTCTTAATCAGTATAAATAGCCGAGTCCATTGAGCCATGTCCGTCTGTCTGTATGAAGGCGTCGATCTCAGCATCCATAAGGGCTAGAGACACCAAATTTGGTGTATAACCTCTCCAGATCGAGTTAATGTTAGATTTTTGATAGCTCTCCCCCCTCCCCATCAAAAACACTAATTATGACAGCGTAGACGCTTCTTAATTAGTAGGTGCTTAAATAATATCAAATAGAAGTCGTCCTGGAAGTTTGAGATAATAAGATAAATAAGAGAGATAATCCAAAATGAAATATTGCTTTGCACGCAGCACATGTGTGCGAGCGAGACAACGAACGACAGCGACACAAGCATAGGTAAATGAAGTTTCGTACATATGTGAACTATGGTTCATATGTTCACATCAATAGTCCGATGAGAATTCCCCGCTTGCGTGATCGACAGCCGGCGGTGAACCCTCGCCCGTCACTCTGTTTGTAGGAGATCCGCTCGCAGCACTCTTGCACCGATTCCCACAATAATATTAAGATCATTGCAGTTTATGCAGACGATCTTAATTACCAGCTAAACCAAAGTTAATTGCAAGAATCATTTCTTACGCATAGGACTTTAGCTCGAAGGCGAGACGGGCAAAATAAGTTTGGCCGTAGAGAGTACATCAAGCAGATGTTACTTACTTTGGGCATGTCAACATGTAAGGCCGGTCATATTAACGAAAAGGCAGGTTATGTTAATGAAAAGGATTACCAGACTTTAGGCGTAACACCTAGGCCAGTTATATTACATTCTGTTGGAAAACTTGCTAAACGAAATTCTATCCCACTCAAGGAGAACGAATTTGCAACAAAGCATGTGCTGAGATATCTGAAAGGCACAGCTGATCTGAAGTTTGTCTATCAGGAATCTGGAATGCCGCTGCATGGCTACGTCGACGCAGACTAGGATCTTAAATTCTACAGATCTTAAATCGTAGAGTGGATACGTATTTATTTAAGCAGACGGTGGGAGTCAGAAGAACAAAGTCTGGTGGAGTTCATCGTTACAGAAGCCTAGTATGTTGCCTTATCTATGCGGCTAGGGAAACAACATATCTAAAGAATTTGTTACATGAAATGGGATTTGATGAAATTAAGTCAATAGTATTATATTGCGATAATCAAAGTGCACAATGTTTATCTTCTGTTCTTTGTACTTATTCTTAAGGCTTTCTCAATGTCATCGCAATGAAATAGAAGCAAATGCATTTAATTTAATATGTATACCGTGTGCCCATTTAAAATGAGCAAATAATAATTTTAGAGTCAAAGGAAAATAAATGTCAGAGCAGCTAGATTTTCCATGTTGGTCTTAACGCCTGATAGCAAAGCAGGTCCTGAGAATTATTATTCACTCTCTTTAGTGTGTTTCGACTATCCCAAACAGACGTCTGCACTCAATGAATTGCACAACCGGAAAGAAAGTTTTGTCACTTGTCATCTCTTATGTGCCTCTTCTTTCATACATGTCACCATCTCTGTAGACCTGTCAGTGAACTCCTTTTAACATTGATTATTGAACAACACTCTCAGGCCATGCTCGGCAGAGGCAACCCTTGCCTCTCACCTTGCTTTCAGTGGTAACCCTAGTATTACAAAGTAGGACAACTCTGTTAAATAACTGTCTTTATTATTAGCACTTAATAGTTGACAATCGGAATTAATAGTAACATTTACTGGGATCTACGACACGGCTATCCTGACTATTCACACGTACTCGTGTGTGTAACATCCGGCTATGATCATGCTTTACTCAAAGTTGTATTTGTTGCCTCTTCTCAGAAGCTACTTTAATTTTAGTTCGGTAATTTTACTCATCGGTCAATCTACTTTCTTTTTTTCTTTTTTTGTTTTTGTCATCATACGTCTATAGGCTCTTGCAGCCCAGCAGCGCTAACAGGGAGCGGATCTTTATAGGTCTCTTTCAACCTCCGACCCTCGCCACAATATCATCCGCTTCAGCACGCCATGATCGAGCACTTGTGCACGACGTGACTAATTTAGTGCGGTCATACCCATCTTATGTGAGCTCATTCGCACTCTCGTAGTGCCACTGCATCTTGACCGATTTTCTCAGAATTCCTCTTCCTCTTCACTCAATTCCTCTTCCAAATCAGTTATCAATTTATCCGACACATCTTTGCTTGGTAAAGCTCTTAGATATTCGTGCGCATTCTTAAGTGTTCGCTTACTTATCAATGACTTTAACAGGTATCTGTCTCCATCAAGTATTTCAGTTCCCATAAAAGGTGCTCTAAATTTGGGATCCAACTTTGTTTGATTTCTTTCTTCAGCTTTGAGTAGGACACGATCACAAACCTTATGTTTTACAATTTTAGCTCAATTTGTATCAAACCGAGTCTTATCGTAATTGCCATTTTAATTGATGTTATTTATGGCTTGCATTCTTATTGAATCCCTATCAATATCGCTCTCATTCCCAATTGTAATCATACCTAAAAGTCTTGCTTCTTTCCCAATTAACAATTCTAACGGGCTATACTTTGCTATACGATTCGTCGTGCTGTTGATTGCCAGCTGAATGTCATTTAAAGCATCCTGCCAGGATCGCTGACCAGCTTCAACCGCCGTCAACATGCTTTTCATAGTGCTCATGATTCGCTCAACTTGACCATTAGCTCGACTGGCGCCTTTGTTTCGTAGAACAGAAGTTTCTAAATTTGGTACTAGCAAAACATCTGCCTTGGTCGGCTATAATGCGTACCGGTACTCCAAATAATGAAATGGATGCCTTGACCGCTTTTATACAATTTTCTGCATCATGGTCAACTTTGGAAATGGGGTGCATTTTAATTTGTGGCTTGCCTGACGGTGGTTTCGCGAACTTACAGG
Organism: Drosophila funebris; assembly: GCA_018901825.1. Taxonomy (NCBI): domain Eukaryota; kingdom Metazoa; phylum Arthropoda; class Insecta; order Diptera; family Drosophilidae; genus Drosophila; species Drosophila funebris. The sequence continues at coordinate 14,637 of JAEIFK010000380.1, read as the reverse complement.
TGATGCAGTTTTCTACAAACCTCCTCACATACTTGGGCATTTTGTCAAACCAGTAGTTGCTCTGCATTTTGTCTAAGGTTTTCTCCAAGCCCAAATGCATTATTGCTTCATGAACGTTGCTAATCACAGACCACCTAAAAGTCCACCTAAGGCAACAGGTAGACAATTGGTTCTGCCATTTCTCTGTATCTTTCGATACAATGTTCCTGATCTTAATTCGTAAGTCCTTTCCTCTCCTATCCTCTCCTAATTCATTGCTGCGCAATTTCGAAATTATGGCAGTAATTTCAGTATTGCGCTGCTGCTCGGTTAGAAGCCAATTATCGGTTATTTTAGTTATGCTTATGCGCTTTTCAACAGTTTTGAATGGGGATGTAGAACCTACTGGCAACGAATTTCGCGAGAAGAAATCAGCGTGTGACATGCGTTCTCCCTTCCTATATTCAATACTAAAATCAACCGTTTGTAGGAATGACCCCCATTTTTGCACCCTTGTAGTGAGATCTACATTTTTCATGCTTGCTTTCAGAGAGTTACAATCCGTAAACACTATAAATTTTTGACGGTGTAGATAATGGCGAAAGTGCTTAACTGCATTATAAACTGCAAGGGTTTCAAGCTCGTATGAATGGTATTTTGATTCTAACATTGACGTACATTTGCTGTAGTATTCTATGATTCTGGGTCTATTTTCTATTTTGTATAATAAAATAGCACCATATCCAATGGAGCTTGCATACGTGTGCACTTCAATAGCCTTTGTTGGTTCAAAAATGGTTAGCACTGGGTCATTAGTCAATATTGCAATAATCTTCTGGCTAGTATGCTCATATTCTGGTTTCCAGATGAAATTGTTATTTCTGGAGTTTAGATTATACAACACTTTCATCTATTCTGAAAATTTTGCCAGACCTATGAATTGTGGTGGTGGCAATTGGCCTAACGCTTGAACCTTGCGCGGAGTTGGTCGGACTTCACCTGCCTCGACCAGGTATCCGAGGTATTCTACGCTTGATTTTAAAAATGTGCATTTTGATATGTTAAAAGAGAATACACATCGAGACAATTTTTCTAACACCATCTCTAGCATTTGTCTCTGCCACAATTAATACGTCATCTATGTAAACGATGGCAAACTTTTGCGCCAAATCATATAATGCTCGTAATTTTCGTATAATTGAAAGACTGAGGATGCATTTTTCAATCCATAGCTAGAAATTCATATTGTCCTTCTGGCGTGACAAATGCAGTGCGTTCAATGGAATCAGGGTGTAGAGGTACTTGGTAGCAGCCAGTTGCCATGTCTAAGCTAGAAAAATATTTTCCTTCATGCAATCTGTCAATCTGATCAGCAATTAAAGGCAGCGGATACTTGTCAGCGACTGTATTGGCATTCAGTTCACGGTAGTCGACACATAGCCGATGAGTTCCGTTTTTCTTCTTAACCATTAACATTGGACTTGCAAATGGGGAGCAGCTCGGAGCAGCATTTTAATAATTCATCTATTTTATTTTTCACAAGTTCTTTCTCTTCTATGCTCAACGTATACGGACGCCTTTGTACGGTTTTATTTGAGTCCAAGAGTCGACATTGAGGAATACCCTCAATAAACTTTTCGGAATAGATTTGCATTATTTCTATCAGATGAGATTTTTCGGTACTACTTAAGGTATTATCATTATCTCATATCATATCTGGTACTTTTATTAGCGCATTAACAGTTTTCATTTTGTATATTTCAAACTTATTAATCTCAATAGAAACTCAAAATCCCAGCCGCACAATATCACGACCTATCATTACATCAAATTTTAAAAACTTATCCATTATTACATGAAACAATAGTTCTAATGAGTATTGATAAATTTTAACAGTAGCTAAAATTTGCATAGCGCTATACAGGATTTTCTCCAATGCCCCTCAGAGTCACTAAATTATTTACTCTTTTTCCCGAAAATTTTTTTGACCAACTCTCTTTGATCAGTGTGCATTCAGCCCCTGAATCAAAATAAAATGGAACGGGCTCACCGAATTGATGCAGCATTCCTCTTGGTTCAGATACGCAACAGATGTTCACTCTCTTCTCATTTGATCCACCACCGTTGGCTGCAATTCCCTTTGTGCATGATGACGCAACGTGTCCAATCTCGCTACATTTAAAGCACGTTATAGCAGAACGACCATTTGCTGATGATTTGCTGTTGGACATACTTTGGCTTGCCAAGGATCTCTCTTCGAATTTTCTTTTGTGACATTCGACCATCATATGTCCAAGGTTTCCACAATGGTAACATTTGACGCTTTTGATCTCTTCCGGTCTGGTTCTAATGGGTTGTTTGTCTGGAGACCTTCGTTGACTTTCCCATAAGCATAGGCTTTCTAGTGTTGTTGCATATCGTCTTGACCTTTAATGTTTGTACAATACAGCTAGCATATACCGAGAGACATTCGCCAGGATTCGGTCGGCCAATAAAAATATTCATCAAAATGGCCGCTGACGTCTCTATTCCTACGAAGCGTTTCAAGAACAATTCTTTGAAATCTAAATGGCTAGGGTAGCGTAACAAATTTGCGAAAGCAATGGCGCGGAGCTTCCTCCCAAAGAGCCGCTCAGGGTCATCACTAGTGCACTGCCCTCTAGAAGATTTTCGCTGAAGATAATGTCCACCGTTTTGCACCAGGCAGCAGCGTCTGCACCAGCCATATCTGGGTTGAATCTTGGCAACGTGAGGATGAAAGAGCATTGGTCACTTGCATTGCCCAAATGATCTCAAGAAAATTGCGATTTTGAGATTCTAGAATTTTACGCCATGCATTGTCAGAATTTCCTTGTGGAGAGGCAACGCCCGATTCCACTTCTGATGTCAGAGCAGCTAGATTTTCCATGTTGGTCTTACCGCCTAATAGCAAAGCAGGTCCTGAGAATTATTATTCACTCTCTTTAGTGTGTTTCGACTGTCCCAAAGACACGTCTGCACTATATGAATTGCACAACACTGATTATTGAACAACACTCTCAGGCCATGTTCGGCATAGGCAACCCTTGCCTCTCACCTTGCATTCAGTGGTAACTTTAGTATTACCAAGTAGGACAACTCTGTTAAATAACTGTCTTTATTATTAGCACTTAATAGTTAACAATCGGAATTAATAGTAACATTTACTGGGATCTACGACATATATATTATTCTCTAATTAAATATTTCAAAAACCAACTTATAATAAATTTGAGTTTAAGTTTTAAATTCAGTCTGGTGAATTCAAAAATGCATTTAATTGATCCAACATTTGTTGCAAGGATTGGGGAAGTCGCAGAAAAACCCAATCAGATCAAGATGTATTGCAATGAGAGTTCGTTTATACTAGCTAAAGAGTTTAGAATGCGATACTTAATAGTAGGAAGAGAGGACTCTAAGTTGAAAACACGAAAAAGTCTGTTGTAATCAGCACAGAGAACTCGAAAAGATTCACGCAAAGCGTAGTTAGTAGTACAAGTATTAAGAGCAAGAGGAGTAAAGTTGCGAGTAGGCCTAGAAAGAATAGAAAAATAAATTTTATTTCCCCATTAATTTATTTAACAATAAAAAAGACACCCAGCATGATGTGGCGATTAGTTAGAGACGGAAGGTTAATTAGCAAAAGTCTACTAGAATATGAGGGAAAGTCAGTACCAGCAACCCCATTAAAGCCACGAAGCACGAAAAGTACAAACTTCTTTTAGACACATTCGACCCTGCGTAGTGAACCAGATATTAAAGAGAACACACACAAGATCTGTCTTCCAGAATTGGCCGAACAAGAGAAATATAAATAATTTTGTCTTATCAAATTCCTTATACCATCGTTTGATGAACCCAAGTATTTGAGTAGCCTTATTGACTATGTAAGATATATGAAAATTCAATTTCAATTTATGATCTAGAAGAATTCGTAAATCCTTACATAATGTAAGAAAAATTTTCCGAGCGAGCGATAAAAGACATAACCTTACATTTTAATCAGTTTAGTTGTAAACCACGCAAAAACGGAATCAAGATCTGCTTGTAAAAAATTCTAAGAGTTGGAGTCGTTATATGTTATGCAGAGTCGTCGGCGTACATTAGTATGCGAGATGGTTTGAAAATAGATGGTAGATTTTCAATGAAAAGATTAAGTAGTAGATGACCAAGATGGCTACCCTAATGAGTGAAAATATGTTAAATGTGGCAAATGGTGCGTTTGGTGCATTCCACCGCCTCCGTCCACATTTGTTTTTGTTGTTCCAACAATTCCGAACAGTTCCGCACCTTCAACTTAACGGAAAAATGTCAATGATGCGCCCAATGTAAATAGGTTATAAGATCCATATTTATGAAGAGGAATAATATATGATTTCTTCCTAATGGATGGGAAAGAGTAGGAGTTAACCGAGAGGACAAATAGAGAAACCACTGGTCTGTATAGAGATCCAGCACAATACCTAAGTATAACCAGTCGAAAAGTTACAGTCGAGGTGCTCGACAGTATAAGACCCGGTATTCATATCTATGCCGTTATATAGAACATATTATTACAATAAGTATTAATATAATAATACAAAGATTATTAATAGCAAGCGTGATATGTTAATTTGAGGGCAATGCTTTTCCACTCGAAAAGAATTGTATAAGCAGCATTCATATTTTCATGTAAAAAAAAGAATCTTTTCTTATATTCACCACTTCACATCAAATATTTTGTAATAAGCAAGAGAAACCGACCAAGACTTCAACTCAGGATCTCCTGAGCGCTGTGCCAACGCTCTAGCACCTGCGCCATTGCAACTGACGTCAAAGCCTGACAAATGCGTAACATATTCTCGCATTCCTCTCATTGTCCGTTTTGCAAGTTTCTATTGCTTCAATGATTCTCTCTGAATATCGATCACTCTTAGAAGAGAGGGGGGATAGAGAGGGGCGGTAACTGAGAGAGAAATGCCGTTACTTTTTTTTGCATTGCTGCATATGCGTGTACATGCATACATATATTTGAAATCAAATTTCTAACAAAACGTTGTTATTTCTTCTTCTTATGACATATTGGCAAAATTAATAACATATATATAAATAAAATAATAGTAAAAAGTTAATTTTTATAAATATATAAAAAAAAAGTGAAATAAAAAATGGTCAGCACCGAGACTTGAACTCGCACAGAATGTCTTGTTTTTGTTGTTGTTACATTTAAATGCAATTAATTGTCGCTAAAGCTGCCATGAGCTTGTGGTAATTAGATATCTTATTAACTGCTTTGTTTATGGTCCGATCTTCATGCAATTTTCACAAAATGTCCAGACATGAGCACACATTATGTGTGCCAAATCTGAAGTATGTAGCTACATATGAAGTCTAGTTATACGTTTTATTCGATTTGCGTGGGCGGAAGGGGGCGTGGCAAAATTCTAAAACAAACTTGATCTGCGTGCATACTATAGGAGTGTTGTTACCAAATTTGGTAGCTCTAGCTCTTATAGTCTCTGAGATCTAGGTGTTCATACGGACAGATAGACGGACAGACGGACATGGCTATATCGTCTCGGCTATTGATGCTGATCAAGAATATATATACTTTATAGGGTCGGAGATGCTTCCTTCTGCCTGTTACATACATAGCACAAATACATAAGCCCCTGTACCCTTTGGGTACCGGGTCTAAAAATTATGTTTGAAGTCCTAGAAGTGTTTCTCCTTCCTTGACGGGGGAGTTTTCCATGGGGATTATGTCAGGTATTGTGTTCCAATTATTGGCCTTGTGGCTCAGTAATACTAAAATAAGAATTTAACGGCGTTCCCGGAGCTTATGCTCAACCGCAATGCGCGGGTTTTTTATTAAAACTAAAAGGAAAAGCTGAACCCATAAGCTATAGCTGACAAGCCGACTTAGCATATGCGATAATGCAGACACTTGCAGCATAGTGAAGTATCTGGCTACCACTGCTGACCATTGTGGTCTTATACAAAGTTATTTGTGTGCAATTCTTAAGTGTTAACTACTTCCCTCTGAAGTTTGTGACGGTCCCCTGTTATTTAATAGCTGTTGATGACCCTTCGTACTTCCCGCGAAGCTTGTTTTCTCTTTGAGATTTGCCATGTGGTGACCACTTAGGCCACTTTGGATGACGCTGAGAGCAACGCCGACAACAATCCACGTATTGAATGATTCGTCGGATGCCAACTCGATTTTGACGCCTTGGACGAAGGTTGTCATTGTTCATCCTATGGAGTTGAGGTATACTCAAAAGTGGGTCGTGACTAATGATGTTAAATGGCGGTGACCCCGCTAAGCCAGGCGTCTCTTTTATTATCTCAGGCTGGTTCACATATTTTGTGCAATTGATTGCGGAGAAACAGAATGTGACGGAGTGAGTTCCGTTTGTAATGATCTCTGGGCCATCGTCTGTACTGACCCATGCTCTCGTTGATAATTATGATTCCATTACTATGAAGTTCTTTATAGTATTCAGAATGCTCTCTGCGTCTCTTAGTTGAGGCTAATTAAGAAATTTTGTGTATAAATGTCACTACCTACTTGTCGTTAATGGTATAATGATCCATGTGGACTAAGTCTAGTAGTGTCAATGGTGTTTCGGTTATTTGAAATTTTATTTTCTGAGGTTGTTTGTCGCATTTTAATAATTGGCAAGAATCACAATTATTAATATTTAGCGAAATTTTTTCCTTTCATGTGAGGAAAATATTACTCTCTCTTTAGATGAGCTAAGGAATGGTCCATACCTCTATGGTTACATTGTGTATGGTATTTCTGTATTATAATTTCTACTTCTGTGTCTCCCACGAGGTCAATAAGCATGCTTGTCGCTCGGACTAGTCTGTAAAGATTAATCTGCAAGAAGAAAGTATTATACAGTGTGCCACAAAAGTGAAGATACAGCATGATTTTTTTTCCAAGAACTGCAAGTTTAAAGAAATAACTTTAATTTTCCAATGTGTACTGCACACAGGCAGATAGGTTGAAAAGGCTTCCTTCCAATTACTGGTGGAGTTGGGAAATAAGATTATCATGTTATTTACGTAAGGCTAAGATTTTAAGAAATAAATTCAGTTGACAATTTGTACTGAAAAAGTTTAGTTTTCTTCATTTCAGAATGAGAGAATCGT
>JAEIFK010000377.1:0-12006 GCA_018901825.1 Drosophila funebris | reverse complement strand
ACTCAAATTTAAATTGTCAGCAGCGAGATTTGAACCCGCGCACTCGTAGCGAGTCTTGCTATTGTTGTTGCTCTAATGCTGCTCAGCCCTTATGAATTTGTTGGTCATTCATTCCTTAAAATCTCCTTTGTTTAAGGTTCGATCGCGATGAAATTTTCGGAAAGCGTCCGCACACATGCACACTCTATGTGTACCAAATCTGCCAAGTGTGGCAAGTCTGTAGCTCCTATAATACGCTTTTTTCGAATTGAGGGGGCGGAAGTGGACGTGGCAAAAATCTAAAAAAAAAATTGATTTGCCTGCACACTATAAGAGTGTTGTCACCAAATTTGGTAACTCTAGCTCTTATAGTCTCTGAGATCTAGGTGTTCATACGGACGGACAGACGGACAGACGGACATGGCTATATCGTCTCGGCTGCTGATGCTGATCAAGAATATATATACTTTATAGGGTCGGAGATGACTCCTTCTGCCTGTTACGCACAAATCGCTTTCGTCAAACTTAGAAGACTATGTACTTTTTTAAAGTACAGAGTCTAATAACAACAATTAATTAATAATTGAAAAATAAAACTCAAATTTAAATTGTCAGCAGCGAGATTTGAACCCGCGCACTCGTAGCGAGTCTTGCTGTTGCTGTTGCTCCAATGCTGCTCAGCCCTTATGAATTTGTTGGTCATTCATTCCTTAAAATCTCCTTTGTTTATGGTTCGATCGCGATGAAATTTTCGGAAAACGTCCGCACACATGCACACTCTATGTATACCAAATCTGCCAAGTGTGGCAAGTCTGTAGCTCTTATAATACGCTTTTTTCGAATTGAGGGGGCGGAAGTGGGCGTGGCAAAAATCTAAAAAAAAAAATTGATCTGCCTGCACACTATAAGAGTGTTGTCACCAAATTTGGTAACTCTAGCTCTTATAGTCTCTGAGATCTAGGTGTTCATATGGACGGACAGACGGACAGACGGACATGGCTATATCGTCTCGGCTGTTGTTGCTCATCAAGAATATATATACTTTATAGGGTCGGAGATGACTCCTTCTGCCTGTTACGCACAAATCGCTTTCGTCAAACTTAGAAGACTATGTACTTTTCTAAAGTACAGAGTCTAATAACAACAATTAATTAATAATTGAAAAATAAAACTCAAATTTAAATTGTCAGCAGCGAGATTTGAACCCGCGCACTCGTAGCGAGTCTTGCTGTTGTTGTTGCTCCAATGCTGCTCAGCCCTTATGAATTTGTTGGTCATTCATTCCTTAAAATCTCCTTTGTTTATGGTTCGATCGCGATGAAATTTTCGGAAAGCGTCCGCACACATGCACACTCTATGTGTACCAAATCTGCCAAGTGTGGCAAGTCTGTAGCTCTTATAATACGCTTTTTTCGAATTGAGGGGGCGGAAGTGGGCGTGGCAAAAATCTAAAACAAACTTGATCTGCCTGCACACTATAAGAGTGCTGTCACCAAATTTGGTAACTCTAGCTCTTATAGTCTCTGAGATCTAGGTGTTCATACGGACGGACAGACGGACAGACTGACAGACGGACATGGCTATATCGTCTCGGCTGTTGTTGCTCATCAAGAATATATATACTTTATAGGGTCGGAGATGACTCCTTCTGCCTGTTACGCACAAATCGCTTTCGTCAAACTTAGAAGACTATGTACTTTTCTAAAGTACAGAGTCTAATAACAACAATTAATTAATAATTGAAAAATAAAACTCAAATTTAAATTGTCAGCAGCGAGATTTGAATCCGCGCACTCGTAGCGAGTCTTGCTGTTGTTGTTGCTCTAATGCTGCTCAGCCCTTATGAATTTGTTGGTCATTCATTCCTTAAAATCTCCTTTGTTTATGGTTCGATCGCGATGAAATTTTCGGAAAGCGTCCGCACACATGCACACTCTATGTATACCAAATCTGCCAAGTGTGGCAAGTCTGTAGCTCTTATAATACGCTTTTTTCGAATTGAGGGGGCGGAAGTGGGCGTGGCAAAAATCTAAAAAAAACTTGATCTGCCTGCACACTATAAGAGTGTTGTCACCAAATTTGGTAACTCTAGCTCTTATAGTCTCTGAGATCTAGGTGTTCATACGGACGGACAGACAGACAGACGGACATGGCTATATCGTCTCGGCTGTTGATGCTGATCAAGAATATATATACTTTATAGGGTCGGAGATGACTCCTTCTGCCTGTTACGCACAAATCGCTTTCGTCAAACTTAGAAGACTATGTACTTTTCTAAAGTACAGAGTCTAATAACAACAATTAATTAATAATTGAAAAATAAAACTCAAATTTAAATTGTCAGCAGCGAGATTTGAATCCGCGCACTCGTAGCGAGTCTTGCTGTTGTTGTTGCTCTAATGCTGCTCAACCCTTATGAATTTGTTGGTCATTCATTCCTTAAAATCTCCTTTGTTTATGGTTCGATCGCGATGAAATTTTCGGAAAGCGTCCGCACACATGCACACTCTATGTATACCAAATCTGCCAAGTGTGGCAAGTCTGTAGCTCTTATAATACGCTTTTTTTCGAATTGAGGGGGCGGAAGTGGGCGTGGCAAAAAATCTAAAAAAAAAATTGATCTGCCTGCACACTATAAGAGTGTTGTCACCAAATTTGGTAACTCTAGCTCTTATAGTCTCTGAGATCTAGGTGTTCATACGGACGGACAGACGGACAGACGGACATGGCTATATCGTCTCGGCTGTTGATGCTGATCAAGAATATATATACTTTATAGGGTCGGAGATGACTCCTTCTGCCTGTTACGCACAAATCGCTTTCGTCAAACTTAGAAGACTATGTACTTTTTTAAAGTACAGAGTCTAATAACAACAATTAATTAATAATTGAAAAATAAAACTCAAATTTAAATTGTCAGCAGCGAGATTTGAACCCGCGCACTCGTAGCGAGTCTTGCTGTTGTTGTTGCTCTAATGCTGCTCAGCCCTTATGAATTTGTTGGTCATTCATTCCTTAAAATCTCCTTTGTTTATGGTTCGATCGCGATGAAATTTTTGGAAAGCGTCCGCACACATGCACACTCTATGTATACCAAATCTGCCAAGTGTGGCAAGTCTGTAGCTCTTATAATACGCTTTTTTCGATTTGCGGTGGCGGAAGTGAGCGTGGCAAAAATCTAAAACAAACTTGATCTGCCTGCACACTATAAGAGTGTTGTCACCAAATTTGGTAACTCTAGCTCTTATAGTCTCTGAGATCTAGGTGTTCATACGGACGGACAGACGGACAGACGGACATGGCTATATCGTCTCGGCTGTTGTTGCTCATCAAGAATATATATACTTTATAGGGTCGGAGATGACTCCTTCTGCCTGCTACGCACAAATCGCTTTCGTCAAACTTAGAAGACTATGTACTTTTCTAAAGTACAGATTTTAATAACAACAATTAATTAATAATTGAAAAATAAAACTCAAATTTAAATTGTCAGCAGCGAGATTTGAACCCGCGCACTCGTAGCGAGTCTTGCTGTTGTTGTTGCTCTAATGCTGCTCAGCCCTTATGAATTTGTTGGTCATTCATTCCTTAAAATCTCCTTTGTTTATGGTTCGATCGCGATGAAATTTTCGGAAAGCGTCCGCACACATGCACACTCTATGTGTACCAAATCTGCCAAGTGTGGCAAGTCTGTAGCTCTTATAATACGCTTTTTTCGAATTGAGGGGGCGGAAGTGGGCGTGGCAAAAATCTAAAACAAACTTGATCTGCCTGCACACTATAAGAGTGTTGTCACCAAATTTGGTAACTCTAGCTCTTATAGTCTCTGAGATCTAGGTGTTCATACGGACGGACAGACGGACAGACGGACATGGCTATATCGTCTCGGCTGTTGTTGCTCATCAAGAATATATATACTTTATAGGGTCGGAGATGACTCCTTCTGCCTGTTACGCACAAATCGCTTTCGTCAAACTTAGAAGACTATGTACTTTTCTAAAGTACAGAGTCTAATAACAACAATTAATTAATAATTGAAAAATAAAACTCAAATTTAAATTGTCAGCAGCGAGATTTGAACCCGCGCACTCGTAGCGAGTCTTGCTGTTGCTGTTGCTCTAATGCTGCTCAGCCCTTATGAATTTGTTGGTCATTCATTCCTTAAAATCTCCTTTGTTTATGGTTCGATCGCGATGAAATTTTTGGAAAGCGTCCGCACACATGCACACTCTATGTGTACCAAATCTGCCAAGTGTGGCAAGTCTGTAGCTCTTATAATACGCTTTTTTTCGATTTGCGGGGGCGGAAGTGGGCGTGGCAAAAATCTAAAAAAAACTTGATCTGCCTGCACACTATAAGAGTGTTGTCACCAAATTTGGTAACTCTAGCTCTTATAGTCTCTGAGATCTAGGTGTTCATACGGACGGACAGACGGACAGACGGACATGGCTATATCGTCTCGGCTGTTGTTGCTGATCAAGAATATATATACTTTATAGGGTCGGAGATGACTCCTTCTGCCTGTTACGCACAAATCGCTTTCGTCAAACTTAGAAGACTATGTACTTTTCTAAAGTACAGAGTCTAATAACAACAATTAATTAATAATTGAAAAATAAAACTCAAATTTAAATTGTCAGCAGCGAGATTTGAACCCGCGCACTCGTAGCGAGTCTTGCTGTTGTTGTTGCTCTAATGCTGCTCAGCCCTTATGAATTTGTTGGTCATTCATTCCTTAAAATCTCCTTTGTTTATGGTTCGATCGCGATGAAATTTTTGGAAAGCGTCCGCACACATGCACACTCTATGTGTACCAAATCTGCCAAGTGTGGCAAGTCTGTAGCTCTTATAATACGCTTTTTTCGATTTGCGGGGGCGGAAGTGGGCGTGGCAAAAATCTAAAACAAACTTGATCTGCCTGCACACTATAAGAGTGTTGTCACCAAATTTGGTAACTCTAGCTCTTATAGTCTCTGAGATCTAGGTGTTCATACGGACGGACAGACGGACAGACGGACATGGCTATATCGTCTCGGCTGTTGTTGCTCATCAAGAATATATATACTTTATAGGGTCGGAGATGACTCCTTCTGCCTGCTACGCACAAATCGCTTTCGTCAAACTTAGAAGACTATGTACTTTTCTAAAGTACAGATTTTAATAACAACAATTAATTAATAATTGAAAAATAAAACTCAAATTTAAATTGTCAGCAGCGAGATTTGAACCCGCGCACTCGTAGCGAGTCTTGCTGTTGTTGTTGCTCCAATGCTGCTCAGCCCTTATGAATTTGTTGGTCATTCATTCCTTAAAATCTCCTTTGTTTATGGTTCGATCGCGATGAAATTTTTGGAAAGCGTCCGCACACATGCACACTCTATGTGTACCAAATCTGCCAAGTGTGGCAAGTCTGTAGCTCTTATAATACGCTTTTTTCGATTTGCGGGGGCGGAAGTGAGCGTGGCAAAAATCTAAAACAAACTTGATCTGCCTGCACACTATAAGAGTGTTGTCACCAAATTTGGTAACTCTAGCTCTTATAGTCTCTGAGATCTAGGTGTTCATACGGACGGACAGACGGACAGACGGACATGGCTATATCGTCTCGGCTGTTGTTGCTCATCAAGAATATATATACTTTATAGGGTCGGAGATGACTCCTTCTGCCTGCTACGCACAAATCGCTTTCGTCAAACTTAGAAGACTATGTACTTTTCTAAAGTACAGATTTTAATAACAACAATTAATTAATAATTGAAAAATAAAACTCAAATTTAAATTGTCAGCAGCGAGATTTGAACCCGCGCACTCGTAGCGAGTCTTGCTGTTGTTGTTGCTCCAATGCTGCTCAGCCCTTATGAATTTGTTGGTCATTCATTCCTTAAAATCTCCTTTGTTTATGGTTCGATCGCGATGAAATTTTCGGAAAGCGTCCGCACACATGCACACTCTATGTATACCAAATCTGCCAAGTGTGGCAAGTCTGTAGCTCTTATAATACGCTTTTTTCGAATTGAGGGGGCGGAAGTGGGCGTGGCAAAAATCTAAAAAAAACTTGATCTGCCTGCACACTATAAGAGTGTTGTCACCAAATTTGGTAACTCTAGCTCTTATAGTCTCTGAGATCTAGGTGTTCATACGGACGGACAGACGGACAGACGGACATGGCTATATCGTCTCGGCTGTTGTTGCTCATCAAGAATATATATACTTTATAGGGTCGGAGATGACTCCTTCTGCCTGTTACGCACAAATCGCTTTCGTCAAACTTAGAAGACTATGTACTTTTCTAAAGTACAGATTTTAATAACAACAATTAATTAATAATTGAAAAATAAAACTCAAATTTAAATTGTCAGCAGCGAGATTTGAACCCGCGCACTCGTAGCGAGTCTTGCTGTTGTTGTTGCTCTAATGCTGCTCAGCCCTTATGAATTTGTTGGTCATTCATTCCTTAAAATCTCCTTTGTTTATGGTTCGATCGCGATGAAATTTTCGGAAAGCGTCCGCACACATGCACACTCTATGTATACCAAATCTGCCAAGTGTGGCAAGTCTGTAGCTCTTATAATACGCTTTTTTCGAATTGAGGGGGGCGGAAGTGGGCGTGGCAAAAATCTAAAAAAAACTTGATCTGCCTGCACACTATAAGAGTGTTGTCACCAAATTTGGTAACTCTAGCTCTTATAGTCTCTGAGATCTAGGTGTTCATACGGACGGACAGACGGACAGACGGACATGGCTATATCGTCTCGGCTGTTGTTGCTCATCAAGAATATATATACTTTATAGGGTCGGAGATGACTCCTTCTGCCTGTTACGCACAAATCGCTTTCGTCAAACTTAGAAGACTATGTACTTTTTTAAAGTACAGAGTCTAATAACAACAATTAATTAATAATTGAAAAATAAAACTCAAATTTAAATTGTCAGCAGCGAGATTTGAACCCGCGCACTCGTAGCGAGTCTTGCTGTTGCTGTTGCTCCAATGCTGCTCAGCCCTTATGAATTTGTTGGTCATTCATTCCTTAAAATCTCCTTTGTTTATGGTTCGATCGCGATGAAATTTTCGGAAAGCGTCCGCACACATGCACACTCTATGTATACCAAATCTGCCAAGTGTGGCAAGTCTGTAGCTCTTATAATACGCTTTTTTCGATTTGCGGGGGGCGGAAGTGGGCGTGGCAAAAATCTAAAACAAAATTGATCTGCCTGCACACTATAAGAGTGTTGTCACCAAATTTGGTAACTCTAGCTCTTATAGTCTCTGAGATCTAGGTGTTCATACGGACGGACAGACGGACATGGCTATATCGTCTCGGCTGTTGTTGCTGATCAAGAATATATATACTTTATAGGGTCGGAGATGACTCCTTCTGCCTGTTACGCACAAATCGCTTTCGTCAAACTTAGAAGACTATGTACTTTTCTAAAGTACAGAGTCTAATAACAACAATTAATTAATAATTGAAAAATAAAACTCAAATTTAAATTGTCAGCAGCGAGATTTGAACCCGCGCACTCGTAGCGAGTCTTGCTGTTGTTGTTGCTCTAATGCTGCTCAGCCCTTATGAATTTGTTGGTCATTCATTCCTTAAAATCTCCTTTGTTTATGGTTCGATCGCGATGAAATTTTCGGAAAGCGTCCGCACACATGCACACTCTATGTGTACCAAATCTGCCAAGTGTGGCAAGTCTGTAGCTCTTATAATACGCTTTTTTCGAATTGAGGGGGCGGAAGTGGGCGTGGCAAAAATCTAAAACAAACTTGATCTGCCTGCACACTATAAGAGTGTTGTCACCAAATTTGGTAACTCTAGCTCTTATAGTCTCTGAGATCTAGGTGTTCATACGGACGGACAGACGGACAGACGGACATGGCTATATCGTCTCGGCTGTTGATGCTGATCAAGAATATATATACTTTATAGGGTCGGAGATGACTCCTTCTGCCTGTTACGCACAAATCGCTTTCGTCAAACTTAGAAGACTATGTACTTTTTTAAAGTACAGAGTCTAATAACAACAATTAATTAATAATTGAAAAATAAAACTCAAATTTAAATTGTCAGCAGCGAGATTTGAACCCGCGCACTCGTAGCGAGTCTTGCTGTTGCTGTTGCTCCAATGCTGCTCAGCCCTTATGAATTTGTTGGTCATTCATTCCTTAAAATCTCCTTTGTTTATGGTTCGATCGCGATGAAATTTTCGGAAAGCGTCCGCACACATGCACACTCTATGTATACCAAATCTGCCAAGTGTGGCAAGTCTGTAGCTCTTATAATACGCTTTTTTTCGATTTGCGGGGGCGGAAGTGAGGCGTGGCAAAAATCTAAAACAAACTTGATCTGCCTGCACACTATAAGAGTGTTGTCACCAAATTTGGTAACTCTAGCTCTTATAGTCTCTGAGATCTAGGTGTTCATACGGACGGACAGACGGACAGACGGACATGGCTATATCGTCTCGGCTGTTGTTGCTCATCAAGAATATATATACTTTATAGGGTCGGAGATGACTCCTTCTGCCTGCTACGCACAAATCGCTTTCGTCAAACTTAGAAGACTATGTACTTTTCTAAAGTACAGATTTTAATAACAACAATTAATTAATAATTGAAAAATAAAACTCAAATTTAAATTGTCAGCAGCGAGATTTGAACCCGCGCACTCGTAGCGAGTCTTGCTGTTGCTGTTGCTCCAATGCTGCTCAGCCCTTATGAATTTGTTGGTCATTCATTCCTTAAAATCTCCTTTGTTTATGGTTCGATCGCGATGAAATTTTCGGAAAGCGTCCGCACACATGCACACTCTATGTATACCAAATCTGCCAAGTGTGGCAAGTCTGTAGCTCTTATAATACGCTTTTTTCGATTTGCGGGGGCGGAAGTGGGCGTGGCAAAAATCTAAAAAAAAATTGATCTGCCTGCACACTATAAGAGTGTTGTCACCAAATTTGGTAACTCTAGCTCTTATAGTCTCTGAGATCTAGGTGTTCATACGGACGGACAGACGGACAATGGCTATATCGTCTCGGCTGTTGATGCTGATCAAGAATATATATTCTTTATAGGGTCGGAGATGACTCCTTCTGCCTGTTACGCACAAATCGCTTTCGTCAAACTTAGAAGACTATGTACTTTTCTAAAGTACAGAGTCTAATAACAACAATTAATTAATAATTGAAAAATAAAACTCAAATTTAAATTGTCAGCAGCGAGATTTGAACCCGCGCACTCGTAGCGAGTCTTGCTGTTGTTGTTGCTCTAATGCTGCTCAGCCCTTATGAATTTGTTGGTCATTCATTCCTTAAAATCTCCTTTGTTTATGGTTCGATCGCGATGAAATTTTCGGAAAGCGTCCGCACACAGCACACTCTATGTGTACCAAATCTGCCAAGTGTGGCAAGTCTGTAGCTCTTATAATAAGCTTTTTTCGGATTGAGGGGGCGGAAGTGGGCGTGGCAAAAATCTAAAACAAACTTGATCTGCCTGCACACTATAAGAATGTTGTCACCAAATTTGGTAACTCTAGCTCTTATAGTCTCTGAGATCTAGGTGTTCATACGGACGGACAGACGGACAGACGGACATGGCTATATCGTCTCGGCTGTTGATGCTGATCCAGAATATATATACTTTATAGGGTCGGAGATGACTCCTTCTGCCTGTTACGCACAAATCGCTTTCGTCAAACTTAGAAGACTATGTACTTTTCTAAAGTACAGAGTCTAATAACAACAATTAATTAATAATTGAAAAATAAAACTCAAATTTAAATTGTCAGCAGCGAGATTTGAATCCGCGCACTCGTAGCGAGTCTTGCTGTTGTTGTTGCTCTAATGCTGCTCAGGCCTTATGAATTTGTTGGTCATTCATTCCTTAAAATCTCCTTTGTTTATGGTTCGATCGCGATGAAATTTTCGGAAAGCGTCCGCACAAAACAAACTTGATCTGCCTGCACACTATAAGAATGTTGTCACCAAATTTGGTAACTCTAGCTCTTATAGTGTCTGAGATCTAGGTGTTCATACGGACGGACAGACGGACATGGCTATATCGTCTCGGCTGTTGATGCTGATCAAGAATATATATTCTTTATAGGGTCGGAGATGACTCCTTCTGCCTGTTACGCACAAATCGCTTTCGTCAAACTTAGAAGACTATGTACTTTTCTAAAGTACAGAGTCTAATAACAATAATTAATTAATAATTGAAAAATAAAACTCAAATTTATATTGTCAGCAGCGAGATTTGAACCCGCGCACTCGTAGCGAGTCTTGCTATTGTTGTTGCTCTAATGCTGCTCAGCCCTTATGAATTTGTTGGTCATTCATTCCTTAAAATCTCCTTTGTTTAAGGTTCGATCGCGATGAAATTTTCGGAAAGCGTCCGCACACATGCACACTCTATGTGTACCAAATCTGCCAAGTGTGGCAAGTCTGTAGCTCCTTATAATACGCTTTTTTCGAATTGAGGGGGCGGAAGTGGACGTGGCAAAAATCTAAAAAAAAAATTGATTTGCCTGCACACTATAAGAGTGTTGTCACCAAATTTGGTAACTCTAGCTCTTATAGTCTCTGAGATCTAGGTGTTCATACGGACGGACAGACAGACAGACGGACATGGCTATATCGTCTCGGCTGCTTGATGCTGATCAAGAATATATATACTTTATAGGGTCGGAGATGACTCCTTCTGCCTGTTACGCACAAATCGCTTTCGTCAAACTTAGAAGACTATGTACTTTTTTAAAGTACAGAGTCTAATAACAACAATTAATTAATAATTGAAAAATAAAACTCAAATTTAAATTGTCAGCAGCGAGATTTGAACCCGCGCACTCGTAGCGAGTCTTGCTGTTGCTGTTGCTCCAATGCTGCTCAGCCCTTATGAATTTGTTGGTCATTCATTCCTTAAAATCTCCTTTGTTTATGGTTCGATCGCGATGAAATTTTCGGAAAACGTCCGCACACATGCACACTCTATGTATACCAAATCTGCCAAGTGTGGCAAGTCTGTAGCTCTTATAATACGCTTTTTTTCGAATTGAGGGGGGCGGAAGTGGGCGTGGCAAAAATCTAAAAAAAATTGATCTGCCTGCACACTATAAGAATGTTGTCACCAAATTTGGTAACTCTAGCTCTTATAGTCTCTGAGATCTAGGTGTTCATAGGACGGACAGACGGACAGACACATGTATATCGTCTCGGCTGTTGTTGCTCATCAAGAATATATATACTTTATAGGGTCGGAGATGACTCCTTCTGCCTGTTACTCACAAATCGCTTTCGTCAAACTTAGAAGACTATGTACTTTTCTAAAGTACAGAGTCTAATAACAACAATTAATTAATAATTGAAAAATAAAACTCAAATTTAAATTGTCAGCAGCGAGATTTGAACCCGCGCACTCGTAGCGAGTCTTGCTGTTGTTGTTGCTCCAATGCTGCTAGCCCTTATGAATTTGTTGGTCATTCATTCCTTAAAATCTCCTTTGTTTATGGTTCGATCGCGATGAAATTTTCGGAAAGCGTCCGCACACATGCACACTCTATGTGTACCAAATCTGCCAAGTGTGGCAAGTCTGTAGCTCTTATAATACGCTTTTTTCGAATTGAGGGGGCGGGAAGTGGGCGTGGCAAAAATCTAAAAAAAACTTGATCTGCCTGCACACTATAAGAGTGCTGTCACCAAATTTGGTAACTCTAGCTCTTATAGTCTCTGAGATCTAGGTGTTCATACGGACGGACAGACGGACAGACTGACAGACGGACATGGCTATATCGTCTCGGCTGTTGTTGCTCATCAAGAATATATATACTTTATAGGGTCGGAGATGACTCCTTCTGCCTGTTACGCACAAATCGCTTTCGTCAAACTTAGAAGACTATGTACTTTTCTAAAGTACAGAGTCTAATAACAACAATTAATTAATAATTGAAAAATAAAACTCAAATTTAAATTGTCAGCAGCGAGATTTGAATCCGCGCACTCGTAGCGAGTCTTGCTGTTGTTGTTGCTCTAATG
>JAEIFK010000376.1:15000-42792 GCA_018901825.1 Drosophila funebris | reverse complement strand
TGACTGACCCAAAGCGCACATATATACACACACACTCACATAGCTGCCCAGCTGCAGTCCGCTATTGTCGTTTTCGTTTTGTGCATAGCGGCAGCTGTGCAGTTGTTGTTGGCCGTTTTCGTTGGCGCGCTTTGTGCAAGCGTCACTCGCTCCCCTACATTGTTGGTCAGGCATATTCATTTTCAAAAGTCGTTCGTCATTTGTTAGCGTTCGTTTATTTTTGCTTCTTTTAACGTTTACGTCTAAACGAGTGCTATTAATAATAAATTCAATCTTATTTTAATTTAATAAAGAGATTCGAATTTAATTATCGTCATGGCAAACACTAAGGAAACTTTTGATGATTCGAAAAGAAACGTAATGTATGCATGAAAAGCATACAACGTGTAAATGACCAAATTACCAAGGGTAAATTAAACCTTGAAGCTACAGAATTGGAATGTAGACTAGAAATGTTGGCTACTCATATAGATACAGCGTTAAAATATCAAACTCGAGTAGAATCTTTTGATCCAGACGATGAATATCGTGGCGAGTTGGAAGAGCTCTGCATAACAACGAAGGCTCGCTTAAAGTCCATTATTCAGAGACTTGCTCCTGTTGCACAAGCAGTCAATCCCGTTGCGGCTCCTCGTACACGTCTTCCTCTTCTGGCACTTCCCAAGTTTAGCGGGAAATACTCAGAGTTCAAAAATTTTATTAGACTGTTTGAAACCCTCGTCCATAATGATACGTCAATTCCAGCCATAGAGAAATTTAATCATCTGATATCTTGTCTGTCCGGTGAAGCTCTGGGGACTGTAAGAGCATACCATGTAGATGAGGAGAATTATCCGAAGGCCTTGGACAGGCTAAAGACAGTGTATGACAATGATTGTCTAATATTTAATGATAATATTAACGCTCTCTTTAGCCTACCAAAAATAGCGCAGCCTTCTGCTGCTGCTTTACGATCGAGAATAGACACAGTCTCCGCCATATATGGCTCACTTCTCTCGATAGGTGATGATAAAAAGATATCCAATGCAATCATCGTTCACCTTGTAATGAACAGCGTTGATCCAATGACCAAAGCTAAATGGGAAGACCAACTCGATTATACAACCATTCCAATGTGGAGTGATTGCGAAGCAGTTTTGAATCGTAGATATCAGCACTTAATTGCTGGAGCTTCGTCAAAACCATTATCCGATAGCTCTAAGTCAGAGCCAAAGACTGCTTCCAAAAACAATAATCGCAGTTTGTTTTCATGTTCTGTGGCCAGTGTTAGAAACGACCAGGTGTCCCCTAAATGCTTATATTGTAGTTCCGAAGACCATACAATATTGAATTGTTCTGCATATGCTGCACAATCAGTGCAACAGCGTTTCGAGTTCGCTAAAGCAGCTCCATTATGCATTAATTGTCTTCGGAAGGGACACACTGTCGCCAGATGTAAGGCGAACAAATGCAGAGTATGCAGTCGTTCACATAATACGCTGCTGCATAGATACTCTGCCGTTTCTGGCACTCGAGCGTTACCACCACCCCTTGACTCTGCCCAGGATCAACCATCGACATCACATGCTATGCATGCGAATTCGTCTGATAGTGTGATCCTAGCCACAGCAGTCGTTAGTGTCAAAACGAGAAGTGGCGATTTTGTTTTGGCCAGAGCTCTGCTTGATTCTGGTTCGCAAATTAATTGCGTAACAGACGAGCTAGCTCAACGATTGCAGCTGAGTAGAGAAGAGGCTAGTATCAGCTTGCTTGGAATTGCTGAGTGCAACACACAAGTGAAAAGCAAGATACATTCTATGGTGAAGTCGCGAGTCAATTGCAGTGAGTTCTCGCTGGATCTTTGGATCTTAGATACCATTTCTGGGTATCAGCCTGACCACACGGTCAATATCAGTGGCTGGAAAATCCCTGAGAGCCTGCAATTAGCTGACCCATATTTCTACAAGCCACAGAAGATCGACATGCTCATCGGAGCTGAGACGTTCTTTGAACTGCTCTCTGTCGGTCAAATTAAACAAGGTCCGAATTGCCCAATTCTGCAAAAAACGCTTTTGGGATGGATCGTGTCAGGGCGCTATACGCCTACAGGTCCGAACACTGATCAGGTAGTAAACCTGAGTTGTAAAGAAAAGACACATACATCGATAGACACAACATTGCAGAAATTGGGGTCATTGGAAGAATTGCCTTCGGTAAAAAAGGTGCGAATAGTTGAGCACCAGTTATGTGAGAGCCACTTTCTAGATAGTTTAAAAAAATTGCCGTCAGGTCGATTTGAAGTACGACTACCATTTAAGTCGAATCCATATCAGCTTGGTAACTCTTCCGAAGTTACCAAGCGTCGTTTTTTGTCGCTTGAGAAACGCTTAACTCGTGATCCTGAGGTTTTGATGGTTGGACCGACCATTCAAGAAGAGCTGTGTTCAACTCTGCTTCCAATTAGATTGCATAAGTATGCATTGACAGCTGTCATCAAAAATATGTACTTGCAAGTCATGTGGCATGAAGCAGATCGAGATTTCCAGCTAGTAGTATGGAGAAAGAACCCATCTGACTCTTTGAGGTCCTTCAGGTTAAACACCGTAACTTATGGCACTGTGCCTGCCCCATTTTTGGCTATTCGGTGTGTGACAAAGCTTAGTGACATGGTGGAATCGTCACAAGCTGCTGACGTTATCAGGCACGACTTTTATGTCGATGATATTATAAATCGTGCTGCTTGCGTTGAGAACCTTCAGATAATCAAACCTGAAGTTGCGCGAAGCCTGAAAGACGCAGATTTCGAACTAACCAAATGGTTTTCGAATTCTCCTGAGTTCTCCGCAACAAATGCAGCAAAGCCGATAACGATCTCAGAGTCTGACACAACAAAAGCACTGGGCGTGTTGTGGTTGCCAAATGAAGACGTCTTTCAATTTAAGATAGACAAT
Source organism: Drosophila funebris (assembly GCA_018901825.1). Lineage (NCBI taxonomy): Eukaryota > Metazoa > Arthropoda > Insecta > Diptera > Drosophilidae > Drosophila > Drosophila funebris. The sequence goes on along the minus strand of JAEIFK010000376.1, from coordinate 39,862 downwards.
TCATTTATGGGTCTTAGAGCGACAAAACGGAACATTCTCTCGGTTTCGTCTCGATTATTTGTTCCACTTGGCCTGTTAAGCCCTCTGGTTATCAAGGCAAAGATCCTGCTCAGAGATCTCTGGCTTCAAAAGCTATACTGGGATGAGTCTATCCCTCTGAGCTTGGACAACTCGTGGCAGCAGCTGAATTCAACTTTGATTCAGTTAACGATACCGATCGAGATTCAAAACTTCGCCGACGTCTCAATGCGAGCGTTTGTGTTCCGTTTCATTAGGAAATGTAAGAACAAAAATGAAGTTGTTGAAAAAATACCTACGGCACAAGAAAGAAAAGAAGCTTTTGAAAAATTAGTTGACGTCATCCAAAAAGTTGAAATTAAAGATGACATTCATAGAGTTCGAAAGGGCACGCGTGTAGGTCATAGCCTACAACGTCTCAATCCGTTTATACATGAGTATAACGGATCTTGGGGCTCCTTTAAGATGTTGCGAGTGGGGGGACGACTTGCAAATGCTCCTCTTTACCTGCATTTAACGAATTGTCATGCTGGTCCAAGAGCGCTCGTGAGTCCTCTTCATGAGCGAATTTGGTTGGACCGACTCCGAGCACTCCGCCCATTCTCTATTTGCGGCGTGGATTTTTCTGGCCCAATCTGCATGACCTTTCGAATGCCGTTCGATAAGTCGTATCTCGTTCTACTACTTGTTTGCGTCGCCTCCAAAGCGGTTCAGTTAGAACATGTTCCCAATGCATTGATTAACATATTTAATGGTTTTTCAAAGTTTCGTCGGCCGTCGAGGAAGCCCATTGACCGCGATCATCGTGGAGGACAATCTGCCGGCCCAGAATTGGCTGGACAGCAGAATGACGGCGGCACACAAGAGAGATGGCGTCGTGCGCGTCGTAGAAGTCAGGACGAAGACCGAAGCAGCTGCAAGAGATCGATCCACAAATTAGCGCGGCTTCCAATTGAATGAAGCACAGGGCTTCATGGGGGCCGATGTCGCCGCACTTCGGCGTGTATTTTTTATTGAATTGTTAGAATAATTTTCGAAGTTAAGATAAGAGAGATAAGAGTACTTGGATTCTTAGGTTTAGGGCGAAGTGAGAGCGCAATAAAGTTTTCGTCATTCGCTCTGAGAGCGAATTCGCCTCACTTCGCCACCACAGGTTAAGCTAGGCTTAAGAAGAAAATGAAAAATCAGTTGAATTTGTCGAACGAGAATTAAAAACACGCATAATCGCAGCAAAATCAATTTTAAAAGCCACCAAAATAAATTAATTGTTAATAAATTAATATTAACAATTCACAAAAACTCTTGTGAATTTTCCTACTCACTAAAGTTTCAAAATTTATATTACAAGTAACATAAATCATCTACTTTAGCGGTAATGTATAGGTATACAACTTAAGCGCCATCCATTTTAAGGGCTAGTTGCTTCGGCAGGTGAGTTGTTACACACTCCTTAGCGGATTTCGACTTCCATGATCACCGTCCTGCTGTTTTAAGCAACCAACGCCTTTCATGGTTTCTGAATGAGTTGTTAATTTGGGCACCGTAACATTACGTTTGGTTCATCCCACAGCGCCAGTTCTGCTTACCAAAAGTGGCCCACTGGGCACATTATATCATAACCTTAAACTTCATATCAAGAAAGTTAAGGTTCTTACCCATTTAAAGTTTGAGAATAGGTTAAGATCGTTTCGACCCTAAGGCCTCTAATCATTCGCTTTACCAGATAAGATTATTTTATACAACAGTTAAATGCACCAGCTATCCTGAGGGAAACTTCGGAAGGAACCAGCTACTAGATGGTTCGATTGGTCTTTCGCCCCTATACTCAATTCTGACAATCGATTTGCACGTCAGAACTGTTTCGGTCTTCCATCAGGGTTTCCCCTGACTTCAACCTGATCAAGTATAGTTCACCATCTTTCGGGTCACAGCATATATGCTCAAGGTACGTTCCAGTTAGAGGTATAAATAATATAAATATTATCATACATAACTATATAGAACGCCCCGGGATTGTGTTAATCAACTATAAATAGTTAAAAAACTAATCCCATTAATAGCCAAGTTAATTACGCTATTAGGTTTTTATCCCAATAACTTGCACATATGTTAGACTCCTTGGTCCGTGTTTCAAGACGGGTCCCGAAGGTATCCTGAATCTTTCGCATTGTTAATCATACAAATGCTTATAATAAACACAAAAATCAATGATAATTATGCCATTATATAATTCCGAGAAATTAACGCACTGTACTCATATAAATCTATCAGCACTTTATCAAATTTATGACATTTATTTTATGTTAAAATGCAAGCATTCTAATTCAAATAAGCAATTATCTACAATTTTTTGATAAATTTATTGATACTAATAGATTACAATGTCCTTATATGGAAAAAATGCACACTATTATTATAATATAGATTATATATTACAATTCTAATGATGAATTTTCCATAACGGATATTCAGGTTCATCGGGCTTAACCTCTAAGCAGTTTCACGTACTATTTAACTCTCTATTCAGAGTTCTTTTCAACTTTCCCTCACGGTACTTGTTTACTATCGGTCTCATGGTTATATTTAGTTTTAGATGGAGTTTACCACCCACTTAGTGCTGCACTATCAAGCAACACGACTCTTTGGAAACACCATCTAGTAATCATTAACGTTATACGGGCCTGGCACCCTCTATGGGTAAATGGCCTCATTTAAGAAGGACTTAAATCGTTAATTTCTCATACTAGAATATTGATGTTCCATACACTGCATCTCACATTTGCCATATAGACAAAGTGACTTAGTGCTGAACTGATTTCTTTTCGCTCGCCGCTACTAAGAAAATCCTTGTTAGTTTCTTTTCCTCCCCTAATTAATATGCTTAAATTCAGGGGGTAGTCCCATATGAGTTGAGGTTGTATAATTATGTTATATTCGTTAAAAACAAAACAAAATGTTTATATTTTAACAATCTGAAATATACTATATTTTGAAGTTCCATAATATTGAACGATTTTATCTTCTTCCAATTATTAATAAGAGGCAATTCTAGTTTAAAAAATAATTTTTATGCTAGACATTCCTCAGTATTATTTGATTAGAATAAAGAAAATATAATTCTTCAAATTCCTCATACAAATATATACAACATAGAGGCATAGTATTTTCATTTATTATTTAATATTATGAATATGTTATGTGCAGAGTTTTGCAACTCCACACATATATTATCCAATAATATACCATATGCTTAAAATTCCAAAGAACTTTAAGCAACTTTATTTAGCATAGTCTTACAACCCTCAACCATATGTAGTCCAAGCAGCACTCTAAAATTAATTAAAGTACATAACAGCATGGACTGCGATATGCGTTCAAAATGTCGATGTTCATGTGTCCTGCAGTTCACACGATGACGCACAGTTTGCTGCGTTCTTCATCGACCCATGAGCCGAGTGATCCACCGCTTAGAGTGATACAAATTTTTGTTTATTTCATTACGTCATAAATTATTTTATTGAAAGAAATTAAAAATACACCATTTTACTGGCATATATCAATTCCTTCAATAAATTTTTTATACCTAATATAATGTTGCGAAATGTCTTAGTTTTACATAATCAATTAAAATACGATATATGACAAAATTTCAAAAGATACACAAATTTATTTGTATTATAATCGACATATGTAAAGCATTAACCTGGAAAAAGCAGGTACAACATTGTTATATTAGGTTGTTGCGTTTATACAACGTATGCCCATATTCATAATGAACAATACATCTGTGCAACGCATTATATTGTCCATATACACGAAAGATAATTCATACTTTAAATACAATAGAAAGTACAATATTAAAATCACAATTTCATATGCTTGAACCAGTCGAAAAGGCTACAGTCGACTGCATTCGAAAATATGAATACCCTGTACAAACTTCTAAATAAAGAGTATTTTGATAATAGATACTTTGATTAAAATAAAAGTAAGAACATAACAGGTGTTTAAAGAAAACCCCTTTGAAACTCTCATTTTGTTTTGCATATGAATTTTTTGCTTGCTTATAGCAGCTAACTTTCACATATTTATTTCACAAAAGCTAAGTGTTACTACACTTAATTTACTTATGCCTGTGTCGCAGTAGTTCCCTATCTCGCTCGCACAAATATGCACACATGGTAATCAGACGCATGTATCACAGTCGTTCGCTGTCTCGCTCGCACACATGTGCTGCCTGCTGCTCTACGATTCCGTGGAAAAATAACTTTTATTGCTGATTATCTGTCTTATTTACAAACCGATCTTGATGAAACTTTCAGCGTTCCTTCTACATATCATTCTTAACGCACCTGTTAAGTTAAAAGTGTCTACGTTGAAAAATGTGGCTATTATTCGTTTTTTTCGATTTGCGGGGGAAGGGGGGAGGTATCCAAATTTTAAAATAAACTTGATCTGCGTATAGTATACAGGAACCTTGATGCCAAATTTAGTGTCTCTAGCTCTTATAGTTACTGAGATCGACGCGTTCATACAGACGGACAGACGGACAGACAGACAGACAGAGAGATGTCGGAGATGTCTCCTTCTGCCTGTTACAAAAATTTTTTTCACAAAGTTAATATATCCCCTGTACAGGGTATAATAAAACATGATAATTTTAAAATGACATTTTTAAATTTTATATAACTTTAAAATGCGTATTCAAATACATTAAAAGTCAATAAAATTCAATTTTTTAACGGTTAAATACCTTATACAATAATGATCCTTGCGCAGGTTCACCTACGGAAACCTTGTTACGACTTTTACTTCCTCTAAATAATCAAGTTCGGTCAACTTTTGCGAAACAACCGCAACACACAAGGCGTCGCAGTGATCACGTCCGGAGACCTCACTAAATAATTCAATCGGTAGTAGCGACGGGCGGTGTGTACAAAGGGCAGGGACGTAATCAATGCGAGTTAATGACTCACACTTACTGGTAATTCCAAGTTCATGTGAACAGTTACACGTTGATACTTTCAATGTACCGCGCGTGCAGCCCAGGACATCTAAGGGCATCACAGACCTGTTATTGCTCAATCTCATTATTGCTAGACGCAATTTGTACATTTAAGAAGCTAGTGTCCTTATAATGGGACAAACCAATAGGTACGGCTCCACTTATATAAACACATTCAAACACAATAAACATTTTACTGCCACCATGAATGAAGGCTATATAAGCATCAACACCATAATCCTGAAGATATCTATAATCTATAAAAGTAGCTACACCCAATTGCTAGCTGGCATCGTTTATGGTTAGAACTAGGTCGGTTTCCGATCGCCTTCGAACCTCTAACTTTCGTTCTTGATTAATGAAAACATCTTTGGCAAATGCTTTCGCTTAAGTTAGTCTTACGACGGTCCAAGAATTTCACCTCTCGCGTCGTAATACTAATGCCCCAAACTGCTTCTATTAATCATTACCTCTTGATCTGAAAACCAATGAAAGCAGAACAGAGGTCTTATTTCATTATCCCATGCACAGAATATTCAGGCATTTGTAGCCTGCTTTAAGCACTCTAATTTGTTCAAAGTAATTGTACTGGCCCACAATAACACTCGATGAACAGCACTAATGCAGGTTTTTAAATAGGAGGAATATATAAAAATATACAAGTATTTAATTACATATAAGAACCCCACCGGTACATAAAGGTATAGAACTAACTACAATTGTAAGTTGCACTACCCGTATGAAGCACAAGTTCAACTACGAACGTTTTAACCGCAACAACTTTAATATACGCTATTGGAGCCGGAATTACCGCGGCTGCTGGCACCAGACTTGCCCTCCAATAGGTCCTTGTTAAAGGATTTAAAGTGTACTCATGCCAATTACAGGGCGTCGGATATGAGTCCTGTATTGTTATTTTTCGTCACTACCTCCCCGAGCTGGGAGTGGGTAATTTACGCGCCTGCTGCCTTCCTTAGATGTGGTAGCCGTTTCTCAGGCTCCCTCTCCGGAATCGAACTCTGATTCCCCGTTACCCGTTGCAACCATGGTAGTCCTAGATACTACCATCAAAAGTTGATAGGGCAGACATTTGAAAGATCTGTCGTCGGTACAAGACCATACGATCTGCATGTTATCTAGAGTTCAACCATTGTAACGATCTTGCGATCGCTTGGTTTTAGCCTAATAAAAGCACACGTTCCAAAAGGTCCGTGTTTTAATTGTATGTATTAGCTCTAGAATTACCACAGTTATCGAAGTAACTGTTAATAATCTAAGGAACCATAACTGATATAATGAGCGTTTTGCGGTTTCACTTTTAATTTGTGTGTACTTAGACATGCATGGCTTAATCTTTGAGACAAGCATATAACTACTGGCAGGATCAACCAGAATAATGCTATTTTCTATGTGTACAATAAATAAATACTTACACATAAATATAATTGTAATAAGTAAAATACATGACAAATTAATATTATTTTTGAGTAAAAAAATTTATGAATTTATAAAAAACAACGATTATGCCTATACATTTATATAGCAATCACGTTCGTAAGTTATACAATGTTGACATCTTCTTATATATATAAATTATATACATATTTAAATTCGTTCAAAAAATATCTTTTTTATTGACACTTACTTAATATAACATTATCACACGTACAATTGAAGACAAATTTATTTTATTTTGATGACAAACTGATAATTTATCTATATTGCAGTATATGTGTGTAATAATATTATTTTAAATAAAACCTTTACCCACAATAATATATATTATTGTGTTAAAAACTTAACTGAAAACGAGTCAATTTTCCGACAAAGATCCACATGTCAAATATTATATTTGTATAATTAACAATATAATTTTGATATGATGTTTAAATTGAATAATCGATAATAGGAAACCTATTTAGAATATATTGAAAGAAATATTAAATATATCAAATCAAATACCTTGGCTAATTTCACTATTATCTTTTTAATTATATCGCAGCCAAGCGCACAATGACGATACGACCTTAGAGGCGTTCAGGCATAATCCAACGGTCGTAGCGTTATACCACTGTTCGCTCGAACAAGTATTGTGCCATTGGTCCGTACCTGCGGTTCCTCTCGTACTACGCAGGAATGCTGTCGCAACAACTTTTTGTCATTAGTAGGGTAAAACTAACCTGTCTCACAACAGTCTAAACCCAGCTCACGTTCCCTTGCATGGGTGAGCAATCCAACGCTTGGTGAATTTTGCTTCACAATGATAGGAAGAGCCGACATCGAAGGATCAAAAAGCGACGTCGCTATGAACGCTTGGCCGCCACAAGCCAGTTATCCCTATGGTAACTTTTCTGACACCTCTTGTTAAAAACTCTTTAAACCAAATGGATCGATAGGCCGAGCTTTTGCTGCCCCTGTGTGTACTGAACACCGAGATCAAGTCAGCATTTGCCCTTTTGCTCTATGTGTGGTTTCTGTCCGCACTGAGCTGGACTTGGGACACCTCCGTTATTATTTGAGCGATGTACCGCCCCAGTCAAACTCCCTACCTGGCAATGTCCTTGAATTGGATCATACCTGAGTAATTGGAGTTATACCAAATTTTCAAATCAAAAGTACATAAATGCACTCTCTCATTGAAGAATTTGTTTGCGATTATATAACAAACTCGTGATACTTTGATCAAGAAGCTTGCATCAAAGCCCAATACCATAAGATATAATAAATATATCCGTATAATGGCAAGGAAATGATACACGTTGCATTTAATCAAGTATGTAAGGAAACAATAAGAGTAGTGGTATTTCATTGTCGATACTAAACCGAAATCTAATATCTCCCACTTATTCTACACCTCTTATGTCTCCTTACACTGCCAGATTAGAGTCAAGCTCAAAAGGGTCTTCTTTCCCCGCTAATTATTCCAAGCCCGTTCCCTTGGCTGTGGTTTCGCTAGATAGTAGATAGGGACAGAACAGAGGATCTCTCCATTTGTTTTACGTGGCATGTTCCAACGTAGGATTACAACCACGGTACTCGTATATGCAAGCATAAGGTTCAGTGAGTCTGGTACAATGCGCCAAAAACCAACGCCCCTCGAAGATGTTAGCAGAGGCCTTCATCTTTTCGGTACCAATCTAAATATACACTATCGGGTGTATATTCCCCCTTGGTGTGGGGCGAAGGGTCTAGTAACTTCTCTCCTGCGTTGTAGCGCAACGCTGCGCAACCACATCCACCACGAACTCCCACTACCACGAACTCCCACTCCCTCAATGAGAAGCCTTGGAGAGCATTCTTAACCCGTGGTACCGAAATTAAGGGATCGGTTTCCCCTCCCCATTTAGCTCCGACAAGCTCGGACGTTGGGTAATCCAGAGTGTACCTTTAGTCGTCTCGTACGACAAGCGGTTACATACTGTGTTGGAATTCTAATAACCCGCCAACAACACGGGTGAGGTCAGTTTTAGCTTTGCAGCTCGGGACTAACAACCCAGGTACCTCGTTTAGTCGCCTCGTACGACAAGCAGAGATGTACTGTGGCGAGATTCTAAGACCCGCCGACCACACGGGTGAGGCCAGTTTTAGCTTTTCAGCTCGGGACTGGCAGCCCAGGTGCCTCCTGTGAATCCAGCAAATGGCGACGCCTTGTAAATACCGCTTCGGCAAATGCGTTGAAAAACTGTATCCACTCCTGTGTTTCCACCACTCCAGACACTCTCCAAACGCCGTGTAGGTACCGCACTCCTAGTCCATCGAGGTTCCGCAAATCAGCTTAGAGGGGGCATTCACATAGCACATGAAGCCAGTCCTCGCAATCCGCGTTACAAATACTTGCAGGCGTCTCGCTCAGACCTCTCATGCAGAAAAGCATTTAGCGATCCATGGCCAGTCAGCAAGAATCCAACGCGTAGGCTGAAACCGAAGTCTCGCCGGCTGTAAACGAAGCTTGCCTCTGGGAAAAAACGATGTGTCACTCGTCCGTGATCTGCATCGTCATCCCAGCTGTGCTGCCACTCGCACAGCAAACGTTCGTCCAGTAGCGTCATCTTTTGCTTCAAATCAAGACTTGCCAAGTCTTGACCGTGTAGCCAATCGCCTTCCTCCAACGGGTAGTTACGTTTGAGTTTGTATTTGATTGCCAATTTCTTGGCAACCAAGTCAAACGGGGGAGCACCAGCAAGAACTTGCAGTGCTACAGTAGACACTGTTCGGCAAACCGGCAGGCATCCAAGAAGGATGAGCCTTTGGCTGGACAATAGGTGCCTCCTGGCAACCACCTGTCTCATCGCCACGGCATACCACACTGTAGCACCAAATAGTGCGCAAGGCACCGTGAGTCCGGAGTAAATGGTCCGCTTGGCGCGGGGACTGTCTCCCCAATCGACCCGCAGTACGCGTGCCATTACCCCTACTACTCCGGTCAGCCGATCGCGTAAAGAGGCGATATGCGGGAGAAAGCTCAACCGCTCGCCGACCGTGATGCCCAGATACCGGCATTTTATAGCGTACGGTAGGTTGACTCCTGCAAGCCGTACCCTTGGTCGCCTGTTTGGCGACAGTGTGCCTTTCAGCAGCATAACAGCCGTCTTCGACTCCCCAAGCTTCTACGATGGACATCATAGCCTCACCTTTCGACTCTATCTCGATCCGGGAGTTCCCCTTTACGAGCAGAAGAAGATCGTCTGCATACGCGCTGAGCTTGCATATCGGCTCCAAGCGCTGAAGAAGCACGTCCATCATTAGGTTCCATATGAATGGACCTATGATGGATCCCTGAGGGCAATCTCTTGTCACCGGTACAGTGGCTTCTTCATACCTGCTGACGATACACGCACTCCTGTTAGAGAAGAAGCTTCGCCATAAGCTGGCTTATCTGCATCCAGAGTCGATCAGTTGGCGTAATACGGCATTCCATTCTACGTGGTCAAACGCTCCCTTGAAGTCCACGAAAATTCCAAGTACATATCGTGCCGGACTGGCATGGATAGAACTCTTTTCGTGTCTCCAGGCATACTCCACACAGCGTCCAGGTTGGAAACCAAATTGCCATCTGCAGCCAGCCGGGAGCACGTCCTTAATCCGGTTAACCATGATTCCCTCAAGCACTTTGCCAAACACTGGCAGCAGGCATATGCCACGATAAGAGCCAGGATCGCTCCTGTCTTTATCGGGTCCCTTGAGTAACGGCACAATGCGAGGGCGTTTCCACTCAGTCGGGAAATGACCTTCAGCTAAGCAACGGGAATACAACGTTGTGAGGTGCTGAGCGATGGCACGCCATACCTCTTTGCATATCGCTCCAGTGATGCCGTCCAAGCCAGGTGAGCGTCTGCTCCGTAACCTGGCAACACATGCGCTCACTTCGTGCTCTTCGAGTGTTGGTGGGGCTTCGCTTGAAATGACAATCGGTGCAGTCGACTCCGTAACAGGGAAAATGTTACGGAGGAGCACTCGCGCACAGTCGTGCCATGTTACGACTAGCTCGTCATCCGAACGAAGACATCCCAGCTCGGTTTTCCGCTTGCGACCTCGGCAAATCCGATAGACGTTCCCCCATGGATCTTCCTTGTGCTCTCCAACGAATCGACGCCAATTCTGCTCCTTTGCCGACAGAATGAGCTTCTTGTATTGGCCGATGGAGATCCGTAGGCCAATAACAAGTCGCTCTGCATCATCGGTGCCAAGCCGACGAGCATTCTGGAGCCTCAGTCTCCTGACATCTTGGCGCTTCGTACTAAGGTCGGCATTCCACCAGACCACTTTCCCTACGGCTCTCGGCAGTCTGCGTCCCAGCACTCGGTCGCACACATCGTGGACGAGAGAGCGCACTACAGACACTTGCTTTCCTAACCAACTCAACGTAGAACAATCGCCAACGCGCATTGGAGACGTTCCAAGACGAAACAGGAGTATCGCTCTCAACTGTGTCTCTGGGGTCCCGCGTCACCTCAACATAAATAATGTTGTGGTCGCTTAGATCCCACTCGTCCACTCTCCAGTCATATGTGGCCCACATAGACGCCGCCTCGTTGACGATTGTTACGTCGATATCACAGTGCGAACATGTGGCGGGAGTCTCGCACACGGGCTAACAGCTCGATAGTAGCGGCTCTACCTCGACCACAGTTAGCTTGGATGAAGCTAAACATTTAATGTCTAGCTTGCACCCGCGCTAAGACAGCAGCATATATCGGGCACGTCTCCGACAGCATATTATGCCCGGAGGGAAGCCCCTTGAAGCGACAGTTACGGCAGTCCACCGTGCTCGTGCACTTCGCTGCTATATGGCCTGTCTGTCCGCACTGTCGGCACACCTCGCTCTTTAAGCGGCACTGCGAAACCTTGTGGTCGAATCCAACGCAGCGATGGCAAGCGTACGTTCGAACGTGCGACCTACAGCGGAAGGAGAACCACTTAATGTAGACCCGACCAGTCTTATCAAGCACCACTTGCGCCTTTTCATCACATTCCAGTGCCAGATTGACTCTGGCACCATCAGTGACCGACCACGGCTACGTCTCGAGGTGCACCATCTTCCTAAACGCCGACGGCGAAAACTCCTCCTTGAAGTGGTTTTCATAGAGCTCCTCCATGAAGACATCCGGGATAATGGTGGTGTCAACATCAAAAACCGTGATTCTTGACCGAGTACCTCGGTTTTGCTGCACTTGGAGTCCAACTTCTGTGAACCTCTTGTTGGTCAGCACCTTCCGCCTCTCGCTTGAGGATGGTGTGCGGATGACAGCACCACCACGCTTCAATTCACGCACCTCGTGAACTCGCACTCCTAGAGCCGGAGCAACCTCGCTCATCACCTTGCTGGGAATCTCTTTGCCCGATACATTCGGGTCCCTGCTCGTAACCACGGCGGACCACGTTTCCACGGGCTTCCTGCCAATGTGCGCTGCTCTGGGAGCGGGAACGGGGCCAGAGAGAGGGACGGCAGTGGTGACAGCAGCAATGGGCGCAGCAAAATTAGAGATAGCGGATCGGGGCGTCTCAGAGAGCTTCTCCAGAAGCGCATTGAGCACTGCCAGCGCGGTGACAAGCGCGTCATACCGCGAGGCTGCCTCAAAAACGGCAAGTGCAGCATCTGGCGCCATGCCAGCCTGAAGCACTGCCTTCTTTACAGACATCTGCATGTCAACAATCTCACCAAGAACCGCATCAGTTCCCTCGGCCACTATTTAGCAAGCTGGGCATTTGGCGATGTTGGCAGCAATTGAGGCAGCGGTGACTGGGGCAACTTCGACAGCAATCGAGCGTCAGCGATTGTGGGGGCGGCATTAAACCGGCATCAAATGCCTGTCGCTTGGCAGTAATCGGCTCCTCGTCAGAACGCATATCACACACCGGCAACGCACGTGAAGCTTCGCGACGATTTTTGCAGCGCGCCTTTGCTTCCCGTTTTGCTTCTCGCGCTTCAACAGTTTCGGCACTCCGCGTTGATGCAGCAGTCACTGCTCTCCACACTTCTTACGCTCGAGCAGCTTCCCGACCGACTGCGCGCGTTGTTCATGCTAGGCGCCCTCTTTTGGCGTGTTTGCGAAATCTCGCAAATTTGCCTTTTACCGGTCGTTATGATTTACTCGGACACGCACCACTTAGTCAGCACACAAACCAAAATCAACCAGCTGTTGTCACACAACACGAGCACTCAGCTTTTGTATCACAGAAATTTACCGTAATGTTTACCGCAAATTTTACCGCATTTTCTTAATGCGTTTTATGCAGCTGTCAACGTTTCGATATTTTTAGACAAATTTTATGCGCACACACGAAAAATACGTCTGTTCGCGACGAACGTCAGAAACGAACTGTGAGTAGATAGGCACAGAACAGAGGATCTCTCCATTTGTTTTACGTGGCATGTTCCAACGTAGGATTACAACCACGGTACTCGTATATGCAAGTATATGGTACAGTGAGTCTGGTACAATGCGCCAAAAACCAACGCCCCTCAAAGATGTTAGCAGAGGCCTTCATCTCTTCGGTACCAATCTAAATATACACTATCGGATGTATATTCCCCTTGGCGTGGGGCGAAGCGTCTAGCAACTTCTCTCCTGCGTTGTAGCGCAACGATACGCAACCACTGCCACCACGAACTCCCACTAGGGGGCCGACCTCAATGAGAATCCTTGGAGAGCAATCTCAACCCGTGGTACCGAAATTAAGGGATCGGTTTCCCCTCTCCATTTAGGTCCGACAAGCTCGGACGTGGGGTAATCCAGAGTGTACCTTTAGTCGTCTCGTACGATAAACGGTTACATACTGTGTTGGAATTCTGATAACCCGCCAACAACACGGGTGAGGTCAGATTTAGCTTTGCAGCTCGGGACTAACTACCCAGGTACCTCGTTTAGTCGCCTTGTACGACAAGCAGAGATGTACTGTGGCGAGATTCTAAGACCCGCCGACCACGCGGGTGAGGCCAGTTTTAGCTTTTCAGCTCGGGACTGGCAGCCCAGGTGCCTCCTGTGAATCCAGCAAATGGCGACGCCTTGTAAAGACCGCTTCGGCAAATGCGTTGAAAAACTGTATCCGCTCCTGTGTTTCCACCACTCCAGACACTCTCCAAACGCCGTGTAGGTACCGCACTCCTAGTCCATCGAGGTTCCGCAAATCAGCATAGAGGGGGCATTCACATAGCACATGAAGCCAGTCCTCGCAATCCGCGTTACAAATACATGCGGCCGTCTCGCTCAGACCTCTCATGCAGAAAAGCATTTAGCGATCCATGGCCAGTCAGCCAGAATCCAACGCGCAGGCTGAAACCGAAGTCTCGCCGGCTGTAAACGAAGCTTGCCTCTGGGAAAAAACGATGTGTCACTCGTCCGTGATCTGCATCGTCATCCCACCTGTGCTGCCACTCGCACAGCAAACGTTCGTCCAGTAGCGTCATCTTTTGCTTCAAATCAAGACTTGCCAATCTTCATAGCCAATCCTTATCCCGAAGTTACGGATCTAATTTGCCGACTTCCCTTACCTACATTATTCTATCGACTAGAGACTCTTCACCTTGGAGACCAGCTGCGGATATTGGTACGGCCTGTTGAGAAGTTTGCGTGTCCTCACCAAAAATTTTCAAGGTCCGAGGTGAAAATATCGACACAACAGTATAAGTCATGCTCTACTAGCCCATCTACCATATCTCTTTGCGAAAGACTTCCATGGTAGTACGGCTATAAAACAGAAAAGAAAACTCTTCCGATACCTCTCGACGGCTTCTTTATGGTCGTTCCTGTTGCCAGGATGAGCACGAAGCCCATATTTAATAACAAACGGATACTCAACAGGTTACGGAATTGGAACCGTATTCCCTTTCGTTCAAAATTATTCAAGTGTAATAAGATACATACAATATAAAATACATGACAATTTTTTACTTGAAAATTTTCGGCTTTCGCCTTGAACTTAGGACCGACTAACTCGTGATCAACCACTGTTCACACGAAACCCTTCTCCACTTCAGTCCTCCAAGATCTCATTCGATTATTTGCTACTACCACCAAGATCTGTACCAATGGCGGTTCCATGCAGGCTTACGCCAAACACTTCTAAGCACACCATTGTACCTTCCTACTCACTAAAGTTTCTAAATTTATATTACAAGTAACATAAATCATCTACTTTAGCGGGAATGTATAGGTATACAACTTAAGCGCCATCCATTTTAAGGGTTAGTTGCTTTGACAGGTGAGTTGTTATACACTCCTTAGCGGATTTCGACTTCCATGATCACCGTCCTGCTGTTTTAAGCAACCAACGCCTTTCTTATTTTCTGAATGAGTTGTTAATTTGTTCACCGTAACATTACGTTTGGTTCATCCCACAGCGCCAGATCTGCTTACCAAAAGTGGCCCACTGGGCACATTATATCATAATCTTAAACTTCATATCAAGAAAGTTAAGGCTCTTACCCATTTAAAGTTTGAGAATAGGTTAAGATCGTTTCGACCCTAAGGCCTCTAATCATTCGCTTTACCAGATAAGATTATTTTATACAACAGTTAAATGCACCAGCTATCCTGAGGGAAACTTCGGAAGGAACCAGCTACTAGATGGTTCGATTGGTCTTTCGCCCCTATACTCAATTCTGACAATCGATTTGCACGTCAGAACTGTTTCGGTCTTCCATCAGGGTTTCCCCTGACTTCAACCTGATCAAGTATAGTTCACCATCTTTCGGGTCACAGCATATATGCCTAAGGTACGTTCCAGTTAGAGGTATAAATAATATAAATATTATCATACATAACTATATAGAACACCCCGGGATTGTGTTAATCAACTATAAATAGTTAAAAAACTAATCCCATTAATAGCCAAGTTAATTACGCTATTATGTTTTTATCCCAATAACTTGCACATATGTTAGACTCCTTGGTCCGTGTTTCAAGAATGGTCCCGAAGGTATCCTGAATCTTTCGCATTGTTATCCATACAAATGCTTATAATAAACACAAAAATCAATGATAATTATGCCATTATATAATTCCGAGAAATTAACGCACTGTACTCATATAAATCTATCAGCACTTTATCAAATTTATGACATTTATTTTATGTTAAAATGCAAGCATTCTAATTCAAATAAGCAATTATCTAAAATTTTTGGTAAATTTATTGATTTATTGATTACAATGTCCTTAATATAGATTATATATTACAATTCTAATGATGAATTTTCCATAACGGATATTCAGGTTCATCGTGCTTAACCTCTAAGCAGTTTCTCGTACTATTTAACTTTCTATTCAGAGTTCTTTTCTCATGGTCTCATGGTTATATTTAGTTTTAGATGGAGTTTACCACCCACTTAGTGCTGCACTATCAAGCAACACGACTCTTTGGAAACACCATCTAGTAATCATTAACGTTATACGGGCCTGGCACCCTCTATGGGTAAATGGCCTCTTTTAAGAAGGACTTAAATCGTTAATTTCTCATACTAGAATATTGATGTTCCATACACTGCATCTCACATTTGCCATATAGACAAAGTGCTGAACTGATTTCTTTTCGCTCGCCGCTACTAAGAAAATCCTTGTTAGTTTCTTTTCCTCCTTTAATTAATATGCTTAAATTCAGGGGGTAGTCCCATATGAGTTGAGGTTGTATAATTATGTTATATTCGTTAAAAACAAAACAAAATGTTTATATTTTAAAGAATCCAACGCGCAGGCTGAAACCGAAGTCTCGCCGGCTGTAAACGAAGCTTGCCTCTGGGAAAAAACGATGTGTCACTCGTCCGTGATCTGCATCGTCATCCCAGCTGTGCTGCCACTCGCACAGCAAACATTCGTCCAGTAGCGTCATCTTTTGCTTCAAATCAAGACTTGCCAAGTCTTGACCGTGTAGCCAATCGCCTTCCTCCAAGGGGTAGTTACGTTTGAGTTTGTATTTGATTGCCAATTTCTTGGCAACCAAGTCAAACGGGGGAGCACCAACAAGAACTTGCAGTGCTACAGTGGACACTGTTCGGCAAACCGGCAGGCATCCAAGAAGGATGAGCCTTTGGCTGGACAATAGGTGCCTCCTGGCAACCACCTGTCTCATCGCCACGGCATACCACACTGTAGCACCAAATAGTGCGCAAGGCACCGTGAGTCCGGAGTAAATGGTCCGCTTGGCGCGGGGACTGTCTCCCCAATCGACCCGCAGTACGCGTGCCATTACCCCTACTACTCCGGTCAGCCGATCGCGTAAAGAGGCGATATGCGGGAGAAAGCTCAACCGCTCGCCGACCGTGATGCCCAGATACCGGCATTTTATAGCGTACGGTAGGTTGACTCCTGCAAGCCGTACCCTTGGTCGCCTGTTTGGCGACAGTGTGCCTTTCAGCAGCATAACAGCCGTCTTCGACTCCCCAAGCTTCTACGATGGACATCATAGCCTCACCTTTCGACTCTATCTCGATCCGGGAGTTCCCCTCTACGAGCAGAAGAAGATCGTCTGCATACGCGCTGAGCTTGCATATCGGCTCCAAGCGCTGAAGAAGCACGTCCATCATTAGGTTCCATATGAATGGACCTATGATGGATCCCTGAGGGCAATCTCTTGTCACCGGTACAGTGGCTTCTTCATACCTGCTGACGATACACGCACTCCTGTTAGAGAAGAAGCTTCGCCATAAGCTGGCTTATCTGCATCCAGAGTCGATCAGTTGGCGTAATACGGCATTCCATTCTACGTGGTCAAACGCTCCCTTGAAGTCCACGAAAATTCCAAGTACATATCGTGCCGGACTGGCATGGATAGAACTCTTTTCGTGTCTCCAGGCATCCTCCACACAGCGTCCAGGTTGGAAACCAAATTGCCATCTGCAGCCAGCCGGGAGCACGTCCTTAATCCGGTTAACCATGATTCCCTCAAGCACCTTGCCAAACACTGGCAGCAGGCATATGCCACGATAAGAGCCAGGATCGCTCCTGTCTTTATCGGGTCCCTTGAGTAACGGCACAACGCGAGGGCGTTTCCACTCAGTCGGGAAATGACCTTCAGCTAAGCAACGGGAATACAACGTTGTGAGGTGCTGAGGGATGGCACGCCATACCTCTTTGCATATCGCTCCAGTGATGCCGTCCAAGCCAGGTGAGCGTCTGCTCCGTAACCTGGCAACACATGCGCTCACTTCGTGCTCTTCGAGTGTTGGTGGGGCTTCGCTTGAAATGACAATCGGTGCAGTCGACTCCGTAACAGGGAAAATGTTACGGAGGAGCACTCGCGCACAGTCGTGCCATGTTACGACTAGCTCGTCATCCGAACGAAGACATCCCAGCTCGGTTTTCCGCTTGCGACCTCGGCAAATCCGGTAGACGTGCCCCCATGGATCTTCCTTGTGCTCTCCAACGAATCGACGCCAATTCTGCTCCTTTGCCGACAGAATGAGCTTCTTGTATTGGCCGATGGAGGTCCGTAGGCCAATAACAAGTCGCTCTGCATCATCGGTGCCACGCCGACGAGCATTCTGGAGCCGTCAGCAGTCTCCTGACATCTTGGCGCTTCGTACTAAGGTCGGCATTCCACCAGACCACTTTCCGTACGGCTCTCGGCAGTCTGCGTCCCAGCACTCGGTCGCACACATCGTGGACGAGAGAGCGCACTACAGACACTTGGTCGCAATAGTCATTCCGTATAATCCTCTGGTAGTTCGGCTGCTTTCCTAACCAACTCAACGCAGAACAATCGCCAACGCGCATTGGAGACGTTCCAAGACGGAACAGGAGCATCGCTCTCAACTGTGTCTCTGGGGTCCCGCGTCACCTCAACATAAATAATGTTGTGGTCGCTTAGATCCCACTCGTCCACTCTCCAGTCATATGTGGCCCACATAGACGCCGCCTCGTTGACGATTGTTACGTCGATATCACTTTGTGCTGCGATCATCAAGTGGACTTGGCTCGCTAAACTATTGAGCACACGGGCTAACTGCCTCCTTGGAGCTCCCTCGATAGTAGCTCCCCCTCCATGGCTCTACGCTCGTGAACTTGCTAACCACATGGGCTGCATTAAGCTAAAGATGACTGGATTGCACCCACAAGGAGTAGCAGCATCTAAATACATTAGGTAATGTTCCAGAAGTCAGCGGTTGAGCACCGCCTAAGACAGCAGCATATATCGGGCACGTCTCCGACAGCATATTATGCCCGGAGGGAAGCCCCTTGAAGCGACAGTTACGGCAGTCCACCGTGCTCGTGCACTTCGCTGCTATATGGCCTGTCTGTCCGCACTGTCGGCACACCTCGCTCTTTAAGCGGCACTGCGAAACCTTGTGGTCGAATCCAACGCAGCGATGGCAAGCGTACGTTCGGACGAGCGACCTACAGCGGAAGGAGAACCACTTAATGTAGACCCGACCAGTCTTATCAAGCACCGCTTGCGCCTTTTCATCACATTCCAGTGCCAGATTGACTCTGGCACCATCAGTGACCGACCACGGCTTCGTCTCGAGGTGCACCATCTTCCTAAACGCCGACGGCGAAAACTCCTCCTTGAAGTGGTTTTCATAGAGCTCCTCCATGAAGACATCCGGGATAATGGTGGTGTCAACATCAAAAACCGTGATTCTTGACCGAGTACCTCGGTTTTGCTGCACTTGGAGTCCAACTTCTTTGAATCTCTTGTTGGTCAGCACCTTCCGCATCTCGCTTGCCGATGGTGTGCGGATGACAGCACCACCACGCTTCAATTCACGCACCTCGTGAACTCGCACTCCTAGAGCCGGAGCAACCTCGCTCATCACCTTGCTGGCAATCTCTTTACCCGATACATTCGGGTCCCTGCTCGTAACCACGGCGGACCACGTTTCCACGGGCTTCCTGCCAATGTGCGCTGCTCTGGGAGCGGGAACGGGGCCAGAGTGAGGGACGGCAGTGGTGACAGCAATGGGCGCAGCAAAATTAGAGATAGCGGATCGGGGCGTCTCAGAGAGCTTCTCCAGAAGCGCATTGCGCACTGCCAGCGCGGTGACAAGCGCGTCATACCGCGAGGCTGCCTCAAAAACGGCAAGTGCAGCATCTGGCGCCATGCCAGCCTGAAGCACTGCCTTCTTTACAGACATCTGCATGTCAACAATCTCACCAAGAATCGCATCAGTTCCCTCGGCCACTATTTTCCAAGCTGGGCACTTGGCGATGTTGGCAGCAATTGGGGCAGCGGTGACTGGGGCATCTTCGACAGCAATTTCGGCGTCAGCAATGGTGGGGGGCGGCATTAAACCGGCATCAAATGCCTGTCGCTTAGCAGAAATCGGCTCCTCGTCAGAACGCATATCACACACCGGCAACGCACGTAAAGCTTCGCGACGGTTTTTGCGGCGCGCCTTTGCTTCCCGTTTTGCTTCTCGCGCGGCAACAGTTTCGGCACTCTCCGCGTTGATGCAGCAGTCACTGCTCTCCACACTTATTACGCTCGAGCAGCTTCCCGACCGACTGCGCGCGTTGTTCATGTTAGGCGCCCTCTTTTGGCGTGTTTGCGAAATCTCGCAAATTTGCCCTCTACCGGTGAGTTTTGATTTACTCGGACACGCACCACTTAGTAAGCACACAAACCAAAAACAACCAGCTGTTGTCACACAACACGAGCACTCAGCTTTTGTATCACAGCAATTTACTGTAATGTTTACCGCAAATTTTACCGCAATTTCTTAATCCGTTTTTTGCAGCTGTCAACGTTTCGTTATTTTTAGACAAATTTTATGCGCACACACGAAAAATACGTCTGTTCGCGACGAGCGTCAGAAACGAACTGAGTAGATAGGGACAGAACAGAGGATCTCTCCATTTGTTTTACGTGGCATGTTCCAACGTAGGATTACAACCACGGTACTCGTATATGCAAGCATATGGTACAGTGAGTCTGGTACAATGCGCCAAAAACCAACGCCCCTCAAAGATGTTAGCAGAGGCCTTCATCTCTTTGGTACCAATTTAAATATACACTATCGGGTGTATATTCCCCCTTGGTGTGGGGCGAAGTGTCTAGCAACTTCTCTCCTGCGTTGTAGCGCAACGCTACGCAACCACAGCCACCACGAACTCCCACTAGGGGGCCGACCTCAATGAGAAGCCTTGGAGAGCATTCTCAACCCGTGGTACCGAAATTAAGGGATCGGTTTCCCCTCCCCATTTAGCTCCGACAAGCTCGGACGTTGGGTAATCCAGAGTGTACCTTTAGTCGTCTCGTACGACAAGCGGTTACATACTGTGTTGGAATTCTAATAACCCGCCAACAACACGGGTGAGGTCAGTTTTAGCTTTGCAGCTCGGGACTGACAACCCAGGTACCTCGTTTAGTCGCCTCATACGACAAGCAGAGATGTACTGTGGCGAGATTCTAAGACCCGCCGACCACACGGGTGAGGCCAGTTTTAGCTTTGCAGCTCGGGACTGACAACCCAGGTACCTCGTTTAGTCGCCTCATACGAAAGCAGAGATAGATTAAGACCCGCGATAGGGACAGTAGGAATCTCGTTAATCCATTCATGCGCGTCACTAATTAGATGACGAGGCATTTGGCTACCTTAAGAGAGTCATAGTTACTCCCGCCGTTGACCCGCGCTTACTTGAATTTCTTCACTTTGACATTCAGAGCACTGGGCAGAAATCACATTGTGTCAACACCCGCTAGGGCCATCACAATGCTTTGTTTTAATTAGACAGTCGGATTCCCCAAGTCCGTGCCAGTTCTGAATTGATTGTTAATTGATAATCGTTATAATTTAAAAGAACTAATTAGTTGCCCAATTAGTATTCTTAAAAATTTTAGCAAGAAAGTTCCACAATTGGCTACGTAACTAAACTATCCGGGGAACAAGAAACTACCATAAATGATAGAAACTCTATTTACCCAGAACGAGCACATAAACCATGTTATTGTTTCCCAATCAAGCCCGACTATCTCAATCTTCAGAGCCAATCCTTATCCCGAAGTTACGGATCTAATTTGCCGACTTCCCTTACCTACATTATTCTATCGACTAGAGACTCTTCACCTTGGAGACCAGCTGCGGATATTGGTACGGCCTGTTGAGAAGTTTGCGTGTCCCCACCATAAATTTTCAAGGTCCGAGGAGAAAATATCGACACAACAGTATATGTCATGCTCTTCTAGCCCATCTACCATATCTCTCTGCGAAAGACTTCCATGGTAGTACGGCTATAAAACAGAAAAGAAAACTCTTCCGATACCTCTCGACGGCTTCTTTATGGTCGTTCCTGTTGCCAGGATGAGCACGAGGCCCATATTTAATAACAAACGGATACTCAACAGGTTACGGAATTGGAACCGTATTCCCTTTCGTTCAAAATTATTCAAGTGTAATAAGATACATACAATAATAAAATACATGACAATTTTTTACTTGAAAATTTTCGGCTTTCGCCTTGAACTTAGGACCGACTAACTCGTGATCAACCACTGTTCACACGAAACCCTTCTCCACTTCAGTCCTCCAAGGTCTCATTCGATTATTTGCTACTACCACCAAGATCTGTACCAATGGCGGCTCCATGCAGGCTTACGCCAAACACTTCTAAGCACACCATTGTACCTTCCTACTCACTAAAGTTTCAAAATTTATATTACAAGTAACATAAATCATCTACTTTAGCGGTAATGTATAGGTATACAACTTAAGCGCCATCCATTTTAAGGGCTAGTTGCTTCGGCAGGTGAGTTGTTACACACTCCTTAGCGGATTTCGACTTCCATGATCACCGTCCTGCTGTTTTAAGCAACCAACGCCTTTCATGGTTTCTGAATGAGTTGTTAATTTGGGCACCGTAACATTACGTTTGGTTCATCCCACAGCGCCAGTTCTGCTTACCAAAAGTGGCCCACTGGGCACATTATATCATAACCTTAAACTTCATATCAAGAAAGTTAAGGTTCTTACCCATTTAAAGTTTGAGAATAGGTTAAGATCGTTTCGACCCTAAGGCCTCTAATCATTCGCTTTACCAGATAAGATTATTTTATACAACAGTTAAATGCACCAGCTATCCTGAGGGAAACTTCGGAAGGAACCAGCTACTAGATGGTTCGATTGGTCTTTCGCCCCTATACTCAATTCTGACAATCGATTTGCACGTCAGAACTGTTTCGGTCTTCCATCAGGGTTTCCCCTGACTTCAACCTGATCAAGTATAGTTCACCATCTTTCGGGTCACAGCATATATGCTCAAGGTACGTTCCAGTTAGAGGTATAAATAATATAAATATTATCATACATAACTATATAGAACGCCCCGGGATTGTGTTAATCAACTATAAATAGTTAAAAAACTAATCCCATTAATAGCCAAGTTAATTACGCTATTAGGTTTTTATCCCAATAACTTGCACATATGTTAGACTCCTTGGTCCGTGTTTCAAGACGGGTCCCGAAGGTATCCTGAATCTTTCGCATTGTTAATCATACAAATGCTTATAATAAACACAAAAATCAATGATAATTATGCCATTATATAATTCCGAGAAATTAACGCACTGTACTCATATAAATCTATCAGCACTTTATCAAATTTATGACATTTATTTTATGTTAAAATGCAAGCATTCTAATTCAAATAAGCAATTATCTACAATTTTTTGATAAATTTATTGATACTAATAGATTACAATGTCCTTATATGGAAAAAATGCACACTATTATTATAATATAGATTATATATTACAATTCTAATGATGAATTTTCCATAACGGATATTCAGGTTCATCGGGCTTAACCTCTAAGCAGTTTCACGTACTATTTAACTCTCTATTCAGAGTTCTTTTCAACTTTCCCTCACGGTACTTGTTTACTATCGGTCTCATGGTTATATTTAGTTTTAGATGGAGTTTACCACCCACTTAGTGCTGCACTATCAAGCAACACGACTCTTTGGAAACACCATCTAGTAATCATTAACGTTATACGGGCCTGGCACCCTCTATGGGTAAATGGCCTCATTTAAGAAGGACTTAAATCGTTAATTTCTCATACTAGAATATTGATGTTCCATACACTGCATCTCACATTTGCCATATAGACAAAGTGACTTAGTGCTGAACTGATTTCTTTTCGCTCGCCGCTACTAAGAAAATCCTTGTTAGTTTCTTTTCCTCCCCTAATTAATATGCTTAAATTCAGGGGGTAGTCCCATATGAGTTGAGGTTGTATAATTATGTTATATTCGTTAAAAACAAAACAAAATGTTTATATTTTAACAATCTGAAATATACTATATTTTGAAGTTCCATAATATTGAACGATTTTATCTTCTTCCAATTATTAATAAGAGGCAATTCTAGTTTAAAAAATAATTTTTTATGCTAGACATTCCTCAGTATTATTTGATTAGAATAAAGAAAATATAATTCTTCAAATTCCTCATACAAATATATACAACATAGAGGCATAGTATTTTCATTTATTATTTAATATTATGAATATGTTATGTGCAGAGTTTTGCAACTCCACACATATATTATCCAATAATATACCATATGCTTAAAATTCCAAAGAACTTTAAGCAACTTATTTAGCATAGTCTTACAACCCTCAACCATATGTAGTCCAAGCAGCACTCTAAAATTAATTAAAGTACATAACAGCATGGACTGCGATATGCGTTCAAAATGTCGATGTTCATGTGTCCTGCAGTTCACACGATGACGCACAGTTTGCTGCGTTCTTCATCGACCCATGAGCCGAGTGATCCACCGCTTAGAGTGATACAAATTTTTGTTTATTTCATTACGTCATAAATTATTTTATTGAAAGAAATTAAAAATACACCATTTTACTGGCATATATCAATTCCTTCAATAAATTTTTTATACCTAATATAATGTTGCGAAATGTCTTAGTTTTACATAATCAATTAAAATACGATATATGACAAGAATTTCAAAAGATACACAAATTTATTTGTATTATAATCGACATATGTAAAGCATTAACCTGGAAAAAGCAGGTACAACATTGTTATATTAGGTTGTTGCGTTTATACAACGTATGCCCATATTCATAATGAACAATACATCTGTGCAACGCATGTATATTATGGTCCATATACACGCATGTTTCATCTTTTAATCATAGTACATGAAAAATATGTGAAAGAAATACATACTATAAAATATGAATATGACAAATAAATAAAATACAATAGAAAGTACAATATTACAATCACAATTTCATATACTTGAATAAAACATGATAATTTTAAAATGACATTTTCAAATTTTATATAACTTTAAAATGCATATTCAAATACATTAAAAATCAATATAAAATTCAATTTTTTAACGGTTAAATACATTATACAATAATGATCCTTCCGCAGG